>VZQC01012659.1:4630850-4753679 GCA_009823505.1 Rhizomys pruinosus
TTTTTCTGTTCGTCCTGTGGAGATTTAGGTAATAGCGACTTGGGTAGTCCTCCTTCATCCCATTTGCCTGGTCTCCCATGCAGCTGCCCCCCCCCCCCACACACACACACACACTGCTCCAGGCCATGTGACCCCTTTCAGGCCCTATGTCATGTTCTGTGCTTCCATGGTCTCCTGCTGTGTCACAGTATGCATTTGCAGCCCTGGCTCAGGTCTTCATACATCCCACAGACCTACCAGGAATATTCCCTCTCTCTCCTCTCTCTCTTCTTCTCTATGAACTCCCTCAAGTCTCACCAGCTCTTCAGTCACCCCTTCTGTCTAGGTACTTTCCTGGAACTCTGCACGACCTTACTCCCTTGGTGACTTCTGCCAAATGTGTCACCTTTAGACTAAAGCTCTGTGAGCCTGGGGTGACTCTACCTCTGTACCCTGTAGTCCAGTTCAGGGCCTAGAGAAGGTCTGGGGCTAGAATTGAGCTGTCTCCCAAAGAATCACTTTACCATAGATCTCCACAATAGATAAACAGTCCTTAAACACCAAGCGGGGCCTCTCAGGGCCTCGCCACCAGAGAAATAGGACTTTGGCAGCTTACGAAAGGAATTTGAGTTTTCAAATTTCCTTTCAACTCAGGGGTCTCAAATCTGTTCGTAGACTTGTGGGGGGTCCTGACACTGCTTCTGACACCTTTGAGGGGAGGCGGGGTGCTCGTGGCACATACTTGTCTGGAGTCATAGCAGGTGGCAGGTGGCCGATGTTGAGGGCTGCTCCCCTGCCTCCGTCCTCTTGGCTAGTACAGGGTCATGTTGTTTGGACCAAACTGGATCATGGCCATCTGATATGACCTCGCCTGGCTGGGTCTCTCTCCCCATCTGCACAAAGAGGAAACACTGCCTGTGATTCCTGTCCTCAGAGAGTCTCGAAGGGATCAAGACTCAAAGAGGTGACAGCTTTGGGGTCCTTCGGGAGTTTGGGGGAGAGCTTTGTGCATGTTTTACCAAGGAGCTCCACACCCTGCCCTGTGCTCATATCTTATTTCAGCCCTGAATGCTTCCTCACGCCCTTCAATCATTCACGTGCTCGCTCTGCTCACTGCGTGCCCAGTCCTCTGAGAGGTGTGGGGCTCCTCTGTGGTGTGAACTGACACGCTGTCCTTGGGGAAACAGAGTCCAACGGTGTAGCGTGGGCTCAGGGAGACCATTATACCCCTTCTGGGCCTGGATGAGGCAAGAGCAGAAGTCCCAACTGCCGAATATCGTGGCCTCCATAGCCCCTGGGAGACCTTGTTATGCTCTGAACAGGACTCATAGGAAGAACAGTGTTGTGGGGTAGAGAATAGAGTTCCCTCCCTGCCTCTGAACCCAGCCACCAGCACGCCGCACTGGGATGGACTGGGAAGCCCCAAATAGACTCTGCTCTCTCTCCTTAGCTTCCATCCCTGACTCATCGGATGAGGTGGGTTGGGACCCTTGGGGGTTTCTGCTGTCCTTGGAATGTTCAGACAGAGCCAACTGAGAGGCCCGGGGCCCCTCGGCCTACAGTTGCAGCATCCTCTGGATACCCTAGCTTGGTCCTCTCCCTGGAACAGCCACACCCAAGGCTGGAAAGCCAGGGCACGTGATGCCAGTTCACATGACTGTGGGGGCCCTCATGGAGTGTGTGGGGGGGGTCTGTGTTTTTTTCCTGCAGCTCTGTGGACAGGACATGAAGAGCTGGGAAGATGGACAGACTCAGGCTTTTCTTCTTTCCTCTCCCCCTCCCTCAGAGGGAGGAAGGCTCCCTGAGGGACACCTGGGCAGTCAGTAGGGTGGACAGAATCCTGCCAGGGATGACAACCGCAGCATGAGGCGCCCAGGAGGCCGATGGGCTGATAGTGCGTTGTGGAGCATCGAATGTTTGGGGGATTTAAACTAAGAAAGAATTAACAAGCCCCCCAAAGTGACACCCCAGAGAGTGGGCAGGGCTCTGCCTGAGCTGCAGCCCCCGTGGGCTGAGTGGAGCCCCCATTCCACTCAGTGGCCAGGGCCAGCCAGACCTGCATTCCACTCCCCCTCTCCCCCCCGCCTCCTGGACGCCTTCCCTGAATCACACTGTTCGCTGCACTCTGTCGGCCTTCTGGGCTCTTCCTCTGCTGCTCGCTGTTAAAGCTCTCCATCATCTTTTCCGCTGTGGTTTTTATTGTTTCGTTTTATTATTCCAACTATATTAAGCTGGGAAGAGCCCACCCCCACCCTGATTCCAGAGCAAGCCATGGCCATTGGAGATAATGATAAATCACCCTGCTTTCCTACTCCCAATTCAACTTCCTTGGCTGTAGGCTGGGTCTGGAGGTCAGACACCCTGTTGCCCCAGAACAGGTCCCCAGTTCCTCCACTCCCACCCAGAGAAAGGGAAAAAAAAAACAGCCCAGATCTCAGATCACGTGTTCCTCCTGGAGGCCGGGTGCTGCAGGCTCCATGGGCCCCTGGCTGAGTAGGGGCTCCAGGAGAAGCCAAGGCCCGGGTGAAGGCCGGGGAGGAATCTGGGTTCTTTTGGCTGCTGGCGAGATTATCCATTAAATCCATATTCCCCACTGTAGAGTTCACGGATTCAGAGAATATGCCGTATTCGAGCCATCTTATTCGAGCGTCTTACGTTACTGCGATATTGCTTCCAGATGAGCAAACACCCGCTCAGAGCCCAGCCCTGAGACGAGATGGCCCGACCCAGGGCTCAGCACCAGGCCTTTGTTCTGTGTTGCCTGCTGCCCGCTCCCCACCAGCTCACTTAGGGACCACCAGGCGCCTGCCACTCCAAACGTGTGGGATGCCTTGGGGCACCTAGGCTGTGGCCCCACCCCTCAAGCAGTCTCTGGGTGCCTGAGGCCAGCCAGGGCTCTTTCCCACACTATCCTGCCATCAGGATACATGGAATAAGGGGACCCTTTTGTCCACCTGTTGGGGGCTGAGCTAGTAGGACAGTCCAAGCCCTGTCCTATGGACAGAGTGGACCTTGCGTCTCTTGCAGCACCTGTTTTAACAAAGGAGGAAGCATCCCCTGGTATAGGGAACAGCGTTCACAAAGGCACACAAGGTGAATGCCAGCAGTAACCAGCCTCAGACACGGAGAGCTGTGCGTGTGATTTTTTTTTTTTCTGTATGTGTATGAATGTACTGGCTGCAGGCAGGTTTGTGCACCCATGTCGTGCAATGCCGCGGTGGTCAGAAGAGGGTGTCAGATTCCCCTGGAACTGGAATTCTCCTGGAATTGGAGTTTCAGATGGTCCTCGGCCACCATGTGGGTGCTGGGGATTGAACCCGGGTCCTCTGTAAGAGCGGTCGGCGCTCTTAACCTCTAGGCCATCTCTCCAGCCCTGCGTGTGATTCTTAAGGCTCAGGGCAGCGGTAGGCAGGGGGAAGGGCACAGGGAGCCGTGGAGTAGGCCTGTCTTTCAGATGTCCAGTTCCTTATGCAAGGAAAGTGTTGGGACAGGGGCAGCTTGCTTTGCAGCACCTTAAGACTTATTTCTGTGTCCCCCACAACACCTGCTCTCTAGCTCGTCTGCATCACCCCCACCCCAGGAAGGAGCCAAGCACAGAACCAGGGCCCTGGAGGAAGGGATTGGGTAGGGCAGGCGCTGCACACACAGCTTGGAGGTGCCACGAGCCCTGAGCACTTGGGTTATTGGCACCAGTAAGGAATATCGGGGTGGGGGTGGGGTGGGGCAACAGGAATGCCAAGTGACACTGGGCAAGGATGACCTTGAGGCGCTTGGCCTGGGCATCACATGCACCCGCTTTCCCCCATCTTCCTACATGCTCTCCACAGGGATGCTTCACAAACAAGTCCCCTCTCACAGCCCAGGAGCCAGAAACAGAGACACAGCCCAGGAAGCGGCTAGCCAGGGTATGTTCTGGAGTCTCTTTCAGGGTCTTTCTTCTCCAGGGAGCTCAGGGGAGCTCAGGTTGGAAAGGTCTGTGGGCTCTAGCATGGGGGCTGGGGAGGAAGGGGTCAGAGAGAGATGACCGGCAGAGCCGGCAGGAAGAGGCAGCAAGGAGCTGGAAGCGCAGGTGGGGCTGCGCAGGAGAGGGAAAGGACAGGGGGACCCCCTACAGCCTCAACAAGGTGCGGCAGCGTGTGAGGGCCCGGGAAGGCAGACTGCCCAGGAGCCTGAGCGTCTGGCTCCAGTGGGATGGTCTTACCATGCCTGGAACACCCAGACTCAAGCCTCCTCATTCCATGGCCTCCTACCACCCTTTCCTGGCTCTGCCAGCCTTGGCGCCCATGACACACTAGTCATCCCCAAGAGGATCTCTCTTAGGGGTTAGAGTCATCAGCTCAGGCTGTATGGAGGACTGTCTTGGGATACCCATAATGTTACATGGGGTTGGTTCCTCTCTCTACCTTCTACCTGGCTCTTTCCATAAAGGTCAACTACACAGAGTAGCCCACATTCCCCTGAGGCCCAGCATTGGTGCAAGTGCCTCCCAGCCTCCTGGGTTGAGGAGGGCCGTGTCAGCCATGGTTCCAGTGATTGAGTGGGCAGGGGAAGCCAGGGAGAACCAGGGCAATACAAAGCATAAAAGTGTCCCCACCATCCCCACCAGCCTCCTCTTATCTGACCTGTTGGGTGAAGGATGGTGGCCAAGGGGAGGCTGCCCCCACCCGGCGACACGGCTCAGATTGGGGGCCCTGAGGCACAGCAGGGCTTCCTGGACGACCTCAGGATTCCAGCTTCAGAATCTATTCCCACTCACAAAAGTAAATTTCAGAAGGTGTGAGCCACCCTGTGCAGTGTCCCACCTCTGACCTCTCCCGCACACCCATGGCTCCCACACAGAGCACTGACCCAACCACACAGCTGGAGCCTGCCTAGTCCCAACCCACCTCATTCACCTTGGAGCTCAGGTCCACATTAATAGCTGTTTGTTTCACAGTTTTCTACCTTTGGGTAGGGATTCATTAGTAACTCCTAAGTCATGTGTACCCTGGCCATGCCAACCCAGGGGCTCTATCACTAGAGAAAGGTCAGGAACAAGGCACAAAGGTCCAGGGCCAGGCCAAGCTTGGCATTCAAGAAGGAGAAGGAGGAGGACTGCGGTAAGATGGTCTGCATATTAGTTCTAGGCCAGCCAGAGCTATATAGCAAGATTATCTGAAAGAAAGGAAGGAAAGGAAGGAAAGGAAGGAAAGGAAGGAAAGGAAGGAAAGGAAGGAAAGGAAGGAAAGGAAGGAAAGGAAGGAAAGGAAGGTCCCAGCGGGCCCCTGGCCTGTCCAGATGCCCACTCTAGATGGATCTGGGAATGTGGGAGGCAGTGTCAGGTGGTGACTCTAGCCACAGAGTCACAGGATGACCTCTGGTCGGACATCCGGGTTTCCCACTGGCTCTTCAGGATAGAGCAGGTGTCCCTCCCCCATCACCAGCCCAGCTTGGGTCTCAGGTACACAGGGGCCCTGAGGCAGGCTGGGCCAACAAGCAGCACAAACAGCGTCAGTGCTGTAGGCCTGGTGGAATTCCTCAACCTGCCTCCCAGGATGTCTTATCTCAGGAGCTTCCCAGCAACCTAGCCCTGCAAGTCCTGGGACTCCAGACCCTGGGCTTGGGGGAAGGGGGCGTGAGGGAAGGCCCTTCGTAGAAGCGGGCCCACCAAAGCCTGCTGTTTCTGCTGAATGGAGTGGAATTGGATGACCCACATCAGGTGGTGAGCCCTAGTATTCTAGTTAGAACAGCCACTCCATTCCCAAGTTCAGAGAGAGCCGCAGGCAGCCTGTAGCAAGCGTTCCGTGAGTCCTGGGTTTGGCAACTTAGGGCGTCGGCCCTGGCTATCAGCCAGGCATGCAGTCCAAGCTCAACAAATCCCTACTGAGATTCTCCATGTCAGGTGCGGAGGTATTTGAGCCCCCCCCCCCATCCATTAGCCAGCCAACTACCAAATGCCAAACCAAGGAATCTCACTGAGTGTGCGACCGACCCAGTTGCCCTTCCCTGTCTCCTTGTCTGCCATGGCCTAGTCGGGGCTTCTCAGGGACTCTGGCCACTGTTGTAAATAATCTTGAACTCCCTTATCACTTCCAGCATGGCTTTATGTATGTTCCTGTGGGACATAGCAAATTCTGACCGGCAGTGTCTGGAGGTGCTCTGGAGGTGGTGGACAGTCCCAAAGTGAGTGCATGGACAGACAGTACTCATGCATTTAATCAACATTTGCAGAATAAACCCAGTGTCTCCCCAAATCTTTATGTAGCTTCTGTAGGTGGTCAAGCAGAAGTTTCTAGAGATTCCTTCCTTTCTTTCACAGTTCCAGGGCCATTAAACATGACCTCTTCCACACTGGGCCCTGGGCTAAGACAGGTGAGGCAAGGGAGCCACAGCAAGTCACTTTCCTCACCCAGGAACATTCCTTCCTCCCTACTCCCAAAGTCCCCATTCAGTGACAGTCTCAAGCTGATACTGCAAGGAGAGGAGAGATTTGGACATCTAGAGCCTGGGAATGGACGCAAGAGACAGGAAAGCCACACTGTGTGGGCTGAAATCTGCGGGCCAGGCTGGGCCTCCCGGGCAGCCCACTTGTCCTAGGTCCTATAAGGATTGTTCCTCTGAAATTGCTCAATATCCTGGCTTTTTAGAAAACAATTTTACACTCATTCACTCACTCATGTGTACATGTGTGTGGGTGGAGGTCAGAGGTCAGCCTCCAGGGCCGGTGCTCTACTTCAGTGTGTGCATTCCGCGTCTCGACCTCAGGCCAGCAGGCTTACTGGCAAACACCTTCACCTGCTGAACTGTCTTTCAGAGTCCCAGTTCCTTAAGGGATCTTGGGGAAAAGACTAAACTTGGCTGCATTTCTAAGGCTGGGAAAGGCTCATCTGCCTTGGAAGTAAGTCTTGTTTTGCTCTGATGACAGGGCATAGCCTCGGGGTCCCACAGCTCAAGGTCTGCTAGACTGCTCACTCCTCAAGGAGAGCACTGGCTGGCAGGGGACGAGCCCCATCCTGGCTCACTCCCAGTTGACAGGGCTGACGTGCTTCATTGTGGCTTAAACCCTTTGAGGACCCTCCCTGTCCTCAAGGAGGAGCGGGGAACCCTGCTTCAACCAGGCAGGCCCTCCTCTTCCTCTGCACCTTCCCTCTTCTGAGTTACCCTTGCATGCGCTGACCTTACTGTACCACTGTGCCCGAGGCCCGGTGGCCCCCAGAGCATGATACAGCCCTGTCACTTGCTCCGGATGCCCTTCGCCTGGCCAAGCCTCCCATCTTGTCCTTTTCCATGTTGTTCTTGTTTGGTTTCTATCGCTGTGATAAAACATTGACCACGAGCAGCCTAGGGTGGAGAGAGTTTACTTCATCCTACACAGTCCACCAGGAACTCAAGCTGGGAACCTGGAGCCAGGGGCTAAAGCAGAGGTCACCGAGGAACGCTGCTTACAGGCTTGCTCCCCTGGCCCATGTTCAGCCTGATTTTTTTTATACAACCCAGGACCACCTGCCCTGGGGTGGCACAACCCACAGTGGGCTGGGCCCTTCCACATGGCTCAATACTCAAGAAAATGGCTCACAGAGGCGTCCACAGGACATTCCGATAGATGAGGCTCCCCAGTTGAGAGTCCCTCTTCCCCGGTGTGTCAAGTTGACAGCGGAATCCTACCATGATACACTGTCCTCCTTTCTTCTTATGGCTAAAAGGGGATCCCTCAGGACCCAGGGCCACACCAGCTGCTCTGCTGACCCCTCTGTTCCCAGCCCCCCAGGGTATAGCTCCTAGGACACAAGTGAGCCAAGGAAGATCTCAAATCTGTAGACCCCAGGAATTGGCCCTGGGGGCTATAAGGGTGACCTTGAGAAATGAGAAGGGGATATATTATGACCATGTGCCTGGAAGCTCCTGGGAACATGTTTGCAGCCTGAGCCATTAGGGAATCTCCTTAATGGCTTTCCATAGGCAAAAGACCTCTCAGCTACCTCCACACGGCCCCTGGGACACTCACATCTGTCAAGGAAGGACAGTTACAGTGAGGAACAGACTATGGGGTTTGTATTTACCCTGATGTTGGCCAAGCCTGACCCAAACTACCATGGCTGGAAAGTGATCCAGGAAGCTGTTACACACACACACACACACACACACAGAGAGAGAGAGAGAGAGAGAGAGAGAGAGAGAGAGAGAGAGAGAGAGAGAGAGAGAGAGAGATAAGCCCATGCAGATCTTCTGGATCTGTGGGTGGAGGCCCAGGACCTGTCAGGTCACTATAGACATCCATATGACTCCAGAGCCCATCTTGAATACACACTGGGGACAAGAGGTCCTATGGCCACCAGGGCTCCAAAATCACTGTACTCCCAGTCGTGTGCTGCAGGACACAAAACTGATCTCCAGAACATGCCAATAGTCTTTCCATGTGAAGTAATAGCAACCCAAGAGTGAAACAGAAAGAATCTTCTGAGCCTAAAAATGTCCATTCTCCTTCCACCCCAGAGCCAGTGTGGTTTGCTGAGGGGCAAGCCTTACAGGCAGCCCTTTGGCCTCTAGGGAAGACAGGTGCCCTGAGACAGAGCTTGGAGACTGAATGCTGTCCTGGGTTCACAGTAACAAACAGTCCCCACACAGCCATGCCTGCCGGGTGGCAGCCCAACAGTCTACAATTATGGAATGACAGAAAGTGATATAGAACAACCAAATCATGGTATAACTGGACCGTGCTGCCTGCAGGACCCCAGACCCTTCATGCATCTGCTTGGAAGTGGAGTAGCGGGCTGGAGAGATGGCCTAGCGGTTAAGAGCGCTGACTGCTCTTGCAGAGGACCAGGGTTCAATCCCCAGCACCCACATGGCGGCTGAGAACTGTCCTTAACTCCAGTTCCAGGGGAATCCGACACCCTCTTCTGACCTCCATGGCATTGCATGACACGGGTGCACAAACCTGCATGCAGACAGTACATTCATACACATACAAAATAAGTAAATAAATAAAATATTAAAAAAAAGAAAGTGGACTAGCTCTGTATTGCCCACAAATGTGCCAAACATCAGCCTTCCGAAGCTAGCCCCCAACTGCCTGTGTCCCTTAGTGCTTTAGTCCCAAGCTCCCTAAAAGGTTGAGAGGAGAAGCTTCTGGGATGTTGATAGCACAGTGATCTTCCACATGGATGTAAAGGCAGAGTTTATAGACTCGAGATGAGCCACGTTTCTCTGCCATGTATTCTCTTTAGAAAGAATTGGAGGTGTCTCCAAGGCACACGTGTGCTGGTGGCTCTCATGTCCGGCCTCTTTGCACATGCAGGCACAATCTTCCTGGCTCAACTGCCTTCCGGGGCGAGGCTGAGGTCAGGCCTCCTTCAAGCTGAGCCCACGCTGGCCTTGTGTGTGAAGGCCAGGAGGGGCCACTGGCCTTGGGAAAACTCCCAAAGTAGAGGCAGCCATTGAAGGTCACCTGGCTGCCTGTGCAGGAAGAATGGAACCCAGGCTGGCCAGAGCCCTATGTCGTTAACCCCTGCCTGCCTGGACCCTGGAGCCTAGTGCTCCCAAGGGGTCTTCATGAACATCCTATGCTGTCCTGACCTTGGATCACGTGTGGCAGCCATTGCTCCCTTATTCCTTATCCCATTTTGCTGGGTTGCAGGTGGGCCTTGCTGAGAGTTGGGGCCTGATCTCTGAGGCTCCTAGAGATGCTGACCAAGCTTCAGATGAGACTTAGCTGCACAGCCTTTGCCCCTCACTATGCAGGCACACCCCTCAGTGGCCCTCTTCTGAGGTGCCTATCAGTCTCGGCTCCACTGCCCCAGGGGTATGTCTTCTCTGTAAGCCCAAGAGACCTGACTCCATCCATGTCACCATAGGAAGTATTCACCCGGACCCTCCTGATCCTACACATTGGCTACCTTGCCTTCACAGGGTCTGGTGGTCAGGTACAGCCTGAGCAAATAGCTGCTATGTGGGAGACACTCACAGTGCCTGAGTGTCAATGGGGCTTAAGAGACCAGGAAGTGAGCTGCTCCAGGCAAGAAGGCTCACACAGAGGGAATGTTCCATTGAACGCTCCATTGAGGGGGATACTGTGAGGAAAGTGGATCAATGGCCAAGAGAGATGGGGTTCGGAGAGATCCTCTTCTCCCCCCCCCACCCCCGGGCTGAATGTGCTGTCCATGGCCACCGTAGGGCAACAGAGCAGATAACATTCCCACAAGGACAAGCAAGGGGCGCCGAAACCCCAGGGCTTCAGCTACTCAGAGGGGCCTCTGACTCTCCGTGTTCTCACCTGTAAAAAGGAATATGGCAATATTCTCCTAACAGAGAGCTTGCTGGGTAAGGCCAGGTGACCAGGCTGAGAGCCTATGATGACACCCCCAAACACAGCCCATGGTTCTGGGGCAATCAAGGGTACCAGGAAACAGTAACAACTGAAGCAGAGGCTGAGGCTCCCAGAGGCATTTCTGTCCTCGACCCTCGTGGCTCAGACAGTTGTCTGTCATTTCTCAGGATCGAACGAACAGGCTGGCAGAGCAGGCTGACATGTCCTTGAACCTGATAAAGGTTTTTCAGATGGCTGATGCATGGGTGCCATTGGGTTAGGGTTAGGGTTAGGGTTAGGGGTTCCAAGCAAGCTGGGGAAGAGGGGCTGTTGCCTACCCAACACAGGTGTGGAGGGCTGTTCTCTAGCTGGTGGGAAATGTGGCCCAACTCCGAGGCTGACACAGAGCCACCACCAGGCCTCCCTCCTTCTCTGCACGTGTCCCCGTGGGGCTGCCTGCGGCCCCATCCTCTTGATAGAAAATCACATCTGGCCCCGGATGCTCTGATAAGATCACCAGGGAGCCAGGGGGCCACAGCAGGGAGACCAGGAAGGAGAGCCAGAAAGAAAAACAGACACACATCCAGGACCGCATGATATACGGTTCTCCCTCCAGCTCCGAATTGCTTTATGGTGTCACCTTTCGGCATGGAACCACTTATTCTGTCAGGGTGGAGAGCCCTCCGCTCTGCCAGGTGACAGCCCTAAATCGTGAGGAGCGACAGCCATCCTCCTGCCTGGATTGGGTTTCTTCACAACAGAGCAGGGCTGGCGGCCAGGGTCCCCGTTGCTGGCCCTGGGGCCTGCCCTGCCCTGTGAAGACAGTGCCATTTGGGGCAGGGCCAGTGAGCGGGCAGAGAGGGGCCAGGAAGGGGGAGGTCAGGCTGCCTTGTCTGAGCCCGGGGCAGAGAGCCTCATCATCCCTGGGGGAGGCCCATCCACCAGCCCTGCTCCAGGAGGGGTGCCCATGGGTACACAGATGTGAGTCCAGCCAGGTACCAGCCTCAGCGGGACTCTCTACACCTGTGGACCTCTCTCAGCATACTCCTGGGACTTGCCCAAGGATATTGGCAGAGTGGTGTACACTTAGAGGCCTCTGAGTGTCACCTGTACTTGCTAATGGTGGTCACCACCGGGAGTGTCGTCATGTGTGTGGGAGGGTACTGTGTTCATGCACCTTGTGTACATGTATTTGCAGGCCAGAGGTCATTTTTCAGGAAACATCCAGTTGTTTTTTTGAGACAGGGACTCTCTGGCCTAAAGCCTGCCCAGTAGATGGGCCTGGATGAGCAGCGAGTCCAGGCATCTGCCCGTCTCCTTCCCACGGCTTCCTACCGAGCTCTGGGATTACAAGCATGGGCCGTTCTCCAGGCTCCTTTTGATGTAGATTCAGAGAATCCAAACTCATTTTGTGTACCAAGGCCTGTATCAACCTAATCATATCCTAGCCCCATGACTGTCCTCTGGACAGCAGTACAGTGTGAGCTTTACACCGTGCCACGGTCTTCCTCAGATGTGTGACCTGAGACATGCCCCAGGGCCTCATGCTCCAACCGGTCGTGGGGATGTATGGGCTCTGACACAAGGTGAAGATGACTGATCCAAGTAAGCTCAACACTGCTAAGGCAGTGTTGGCCCCTGAGGATCCTACACTAGGCCCCAGTCCTTCTATGAAAAGCCTGTGAGCCAGATAGCTCCATGGTTGTGCTGAAAAGAGTCAGAGGTGCCCTCCGAGCGCGCGCACACACACACACACGCACACACACACACGCGCACACACTTCTTGGATCTGACTTGAGCAAGGTGGGGATGTGGTAGTGGGGTGGAGACAAGAAAACTATGTGTGTGCCCATCCAGCTTTGGAGAAACAGAGTTGTTCCCTAGATGGACTAGATACACTGATGGAGTAGCCAAGGTACCCCTGGGCTGTAGGTGGCTCTCTTCAATAGCCCTCATCATTTCTGGTGGCTTCCTGATGGTCTGCAGCTTGGCCTCTGGCTCTCCAACCATAGGGCAACAATCCCTACTTTTTTGTGTCCAAAGAGCCTACGGCCACACTGGAGCCTGTAAGCATCTGTCTGTTCTGGTCTTCGTCTTCTCCCTGAACCCTGAAGTAGAGGCCGTATCTGACTGTGGCTGCAACTGTAGTTTGATGGCCCCAGGCCCCAGGGCCGATCCCTTGAAACCTTGACCCAGACCTTACCTACACCCCCCCTTCTGTACCTTTTCCCAAGACTAGATACCCGTTTTGTTGGCAGCGCCCAGAATCCCAGGCCTCGGGGCCCCAAACTCACACCTCCAGCCCAAGGTGACCCCCTCAACTTGCGTGAACACAGCCACCACCAGCCTCCCCCACACTGAGAGCTAGGGTCGCCTGCCTGGGAGTTCTCCTGGGCTCTCAGAGCCCCTGGCGCCCAGCAGGTCAAGTGCGTTCTGACATAGAGGCAGGAGGCCAGCTCCCCCCCACACACCCCCACACACCCCCACACACCCCTGCTTCTCAGATTCTGCTGAACTCACTGAAACCCTAACCTTCGGGCTTCCCCACTAATTTGTGATAAGGCCTCGCCAAGAAAAACAGCAGCTAAAGACCCCTGATTTCTCTGCGAATTCCAAAGTGCTTGGTTCATTCCAGCGGGGAAGGGGCCCGAAGCAGCTGTGCATGCAGAACCACCTCTGGGTGGGTGCGGGGCTTTGGGGCAGCCTCGGGGGAGCCTGCTAAGGAGGACCACCTGCCACTCTGGGGAGATTGCTTCCAGCTGGCCCCAGGCAGAGGACAAGGCCAAGGGTGGGTCAGGGCAGTGGCTCAAAGAAGCTGAGATGGCTCTCAGGATATGTGCTGACATGGCAAGCTTGGGCAGAATGGAGGAATGTATACCCAGGCTCCTGACAAGGACCCCAGGATCCCTGGACTGATTAGGCAACCTGCTGGTACCTTAGATAAGAGGTGGTTCATTGTTTATTTGACAGGGTATTGCTTTTTATTTTTCCTGTGGTGCTGGCAATTGAACCCTGGGTCTTATTCCAGGATTAAGTGCTATGCAAGTATTCTACCACTGAGGTATGTCTCCCCGTGTGTTTGAGTAATGGACACACCCTTCCTGGAGGTTAGCCTAGAACTAGAAACAGACTTTCAAAGAAGCCCAGAATAGCTAGGAAGGTAGGTACTGCTCTGTCAGAGCAGGAGAAACTTCAGGCAGGGAAGTAACCCAAACCAGGTTCTAGCAGCCCTGCCCCACTGTGCTGATATGAGAAGATTGCACTCCAGACTGTGGGGGATAAACTGGTAGACCGAGGCCCATTCCCAGCAGGGAAGAATATTATTTGAAGCCCACTAAATAGTGTTCTTTCTTGCATTAGCCCCAATAGAAGCTCACTTTGGTGTTAGGAGAAGTAGAGATTTGAAAGTCTCTGGGGACCAGACTAGGTCCATCTTGCTGCTATGACTGTGACTGTGACTGTTGCTCTTCTGTTCTGGGGGTAGTCACCCCTATAATGGGCAGGAAGACCCTGGGAAAACACCCCAACACCACACCCCCCACCAAAGAGCTCCCAGGGAGCATATCCACGTGCTCCTCCCCACCTGTGGGTGCTCTGGATCTTCTCTGCCCTATGCCATGGCCTGAATGGTGGGGGTGGGGTAAGGGTGGGGACGGTGTGCGGCATAGAGAACACCTGAACTCCTCGGTGGAGCCCAGCTCTCCCCTTCTCCATAGAACGCGCCTCCTCATGAGCATCCGCAGGGCAGCTCTGAGCTAGACATCACGAAGGAAGAGTGCAGGCCAGTGGGTGCAGGAGCACCCAGATAGCTGGGCTGAGAGCTTAGGGGTGCACTCAGCTCAGGAGGACACTCTGGGTGCTTAAACCCCAGCCTGCAGCTCACACCCTCCTGGGTGTCCTGTCCTCAAATCAGGATGGGGGAGGGGGAATGAGTGTTGAGCGTCCTGGTCGCCTTGACAGAAGAAGGGAATGTCTATCCTCTTGCTAAACTGCCTCCTCCTTCCCTTGTCCTCCCAGGGATCCTATTGGCCAGACCCAAATGGAAAGCTGGGGTAGAAGAGCCTAACTACAGCCAGGCCAAGCCAGCACAAACGACAGCGCAGGGTCACAGAACCCAGAGGGACAGAGGTGGCGGCGCCCAGAGTTCAAAGCCATTCATGCAAAACTCAGACACAAGTGCTTTGCCTGAGCTGGGAGGAGCAGGGACGGTCAAATAGTCGTCCGTGGGCACTGCAAGGGCCCACAGTGTAGGCAGCAGGGGTGCCCGACAGCCCTGGGACTCTGCACCGATCATACCACGCACTGCACTGCGTTGTACACAGCAGCAAATCTCAGCGTCCCACCTTGCGCATGCCCTGTGTGTCACCCGCAGCCTCATCGTCCTCCTCACGCCCTGTGTGTCACCCGCAGCCTCATCGTCCTCCTCACGCCCTGTGTGTCACTCGCAGCCTCATCGTCCTCCTCACTCCCCTCCAGCCGCTCCTCAGAATTCTGGCTTTTCTGTCTTTATGTTTGATCTTGTCCGTGCTCCCAAGGCCTTTGCATATGCCCTCTGCCCAGAACGTCTAATGGCACTATCTCCGCTCATGAAGGTCTTAGCTACCCTGTCCCCTCTCACCCTGGAGAGCCTGCTAGCCTCCTCCTCCCACTTGGCTGCTGTCGGCTTCCTTCGGGCTGAGTACTGTGCTGTCAGTGCACTGAGGCCAGGACCAGAATGTTGGCCCTCAAGAAACTACACTTAGCTGATGGCGCCCTGCCAGCGACCAGTTCTGTGGTTCCTGAAAAGTTACCTCTGAAATGGGATTGCAACTTTGGTGACCAGTGTCTGGCCAGCTTCCTAATAATCCTGTAGACTCCACCCACCAGGGTTCAAGAAGTTTTTCCTAGGAGATTCCTAGATTCCTATTGGCAGAGTCAGGCTTTCGCAAGAACAGCAGGGTGTGATCCAGAAAGAGTCCACCATGCCCTCTTAGAGCTGGCCAAGGGCTGGCTGGTAGGTTCAGTAGCCAGAAGGGCACCATCCTGTGAAGCTGGTAAACAGGCATCAGTGGAGGCTGCTAAGCCCCTGGAAAGTCGTCTACTGTTACACAGGTGAAGTTGCAACTCCAGATCCTAGAAACTTCCCTGTTTATGTGGTCACAGCGATTGAGGCTAGTGATAAGTCATGATCGGCTCCGATGTGGAGCCATCGCAACCTTAGCCAGTTTATCTCTACCAGTCCTTGGGAACAAACACAAAGTGGGGGCTCTCCTGTCGGGGAGGCCCTTCAGCCAGGTTGTCTGCCTGCGGCTGAGGAAGACTGCTGGGCCAGCCTCTTCCCGTCCTCTGCTCTGTGACAGGCAGAGCCACACACAGGCTCAGGTGTCTGGCCTATAGATGACTCACACAACCACATCTGTACACTGGGACAGTAAAGTCCCCACATGTAAGGCTGGCCAATAGGCTAAAGTAGACTGAACAGACAGATCCTTAAAGCGAGACGTGTCCCACCCCAGGTACGGTATTACAAAATTAACACAAACCAGTAACAGACACATGGGGGGGGGCGGGTGCTGAGCACTGGAGGGACACAGCCATGTGAGGAAATCTCCTGGGAAGAAAAGTCAAAGACAGGGCTTCTTCAGGGGTGATTAGATCAAGACCTAGGAAGGTGGCAGCTATGGTGACATCACATAGGAGGGTTCCAGACAGAGGGCATAGCCATGGCAAGGCCACTGCTGCAGGACAGCAAGGACACAGGACCCGGGGAACCCTAACCCTGGCTCAGTCCATGTGGGGCAAGACTGGCCTAGACAGCAACAGGGTCATCCTGGTACAGAGCTGAGAATGGACCGTATTGGGCCCAGGGCCAAACTGCGAGGCCCAAACGGAGAAGTAGGAGGTTTTAAAGGGACAGGCTGTTAGTTTCCTGTGTCATGCTCCCACCAACATGAGAGCTTTAAAGACCACACATCAGAGGGCTCTGAGGGTCAGGAGTTCAAGGTAGGGTCAAGTCAAAGGTGTAATGGAGTCACCCTGAGTGGATGGAGAAGTGAATCCATTTCCATACTGTTCTGGCTCCTCTAAGGTCCACTACAACCTCTGCAGACCCCTATTTCTCAGTCCCTCTTGTCTCCTTCTTTCCTTACAAGGCGGGCCTCGTGCAGCCAACACTGGATGGAGATGTGCGTGGCCACTGGCAGGCAGATGTGCACATGGCTAGGGTGCACTGCAGGGCCCTGGGAGGAACTGGCAGGCAGATGTGCACACGGCTAGGACGCACTGCAGGGCACTGGGAGGAACTGGCAGGCAGAGGTGCACATGGCTAGGGTGCACTGCAGGGCACTGGGAGGAACTGGCAGGCAGAGATGCACATGGCTAGGGTGCACTGCAGGGCACTGGGAGGAACTGGCAGGCAGAGGTGCACATGGCTAGGGTGCACTGCAGGGCACTGGGAGGAACTGGCAGGCAGAGGTGCACATGGCTAGGGCGCACTGCAGGGCACTGGGAGGAACTGCCATGGGGGACGCAGATGCATGGTGACTGTGGCTCCAAGAACAGAGGTGGACAGAGGACGGAAACTCCAGCTAGACTCTAGGCCTGTGGCTGTGTCCATCAACAGGGCCAGGCCTAAGGCATCCTAATAGCCGTGGCTCACTGAAAACTCAGTTTCCCTGAGAAAAGATGGGAGACCCATTGCTTTGGGTGGTGAACAGCGTTGAGTCTGGGGCCAGACACCTAAATGCAGAGCCTGAGTCAAGGGGAAGGACTGAGCTCCTTTGGGGCCCGAGTCAGGGGGATGTGCTATCTGGCCTGGCAGAAGGAAGTGCTGCTTGCCAGCTCCCTGTTGGCACAGCTCAGGCTCCCCCAACTTGAGAGGTGTTGACCTCGCCCAGGCCTGAGCCCAATCCCTTGTCTCCTCCCAAGGCTTAGCATGGCTGTCAGGTTCTGAGGGCTCCACCGCCCATGTACGCTGTCATCATCGTCCAGAGATCAAACCAGCACGCCTTCAGCCCACTGTTGGAATGACAGGCCCCTGGGGAATTCAGGCTATGGCGAGTCAGGTGCAGAGTCTTGCGAAGGAGAGCACGGCCACAAGACCCCCCAGCCGTCCATCACTACACCACCCCAACCTGAAACCAAAGTGTGATGGCTGTGGAGAAGGACAGGATGTGCACCCTACATCCTCCCGGGGGTGGGGGGGATTTTCCTCCTAGCACCAGGAGGTCTCCTCTGAACAATCTCGGCCCTCCAGAGACTCTGTGGCAGCAGGTGCATGCGGAAGCAGGTCTAGAGGACAGAAACCTGGCCAGGAGCAGCAGCGTGGCACCTGAATGCTGTCCTCACTCCCAGGGCCAACTCCCTTCAGCTAGCTCAGCCTCCCATACCTGCCTGGCCACAGCAGTGGCTGGACGCCCTCCCACAGCCCCAGCCCTAGCCCTTTATAGTTTTAAGTAGTTTAGGAGGCTCATTCAGCCAAAGCGGGTTACAACAGCCACTCACATTGCTGTTATCCTCCACAGACACCCAGGACAGGTCAGGGGGACCTTGGGACGAGGCACCTGCCTCAGAGCCTCTCTTCCTAAGCCATCCTGATCCTGTGGTCTTGGTGAAAATGCTGCTGTGAGAGCAGTAGGGTGTGTCCGTGCACAGCCTTCTAGAGATAGGCAAGTGATGGGGACCCACTACCAAGTCCAGTCAATGATGGGGTCCTGTGTCCCCCCTTCCCAGAAGGCCAAGCTGGGGTTCCAGAGTGCAGGTTTGTTTATTGTTTTGCTTTTGCTTTTTTGAGACAGGGTCTTATTTAGCCCAAGATAGCCTTGAGCTCATTTTGTAGCCAAGAATGAACTTGAACCCCTGACCTCCACCCCTCAAGTGCTAGGATTACAAGTGTGTACCACCACAGCCAGTTTATGTGGTGCTGAGAATCAAACCCAGGGCTTCATGGATGCTAGGCAAATATCCTGCCAACAGAACTACACTCCCAGCCCTAAGAGCAGGAATGGACAGACCTCTGAGGGGTGTGGGTCCCCAGGCTTCTCGTCTAGCGGAGTGGGGTTGGTATGGCCTCAAAGGGTGGCCAGGTGACTTCTCTGTGCTTCTGAACCTCTTCCTGTCTCCCACTGTGCCATCCCTGACGTCCAATCCCATAGTCCACCTCCCCCAGTCCAGTGGCCTCCCCCAGCTGCCGACTGCCCCCTGAGCACCGAGGCCCCCAAGGGGCCCGGCTCTTCTCCCATACCACTCTCAATGCCTCCCTTGAACAAAGCAGGTGGACTCCCAGCCTTGGTCTCCCTTCACCTCTGTTGGGCATCTCTCAGACCTAGCCTCTTGGCTTCTCTACCCATGCCAAGGCCAGAAGGCAGGGTGCACGCGGATGTTACAGGACATCATGGCGAGGCGCGAGCAGAGGGGCCCGAGGCACCGGGTGCTTCCGACGAGGCCTGAGGGCCGTCTGACCTTTCCGGCCATGGGGCAGCGGTTGCGTGAGCAGGAACAATCACCCCAGTGTGCAAGGCACAAGCAGCCTTTTCTTCCTCACCAGGCCGGCGCACACAGCTCCCAGCCTGGCTTCCCTTGAACAAACATATTTATTGTGGCCGCCACCAAGGGCCTCGCCTCGCAGCCGGAGCCTGGGGGCCTCTGTCCCACCCACTGGGGCCCAGGGAGGGGACCCCTGCCCTGGCGGTCCCCTAGCCAGGCCCTCTGCCCTGTGGGCCCCAGCCCTGCTATGCTGAAGCAGAGGTGGCTCTAGACACAGCAGGATCCAGAGCTTAAAGTTCCTGCTGAAGCCCGTGGCCACCCACAGGCACTGAGCTAAACATTTTCCCTGGTGGGGTTCAGACACAGCGACACCCCTTACCTGGGGCAAGCTCTTCACCTCTGGGAGCCTCAGATTCCTCCTCCACAAAATAGGAGGCACCAGCCAGCCTCACACATCTCCAGTCAGGGCCCAGCACCCACAGACTCAGCAGGGACAGCCATAGCTCCACGTCCCCCTCCCAGACATGTTCCCAGCCCCAGCTTTCCTCCCTCTGAAAGAATCTCCTCTTTCAGGGCTGACGTCCTCAGGCCCTGAAACTTGCCCCAGTACAGAGGACCCCACGGTCTCCCTCCTCTGCTGGTGTTTTCCATCCAACCTTTGCTTCCCCACGGATCCTCTACGGCCCATACCAACCAGCACAACAGAGCAGGCCCAGCTGAGGTCCTGGTTATAAACATATATGGGGGAAGGGCAACTTCAAAGGGCACTGAGGTCCTCCCAAGCTTGCTACCAGCCTGTCCTGGGAGGGGAGCAGGTCACCTTGCCAGGAGAGGCTTTGGAAGAGCGGTCATACCTGCCCCAGATGACCCTGTGGGAAAGCTGGGGATACTTTCGTCGGTCTCACCCACGTACCTGCAGCTGACCCCTCTGCTAGCCAGAAACAGACGTGGAAGAGTTTTACGGAGCAGGAAGGCGACTTCTGAGCCTATCTCTTGCTTTCTTTCCTACCTTAGGGCCTCTGCATGTGCTATTACTGGCTGGGTCCTGTTTTGTCTTCAATCCTCAGGGGCAGCTGCTTCTAAGGGTCGCTGGAGACCACCAGTCATATGTTCTAAATCAGGGCTGCCCGGGGTTTTAGATGCCAGTAGCTCATACACTAGACCTCTGTCTCCAAGAATGAGAAAACCAAGATCCAAGGAAGGGGGATTCTTCTCCGGCTCAGGGACTGCAGGTGTGTGGGTGAAGGGCTAATAAACATTTAAACAATGTATGTGTTCAACCGTGCAATGGATGAACAGGGGGTCGTACCAGCCACAGAGGGAGTTAGAGTGGCAGACGGGAGCCTAGGCCTGAAGGGCTGGGAGGCAGGGAAGCCATGGGTCCCAACCCGCTAGATGCTACGGAGTGACAAGGTCATGGGCAGAGGCTGGGCTTTCGGTGGCTATGTGCTTGGTACGTATGGAACTATTGGGCACTGTGAGTGGGATGGGCCAGTAGGGTCCTCAAAGCCTGAGTGGGACTACGTGTACGAACTGCCGGGTGGATTGACAGGAAAGCGGAGCTGAGGCTAAGACTTGAGGATCAAGAACCAGCCTCCAGGGACAGCTTCCTGAATCATCATAGTATGGGGCCAGCTGGACCTGAGTCTAGAAGTTACCACATGGCCAGGGGCAAAGGTGACAGTAATGACTTTTTAGAATCAGCCTTCTTCCTCTTCTGACTTCAATTTCCCCTGCCATGAAATAGGAATTATGGTTTCTGATTGAGCCTGTTTCTATCGAGGCCCTGGGCTAGAACACCAAAAATTATGTCCTTCCCCTGTAGACCTCTGGAGCAGCCATGTGAACTAGGGTGAAGTGTGTGTGTGTGTGTGTGTGTGTGTGTGTGTGTGTGTGTGTGTGAGAGAGAGAGAGAGAGAGAGAGAGAGAGAGAGAGAGAGAGAGTCCGAGAACAGCCATGTGTCCAAGCCTGTGATACGCCTGCCTGCCCTGGGCCCAGTGGGAGCAAGCATCTCAACTGGCATGCTAAGACATGTCACATGTGCCCAGGAAGCCTTGACTTGTCATCACATGAGTCATGGTTATCTGTTTGCATCTGGCTTAAATTGAACTTCCCAAGAAAATGTGTTAAATCTGACAGTACATGCAGAATGGTGCAGAGGGGGGCACAGACCGAGGACGCTGCTGACTTGCTGTGCCCACAATGGTCATCTCCCTGTGGCCCTAAGACAAGGGAACCCATGAAGTATGACCCTACTTTGTAGGTGGGTAGACAGTGAGTTCCTCAACTGTCTTCTGTCCCCAGGACCCATGTGCCACCTTCCCTCAGAGCCCATGGTCGCTCCTTGGCTCAGAGGCTGAGAACAAGCCCTCCCTGCAGGCAGGCCCCATGTTGACATACTCTCCCTTCATTATCGCTCTTCCAGGCCCCCTCCTATGCTTCTATTTTCTGTTTGGTGCATGGTTGAAGCTAGGGAACATGAATGTATCTCAGGGCTTCTGTGACAGTGTCATGCTTGGGGCAACTTCAGCAGTAAGCATCCCCTGTCCCAGGTCCTAAAGGTCCTACGTTCAAGGTGGAGGTGTCACAGGTCTGGCTCCATCAAGAAGCTTCACTCCTCTGCTTGTACATGGCCAGCTTCTATGTATTGGGCCCTGAGGTAATAAAAATCTCTGGTGCCTTGAGACTGTGGGAGCCTTGACCCTCTGGTCTTACTTCTGAGTATCTCTGGATCTTGTGATCTATTGCACACTATTACTGGAGAGTAGAGCGCTCTGGAGGCGGAGGGGCCTGGGAAGGGTCAGTGTGAGCCTTGATCATGGTGGCCTGGCTTCTGTGGGCACCACCTCCAGCTGCTCTCCGGAAGCCTTTCCTGATAGCCCGTTGTGACCATTTCTCCCTGATGACAGCTTCTTGTGGCTTGTGCACCTCCCCCCGTGGTCGGATGCCCTGGTGGTGTCCCTGGACCAGTGACATGGGTGTGCCCCGGCCAGGCCTGGCAGAACCGCGGAGCAAGAAGTTGGTCAAGATACCTAGTACTCACAGGACCCCCAGCCAGAAGCGAGGGGCCCAAGCGGAATCAGATCAGCCACAGACTACCCCTGACATTCCCTCAGGGATGGCAATGCCTCCTGCCTGCCCTTCCCTGAGCACCCTGGACCGGTTTCCCAGGATACATAGCTGAGGTGCGACATCCCGTTAGCAGGATCTAAAATAGACCCTCAGGAGAGGGCTGGCTTTGGGTCGGGGCTGAGTACTAGGCACAGCTCCCTCCCCTAGGAGAAGTGGGGGCAGGAAGGACCCTTTGAGGCAGCAGGAAGAAGAATGAGGGGAGCTAGGGGTGAATTAAGCAGCTGTGGGGGAGCAGAGTCAGTCCCTGCCTAGTCACCACCCTGTCCCAGGAACCTGCTTTCCTGGGGCATGTGCCTTGGACAGCAGGCACAGCAGGCACAGCAGGCACAGCAGGCACAGCAGGCACAGCAGGCACAGCAGGCCCAGGCTCTCCAGTCAGGCCAGGCTCCACTGGCTGCCTGAGAACTGGAAGGAGTTAATTCTCGACCTCATGGGCTGGCAAACTCTGACTCACAGAGCAATAAAATTCCTGTGTTTTAAAAATCAGTATATTAGCTTAATTTTATAGATTTCAGAAGTGCTACTTGAAAATAAAAGTCTCCTAATTATATTTATGATCCCAACGTGAATCTATTTGACTCTGCTCACGGCGAAGAACCTTTGTGTAAAATGCCGGGAAGGTTTCGTGCGGACGCGGGCCTAAGAGGCCGTAAAACACTGGCTGGTGGGTCCGGGCCCGGCAGGGACGTTGCAGCAGACGGTGGCTCCTGGGCGTCAGCAAATACTAAGCCACAGTTTGACTGGCCTTGTGAGAAGCTGTCACAGCCTAGACACACAGTATGCCATCATGCACAGGGGGCGATTCAGGAGACACAGAGCACTTGGCACCCGCACCGTCCTGGGGAGGGGCAGTTCTGGCATGGAGCCGATACTACGTCTTCAGCTCTGTCCAACTCCTGCCCTCGACTGGGGGCTTCAAGGGATCAGAGAAAACCGATGTCCCAGTCTAGCCTTGACTCTCCCCCGCTCCCCTGCAGTTCCCCAACCTGTGGCCCAGGCAAGAAATTAGAAATCTGGGCAAGGGAAGGAAAAATTGCTTCCTGTGGTGGGAAGGATGCAGGAGTGAGCAGGAGTCCCCCGTCCAGGGGAGGCTGGGGCCAGGCTTGGGGACCTTTACGATGAAGTAGGCAGCAATGCGGTCAGATGACGGCAATCTGGGAGGGCTGTCTGAGGGGACAGCCTTTGTCCTGGGCACACAGAGAAGTGGAAGGTCCCTGCTGTAAAAGGAGGCAGGGCCACCGACCCTGGGCATGTTGATGAGGCTGCCTCAGGTACAGTCTCATCCCTGAGGGGGCCAGAGGGAGCACCGAGGAGGGAGCACCGAGCAGGGAGCACCGAGGAGGGAGCACCGAGCAGGGAGCACCGAGGAGGGAGCAACGAGCAGGGAGTACCCAGCAGGGAGCACCGAGGAAGGAGCACCGAGGAGGGAGCACCGAGCAGGGAGCCCCGAGGAGGGAGCCCCGAGCAGGGAGCCCCGAGCAGGGAGCACCGAGCAGGGAGCACCGAGGAGGGAGGACCGAGCAGGGAGCACCGAGGAGGGAGCACCGAGCAGGGAGCACCGAGGAGGGAGCACCGAGCACCGAGGAGGGAGCACCGAGCAGGGAGCACCGAGGAGCGAGCACCGAGCAGGGAGCACCGAGCAGGGAGCACCGAGGAGGGAGCACCGAGGGGCGAGCACCGAGGGGGGAGCACCGAGGGGGGAGCACCGAGCGGGGAGCCCCGAGCGGGGAGCCCCGAGGAGGGAGCCCCGAGCGGGGAGCACCGAGGAGCGAGCACCGAGGAGGGAGCCCCGAGCAGGGAGCACCGAGGAGGGAGCACCGAGGAGGGAGCCCCGAGCAGGGAGCCCCGAGCAGGGAGCCCCGAGGAGGGAGCCCCGAGCAGGGAGCACCGAGCAGGGAGCACCGAGGAGGGAGCATCATGGCTGCCTTGACCGTGCCTTGCTCCCCACAAGACCATGCAGATAGCAGAATGTGCTCAGAGGCAGGCTCGCCTTTCCCTCGGGGGTCTAGGAGTCACCAGCAAGGAGGGTGTCCTCTGAGGGTCTGAGCAGGCATGGGGCCTAGGGAATCCCTGCTGTTGGGGGCTGGGAGATGTCAGCTGGACCTAGGCCAGGCCAGGCTGGGCTGCCCCCTCGGCAGGCTTGTGCCGCAGTGCCAGATGCGTAGACACTGTGGGGATTGTCCTGCCCACCCTGGCCTCTGTGTGCCTACCTTCTGCAGGAATTCAGAGCAGGCCACGAGGGGGCCGTAATCGGACGCCAGCTCTGACGCCCTGTTGTCGCAGGTGCAGTGTGGGTGCCGGAGGCCAGGTGGGCAGCACAGCACAGGCTGTCACTCACCAGCAGGGGCCCTAGGGACCCCTGGTACAAGTGGAGGCTGGAAATCTACAGAGGATGGCCTAGCCCTGTGCCTATGGCCAACCCCACTCCTGTGCTGCTGTGAGCAAAGATGGACTCCTGCTAAGCGTCTCCGTGGACGTGAAGATGGCATTACTGGGTCCAAGGTGGCCTTGAGGGGCTGCCTCACCATGGAACCCCCACCTTAGCACCCCATGTTGCCCCCATATCAAGCAACTGTGGTCAAAGTAGGACCCCATCCTCGGGGAGCTTGGCTTACCCAGTGCCCATAGGGATGCAGTTCCAGCCTCCAAGCAAGGCACAGGTAGACAAACTGGCACTATAAGGACAATGAGAGGCCAAGGTCCTGGGAGTCAGGTGGTCACACCAGGCTCTTGTTCCCAGCCAGCTGGGACAGGCACCACACTGTGGCCAGTGCCTTTGTTATGTGAAGGAGGAGGGCATATAACAGGACAACTTTGATCCAGTCACTTACCACCATTTTCCATTTAGAAGGACTGAGGCCCCCCTGCCACACCAGGGGGGCTGACGGCCTGAGCTGTCTACCAGGATCTTGGCGCTCAGCCAGCTTAACATCAACTCACTCCCTGGTTCCCCTCTAAGACAGTTTTGGAGAGGAGTGGACATGTGTCTATTAATTTATTATTAATTTATTATTAATTTATTATTAATAGACACATTCCAGGCCCTCAGGGCCACCCTGCCACTCTGAGTACTCTGGCTCTGTCACTGTGGTATCCTTCCTTATATTGTCAATATCAGGCTGACCAAGTCCAGTCAAAAGGACAGAGAGACAGAGGAGGGACAGGCTGTTTGAATTCCTCCTGGAAGTATGACTTCAAACTAGATTCTGAGGGCCAGCACCGGAAGCTGCCTGGCGCTGGAGGCCCCCTGGCATCCCATCCGCCAAGGACGTGAAGTGAGGGGCAGTAGACAGGACAAGTTTAGCTCAACCCCACCAAGAGCTGAGAAGTCTATGGTCCTGTGGTCATTACCCTGTGCCCGCTGCCTTGCCCCAGTCAGTTGGGAGGCCAGCCAGGAGTAGCACCCATAGGTGCCAACTGTGTCTCCCTTTGCTTTGGAGCTGTGAAAAGCCCCCCAGACTGTTTTCTCTTTCCTGTGGGAGGCTAGGTCTCCAGGGTTCCTCTAGGGACAGGGCCCAGAGTGAAGCTGGGGGACACAAATGGTGGACTTTCACCTGTCAACCTGATGAAGGGAACATTTCAACAGATTCAGTCAAATTTACTTTTTATTATGTCCATTTCACAACTACCTTCTACATTAACTGACTTTTTCTGGCTTTTAGAACATGCTCAGATAAGGAAATGGAGCCTGTTTAAGGAACAGTGCTAAACAAACAGTGGTACGGGTGTTCAAAGATATCGAATAAGTGGCAGATGTGTGAGGGACTCCACATTGGCAGGGGGCAATATGTGTGGACTTCGAAGCCCTTCCCAGCAGGTCTTGGACTTGGTGAGTGGACATGGCAACCCGGGGGGCCCTCCAGCTCTAACAGAAGGCCAGTCAAACCTGCCTGACATTTGCTGTGGCTGCTATGATTAGAAGAACCATAAGCTGGTGGCTTAAAAGTACCCCGGGGGCTGGAGAGATGGCCTAGTGGTTGGGAGCGCTGACCGCTCTTGCAGAGGACCCGGGTTCGATCCCCAGCACCCACATGGCGGCCGAGCCGTCTGAGACTCCAATTCCAGGAGAACTCCAGTTCCAGGGGAGTCTGACACCTTCTTCTGACCTCCGCGGCGTTGCACGACACGGGTGCCCAGACTTGCATGCAGGCAATACATTCATACACATACGGAAATAAATAAAAAATTTTTTAAAAAAGTACCCCGAATTGCCAAGTATGGTGGCACATGCCTTTAATCCCAGCTCTTGGAAGGACTTCCGTGAGCTCAAGGCCAGCCAGGTCTAGCCTGGTCTACACAGTGAATTCCAGGCCAGCTGGAATTACAGGGAGACTCTGTTTCAAATACTACCAAGAACAAACACTGTACAGAATTGTCATCCTATGGTCCTAGGGGTCAGGTATGGGTGGGATTCTCTCCTCCTGCACACAGCCCAACATACACACAGATTTCCAATGGAGGCGTACATAGGCATCGTTAGTCGTCCATATCCTGGTCGGCACAGCACCCAGTTCCCCTGCACTACCAGCTGGGACTCATGGACCACCGGGCCGGCCCTGCCTCTCATGAGTGGTTTCAGACCAAGGACTGGGAAGGGTGTCTTAGAGGCAGGGGAGATAGATCCCTGTGGCTGAGAAGGGTGGAAACAGGTGGCTGAGAAGAGAATGGAGAGTTGGGTTTGATTCACTGTAGTCCTGAGGAACTGGGGCCCCTGGTGGATCTGCGTAGGGAAGCCTGTCTCATTGGAGGGGTAGTGACCAGCATAATTAGCCCTAGACATCCCTGATGCTTCCTCTGTCTCATCCATCCCTGCCAAAGCCCCATGTGTCCTCACAGGGCTGCACATGAGAGCATGTACACCCCAAGCTCCCTGGCTTCCCCTGGCTTTCCAGACTTACTACTTTCAGCCCCAGGCCTGACTCCCAAATAAGTCTCAGTCCTTGCCATTAGTAAGTCCCCTCTGTTACTGATAGAACATTCTGGAAAACTCTGTTACTGCTTGCCTACCCCATTACTGTGAGTAGAGCAGTACCCACTTTAGAGGAGCTAGGCTCAGCCATCAGAGTAGCTGGGCTCCTTGCAGTGGCAGCCATGGGGGTGCGGATGGCTGGTGGCTGGGAGCCCCTCCCCTGCAAGGCCCTTTGGTTTTCCTGGCTGCCTCTTGGGAAGGTCCGGTCCCTTTGCCCAGGTGCAGCATGCAGGGTCGGGGCCAGTCATCAACTGCATTGCTGCCGAGGCCCTGGCAGCGCCTTCCTACCCCCCCACCCCAGGGCTGCTGCTCCTGGCCGCTCGGTAACCTCCCAGGACTCTTGTGAGTCAGTGTTGACCTTTAACCTGTTTGAGGCACCCTGCTGTGACATTGTCAGATTTTTCCACATTAAAAGTTAGAAGGAAGAAAAGTTCTGAAAAAACAGGCTTGGCTTTGCACTGCCCTTGAGGTAGGCAGATTTTGTCCAGAATGGCCAAGCCCCTCTTCTCCTGCCCACCAAGAGAGCCAAAGAAGACAGCAGTGGAACTGGAGCCTGGTTGTGTGGGCAGATCACCCCAGCTGGGCTGTCTTGTTCCTTGGCTCAGGTATGACAGAGAAGCAAGGGACAGTGGCAGGTGGTCCCTGACTCCAGCTGGCCCTACAAAGCACATTTGCTACCTGTCTGGGCACACAGACCCTTCAGGCCCCTGCACCCCAGTAATGGGACGGGGGGCCATTGTGACTGCCCACTCAGCTGGGCCACCCTCATGTCAGATCTGTCTACACGAGGCAGGGCCTGGCCTCTCCTCAGCCCTGAGAAAGGGCCGTTTGCACTCTGCAGCTGAATCAATGCGTGGCAGGGAAGTGTTGACCGCTTGGGCTTCTGAAGCCGAGGATGCTCAGTGTTTGTCTAGGCTCCATCCCACTGGGTCCTCCTGAGCTCTGCAAACAAGAGCCTTGGAGCACAAGGGGCCCTCTCCTCCCCAGTGTGCTGCGTCCTGTGAACCGGTGTAAAGAGCCGGGGGGAAGGGGGGGGAGGGGGTTGGGGGAGGGTTGCTTTGCTGCATTGAATAAATGCAGGTCAAACAAGTAAGTGCAGCCTTGGGACTCCTATGAGCAGGGCCCGATTGGGGGGGGGGGCCCAGGAAACCCAAAGCAAGTCCTTTGCTTCTGCTCAGCAGTACTGGGAGGAGCCATAGGCACGTACGTTCACCATCCTGTGGGAAGCTGTCAGAAGTTGAGGTTGATTTTTTTTTTTTTTCCTTTCCTGGGATCTAGGAGAGTTGGCTTTGCCTGCCCCTCCCCCCATGAACTTTTTATACTCTGAGTTTTTATGAAGAAGGCTGGTCTGAATAGTCCCTTAGTACAGGTCACAACCAAGCAGGTCCCATCGTGGACACCCAAGTCAGGGGTGTGGCTATTGTGGGGCAGCAGTTACGGCAATGTGTGTGATTCATGGCCTCCAGGGGCATGGGCACTATTTTGATCTCTAGGAGTCTTGTGAGCCCAGGACCCGGTGGTCTTTCAGTGCTGGAAGTCTGTAGGGCTGGACAGCTTTCTGCTGCTTGAGAATCATTCATTGATCCTGGCCCCGCTCAGGCCTCAGGGAGGGCTGTTCCACTTCCCACCACTCAACTTCAGGGTTCAAAGGACCCGTGGCTTTTACCAAGCTCAGGGCCTGAGATTTTAGAGCCCTGAACTGGCTGTTACTCTGTCCCCTTCTACCATCACCGTACACCAGCTCCTTGGCCCTTCAGGGGCCTGTGTCTCCCACACCCCTGCCAGGAGAGCAGTCCTGCCTGACCCTGCTTTGCTGAACTTTCTGAGTCCGGGTAGCTGGACTGCAGTGTTCTGCTTCTGCCAAGCGGGACAGAATGGATGCTTTCCCAATGAAGACCTTCCCTTCCCTCCGTGACTGGCCTCTGCAGGCACTGTGAACAAGAGTACACATATATTCATGTATGCAAAAAACTCATACATATATAATAAAAATAAATCCATATTTTAAAGTTCTAAGTTAAAACATTAAAAATCAGGGGCCGGGCTGGAGAGATGGCCTAGTGGTTGGGAGCGCTGACCGCTCTCACAGAGGACCCAGGTTCGATCCCCAGCACCCACATGGCGGCCGAGAAAGTCTGAAACTCCAATTCTAGGAGAACTCAGTTCCAGGGGAATCCGACACCCTCTTCGACCTCCGCGGCATTGCACGACACGGGTGGCACAAACTGCATGCAGACAGTACATTCATACACATACAGAAAAAATAAAATTAATAAAAAAAATAAATAAAATCAGGGGCAAAATAAATAAATACATAAATAAATCAGGGGCCATCTATGGACTATAATATAGAATCAGATAATTATAGGATGGTCATTATTGTAACTTATAGGATAGTCGTTACTATAACTTATAGGATGGTCATTATTGTAACTTATAGGATGGTCATTATTGTAACTGCTTTTAAGCACCCCTCACTTCTCTCTGCACTGTCACCTCACCTTTCCCTAGCTTTGAGTTAGGTATCAGGGTTTGTTGTGTTGCGTTGTTGTTTTTGCCCAGGTGAGCACATAGTGGACACCAGACGTCCATGCAAATTCAACAGGCAATTCGGGCAAAGTGGCTGAAAAGATAGGAGAGAGTGTAGCAAGAAACCCTGGGAGAATCTGGGTCTCAGACTGTCCCACAAACGTCCTTAAGCTCTCAGAACACCCAGATGGTCCCAGAAACACCAGGGAGCACTTTGCAGACAGGACTGCACATGTATCCAACTTGGGGTAAGACAATGCTGGAACCGAACCTAAATCCGTCTACATGTTAAACAAGCACTCCAGTACTGAACTACACCCCAGTCCTGTTTAACATTTTTGTATTTGGGGACAGGGTCTCACTAAGCTGCCCAGGCTGGCTTTGAACTTCTTACCTTGCTACCTCAGCTTTCTGAGTAACTGAGATACCAGGCTTGGACCTACACCTACAAGCCGACCTTTAACCAGACTTTTTGATTCTCTACCATCTGTCTAGTTTGTCTTCAACTGCTGTGACAAACACATTCTGACCAAACAAACTTGGAAGGAAAGGTGTTATTTGTCTTATATCTCCCAGGTCACAGTTCATCACTGAGGGAGCTCAAGGAGGAACTCAGGGCAGGAACCTGGAGCAGGAGCTGAAGCACAGGCCATGGAGGAACGCTGCTTAGTGGCTTACTCCCCCTGGCCCGTGCTCAGCTTGCTTTTTTTTTTTTTTTTTTTTGGTCTTTTCGAGACAGGGTCTCCCTGTAGCCCCAGCTGTCCTGGAACTCACTCTGTAGACCAGGCTGGCCTTGAACTCACAAAGATCCGCCTGCCTCTGCCTCCCACGTGCTAGGATTAAAGGCGTGCGCCACCACGCCCGGCTCAGCCTGCTCTTTTATATAGTACAGAACAACCTGCCCAGGGGTGGCACCGCTCACAGTGGGCTGTGCCCTCCCACATCATTCAACGATCAAGAAAATGCCTCACAGGTAGATCTCTGTGAGTTCAAGGCCAGCCTGGTCTACATAGCAAGCTCCAGTCCAACTGGGGCTGCAGGGAGACCCTGATTCAAAAAAGACCAAAAGAAAGAAAAGAAAATGCCCCTACAGATATGGCCACAGGCCAGTCCAATGGAGGAAATTCCCTAATTGAGGCTCCCTCAACCCAGGTGTGTCAAGTTGACACTAAAGCTATCCAGCACAGCCATTAATAACTCATGTGGACTCAGTTATGGGATTTTGTGATTCCAAACAGTTGCTGCCCACCACACCACCAGGCGCCTCACAGAATCTCCTACCTGTGGTATTTTCTCTTTGTCTACAGGATGGGATGTATCAGAACAGCAGATGGGGGGGGCTCCCTGGTGGGCTTGATATGCCACCTGGAAAACCAGCTACTGTGTATTCCCACATTGCCCTGGGATCACCTGGCTGCAGGAATGGTCTGCGTTCCAAGCTCTGAAAGTCTATCAGTGCCTCCTCCCCCAATCTGCCCAGTTCTTGGGTATGTCCATCTACCCCCCCACTCACATACTTGAACTTTCAGGATGCCAAGGGACACCTTTGCTGAAGGAATTTAGGGAAGAGATCTATCTCTCCTTAACCCCAGAGGCCAGATGTGTTCCACTGCCTGTCCAGGCATCCATGGGGAACCTGGACAAAAGCTGTAGCCTGCGCCCACCTACTTAGAATACTCAGTGCCTTCTCAGTCTTGTCTCAAGCAGGAAGCAAAGTAGCTCTCAGGAAGATCAGTGTAGAACTCAAAGGGAAGAGCGTTCCCGCTGAGCTGACATGTGCTGCTCACCAGCTTTGGTGAGTGCCGGATACCTGCGCAGCTTCCAAGTATCCCTGGTGTGGAAGCAGAAGATCGAGGGCAGATATAAACCATGTATGGGTTGCTCTAAAGACAGAGCCAGTGCAGGGAGCGGTGTAGGCATTTCCTTTCCATCCTTCGCTCCTTCACCAGTGTTCTCTGCCTGCTGTCCCCCACTGCCCACCCATCTCAACATCCCAGGCATAGGTCCTGGAGATGCCAAACTGAATAAAACTCACAAGAAACCCATTTGCTTAGCTTAGCGCCTTATAAAAATATTTTATTTGGGGAGCTGGAGAGACGGCTGCTCTTGCAGAGGACCCGGGTTTCATTCCCAGCACCCACATGGTGGCTAAGAACCATCTTTAACTCCAGTTCCAGGGGAATCCGACACCCTCTTCTGACCTCCACGGCATTGCATGACACAGGTGCACCAACCTACATGCAGACAGTATATTCATACACATAAAAAATATAAATTAATATATATATTTTCCTTTGTATGAGTGTATCGCCTGCATGTATGTGAGATGCACTGCCCATGGAGGTCAGAAGATGTCAGATCCCCTGGAGCTGGAGTTATGGAGGGTTGTTAGCTGCCATGTGGGTGTTGGGAATCAAACCCAGGTCCTCTGTCAGAGCAGCCAGGCCTCTTAGCTGCTGAACCATCTCTCCTAGCTCAGGGTCTTGTAAAGAAGATGACAGTCTGTGAAAACTGTAGAGGTCAGATTCTAGCCAGGATTCCATGGCCATAGGATGAATTCCCAGAAAGGAGCTTGTACCGCCATCAGCGCTCAAACCCTGCAGCAGCCTCGGGGCCTGTGTTGTTTGGCGGTATTTCTCTGCACTTTCTCCTATCAAGAGCATATCTGACCCTTGGCCTGCATGCTGGTTAGTTTTAAATGCCTGCTCGCTACAACCTGAAATCATCTGGGAAGGGAGTCGTGAGACCAGGTTGGCCGGTGGGCACATCTGGGGATGGGATTATCGTCTATTCGTTGACCCAATCTGTAATGGGTGGCTCCAGTCTGTAGGCAGGGGTCCAAACTATAGAACATATGAGAAAGCTAGATAAGAGAAACAAGCAAGTGAAGGTGTATTTGCTCCCTCAGAGCTTGTGATGTGACTGGCTGCTTGACTAGCCGCTTTGTCTTCCCCAAAACTATGGACTGTAACTTGGAGTTGTTAGCCAAATAGACTCTTGTCTCTCCCTAGCTGCTTTGTGGTCAGGGCGTTTTATCCCAGCAGCAGAAATGAAGCTGGAACCGCTTGCTGTCGCTCCCAGGTGCACCTCTGTGTTCAGGAAGAGCCCGGTGTCCTTTCCTCCGTGAAGTCACTGCAGCCTCCCCATCGTCTCCCTCCTTGGTGATGGACAGCATTGTCTTCAGCTTCATTCCTGAGGGCGTAAGGGGTGGAAGCAGGTGCCTTCTTTGTCTGGCAGCCACCTGACCACCACCTACACACACAGGAGTCTCTAGCACCCAGAAGAGCACCTAGCCTCCAATGTGGCATACAGCTCTGGGACCCTTATTCTCCCAGGTCAGCTTTAGAGTTCAGTTTGTTAATTTTTGTGAAAAGATCAGCTGTGGCTCCTCTGGATTAGATTAGTTTACAATCACACGTGGAGAATCTAGAATCTGTGCTACTTTGCCTGCCCACTCAAGAATAGGGAGTCTTCCTGCAGGGTGTTGGGCCACCTTCTCCAGAAGGAGTCTAGGTGTCTGAAGGCCTTCTCCAGAGAGAGCCTCTGGGAATTCACTTCCATCTTTCCATGTGTCCTTTCTCATTCTGCTTTAGAACCTAATTTTCCCTGAAAACTCACTGCTGGAATGAAGCAGTGTCCTGGACTCGGGAGTAGAGATTTGCATCCAGATACCACGTTGAACCCTTTTGTCAGATTTAACGCATGAGCTGCTGACTTTATCCTTCTGCTTCTTGGCCCTGACTGTCTCCAGGACCACCTTTAACAATGGGGACCATGGGCATCCTGGCTGCTCTAGTTCATGGAGGAAATGCACATGATGTCTCTCTGTTTGATGGGCTCCTTGCTCCAGTGTTTGGACTATGGCCTTTGCCAAGTTAAGGGAGTTTCTATTCCTGTTCTCTAAAGATGATTTTTTTTAACAAAAACAATCGCTTATCAGATACCTTTCATACTAACTAGAATGTTCATGTGTTTTTCCCCTTGATAAAGTGAGACTCACATGGATGGACTGAGATATTGAACCATCTTTGCATTTCTGGTACACACCCTTATTTCATCTTCCTTCTTTCCTCTCTTATTTTAGATATATTATTATTGGATTTCATTAGTCATTCATTTTTTAATTTTTTGCCTCTATGCTCATAAGTAGAATGGGATGGTAGTTCTGTTTTCTTACATCCCTTGCATGGATTTAAAAACAAATTCACTAGTTCCTTAAAACGAACTGGGAAATATAACTCTTGTTCTGTTTTCTGGAGCAACTTGGATGTTTTGAAGCTTTGGAAGAAGTCAACCATGAAGCTGGGAGTACCTGGGTTTTGATACACTCTCCCGACATTTGAGCTTTTTTCTTTCTTTTCTGTGGTGCTGAGACTTGAAGAGGCCTCGTGCTTTCTAGGCAAGTGCTCTGTCACTAGCTATTTCCCCAGCCCTACACTGGAATTCCTTGAAATACTTATCTATTCAAATTCTCCATTTCTTCCAGCACTGGTTTTGATGTTTAGTATAGTTCCAAGTGCTTATCTAACTTCATTGGTGTTCTCAAACTCATTTGTTCACAGATATCCATCATACTTTATTTTTATTGTTTTTGCAACTTCTATTCATGAATCTTTGCCAAGGGTTACAAACCGTCAAGCGACACTTATTTTTGTGCGGGTCTTGAACAAACAGTGACCTTTAAATTTTTAAATGATTGGAGAAGAAAAACACAAAAGAAGAACAATAGGGGTGACATTGAGAAAGTACATAAATTTGAATGTGTTTGTCCACGTGGTAAGCTGCATGGGTACACAGCTGTGCCAGCCACGGCATTTGCTGTTCACAGCTGTTCCCATGCCCAAGTGCACGGCCAAGCAGGGGTCTGCCCAGCAGATGGACCCTGCTGCCATCTCCGTTCCACACATCCTGGAATCCAAGGTTCGGTCAGTCCAGCATTGTTGGTGTTTCTCACCCCGCTGAACTTCTCAGCTGTCTGTTCCCTGCCATCCCCATCCTGAGCTGTGGCCTATGTAACCAGGCTTCTCGCCAACTTGGTCTAAGCCCAACCCTGCTTTTCTCCAAGCCCTCTGCTACCCGCTGCATGGACCATGCCCACCAAGCCCCAAGGACACAAACTCAGTAATAGGAATGGACCTGAAGGTTCCCACCATGTTCCAGGACCTTGTTTCTGCCTGACCTTGCCCAGCTGTGGTGCCACTTGAGCTCGTGGTGATCTCATTGGTGAGGCCGGGTCAGGGTGATGGTACCTGTCACACAGAGTGGGGGCATGGGAACTGGGGAAGTGAGGACCCCTCTGAGTTCATATGTTACAGCAGGCTCCATGGCGAGAATTCCCAGGCAGGACCGTGGAGGCCGCAGAGGCTAGCTGAGCCCAGGATGGAGTGAAGGCTGCTCGGGGCCATCTTCCCTGGGAGGACAGAGCGTGACTGCAGGACCCTGAATTTCTCGCCCAGTGTGATTTCTCTTTCCTTCAGAGAGTAGGTTGAGGGGTGCTCTGGAGAGCTGACATGTTGACATTTTTCTGCATGGCTTTGGCACCCACTGGCATACCACCGCATGTTGCTGATAGCCTCCTCTGGCTGATTCTCCGCAACATGCCTGTGGAGGAGAAAGCCTGCTTGAAGCAGTTGCCTACTTGGAAGCTCTCACCACGACTGTGTTTTATTCATTTAGGATAAACCATATTTTAGGACATTTTTAGAATGACACGCTCGTTGTAACAGCAGCGCAGAGCATGCAGACCCATGCACAGTCTCCAGTGTCCTTGTCCGGACCGCCGTGTGTCAGCACGTACTCTTTTTTTTTTTTTTTTTTTTTATGCTTTTTATTTTTTATCTTATTTTTTTTTTCATTATTTATCTTCTGGATATGGTGTATGAATGTACTGCTTGCCATGCAGGTCTGTGCACCCGTGTCGTGCAATGCCGCGGAGGTCAGAAGAGGGTCTCGGATTCCCCTGGAACTGGAGTTCTCCTGGAATTGGAGTTACAGACGGTTCTTAGCCGCCATGTGGGTGCTGGGGATCGAACCCGGGTCCTCTGCAAGAGCGTCGGTGCTCTTAACCGCTAGGCTATCTCTCCAGTCCCAGCACGTACTCTTTACTGCTGGCCACCAATACCCACCGCCATCCACCCTGCTCACAGCCTTTGGCTCCTAAATGTCCCCCGTGTCCTTTTCCAACCCCAGAACCCACCCAGGGTCCCACATGAGCTGCAGGCCTCTCTCCTGGGGTGGTTCTGGGACACTGATGTATTGTCCTTAATCTGGGTTCTGAGAGGGTTCCTGAGCTGAGGTGGGTCACATTTTTCTCAGAGTTAGAAGGAACTGTGAGAAGGAAGATGGTCCTCTCCTCCGTCCCTACCACTCATCCCTGCACCAGGGCCCTGACTGTCCTGGCTTGGCAGTGCCCGCCTAGCTTCTGGACTGTGGTGTTGCCCTGTTCTCCTTCTCTATATTATCCTCTAGAACCCACCAGGGCCTGGCTCTGGGGGGCCCTGGAGAGACCCCAGCCCATGGATCACCATGCTGTCCCCCGTGGGCCCCAGTGGGGAGCATTCAGGAAGGGACCCCTGAGAATAAAGTCTGGCCTTCGCCTGGATCAAAGCCATGGTCCCTGTTCCCCTGGGGACAGGGAAGCTGAGCAGGCAGACAGGGTAGCAGGCCATCGCCCCAGGCAGGCGTGGGAATCTACACATGGCCCCTTCTCAAAGGCGGGTGCTGTCCCTGGGCCCCGGCAGGGTCCTGGAGCCTCTCTCACTGGGCACATCCGCGCCCAGCCTGGCCCATGGTGGAAATGCAAATCTAATTAGTCTGGCATTGAGCCCGTCTTAAAAGTATTAACAGAGCCTTAAACTGTGCTGTCGGATGGGGATGAAGAAACGCCTTAGAGAGAAATTACCGGATGGTGACAAAGCCCCAATTTATTAGTCTTCTCCAACGGGGACTGTGCAAAGGACATTAATTACTTTAATGGGACTTATTTTGCTTCGTTGCCCAAAGTAATTGGTTTATTAACCTCTCCTTCCCTTTAGGGAAGAAGGGAGGGGTGCGGGGCCGGGTGGTGGCCCCGGGAGGGCTCTGCCCACTGTGCTGCCTCTGCCCTGCACCCTGAGGCAGCCAGCACTCTGTCCCAGCTGGCTCTGAGTGAAGTCTGAGGACAGGACCCTCAAAAAACACATCATCTCCTGAAACCATCAGCCCAAGGCTGTCACAGGTGTCACAGGGGAAGGGGCACAGCCCCAGGGAAGTGGACACTCAGGGACAGGCTTCCTGCAGAAGGACTCAGGGAGGAAGTGGAGTAGCCGGGACCAGGTTGGAGATCATAGTAGACAGTGTGTCCAGAGGCCAGAGGAAAGGTCCTGGGGCAGAGATAAAAGTGGGGCAGGGCTAGCCCAGGTGTGAGGTGGCCAGGCCTGGGGAACCAGCTTCCTTGAGCTTCTTAGATGTGGATAGATAACATTTGGTTTCAAAATAATCTCTCCGGCTTGGAGCAAGCCATCTTGGACACAGACCACGAACTGGCTGCTTCCCTACACCAACAGGACACGCTGGAAGGCGGCTGGAGACAGTGTCAGATTCGCAGAACTGCGTGTTACACCCACACACTGCTCCAAGGAAGGGCGGGGCCTAGTGCTGGGTGGGAGGCCAGCTCTTCCCTCATGGACACGGGCCCCAGGGAGGCCCAGGACTGGGCAGGAAAGGGTGTGGACTATACCCCCTGCTCCCCAGTTAGGTGAGGACAGGCCCAGGGCTCCTTATGATCATAGCCTTTGAATTGGCAGAGAAGAAAGTATCCCCTTTGGAGTCACAGGCTAGACCGGCATAGGCCCCTGCTTCAACCTGGTGTGGGCCGGGGAGGGAGCTGTATGCAAATTCCAGAAGGTTAGATGTTTTATTTGGCAAAGTAAGGAGGTTAGGAGGGCATGGTGAGGTGGGCTGGGCCTGAGTCCTAATGAGCTGTATGACCACGAGGCCCCTCAGAATGTCCCCAGGGGCTCCCACAGGCGGGTGTCCTCGGTGTCCTTCCCCACCTGCCCTCCACTTGAGCCCATGGCATAGTTACACAATACGTGAAAAGGAGGGGCCCCAGTGTGGCCAGCCTACCAAAAGAGGCTCATCTGGAGGTGTGAGATCCCCAGGAGGCCCGGGACATGGGGTCTTGAGAGCCTACAATGGGGACCCTCACTCCCCCGTAGCAAGCCCAAGTCTAACAGTGTTCAGGTTGGGCTAGGCCACTACCCCATCCCTCTCTGGGCCTCAGGAACTTCTGTATGAAAGGGACAGCCTTCCTTAACTTCACCAAGACTTGGGGACTATGATGTGGCTGGGACAATGGATCCTGTGGGCCAGGGTCCCCAGCTTTTGTCAGGCATCTGAGTCTTCACCCCTGCTCTTCACAGGTAACTCTTGTTCTTTATTCTAACCTGACTGATAGGCAGCCCTTGGCCACTGTGTGTCGAGAGTTATTTAGAGAATGGCAGGGGTGGGCCCGGGCGTCTGAAGCAGGCCAGGGTGGCTTCAGGATGTGCCAAAACCCCTCCACTGCCATTCTTGGGTAAAGCTAGCTGTGGGCCCTGGCGAGGCCTCAGTTCACACCTGAACCTCAAGAGGAAGGAGGCTCTGTCCCAGGCAAGTGTCACAGACCTTCAGCCTAATTCTTTCATCTGATTTGGGGGCCCATCCCATCAGCACCCTCAGGAAAGACTAACAGATGCCATGGTTTCTAAGGTGGTACCAGGACCCACCAGCCAAGTCTGGAAAGGGTGTGGGCTCTGTAAGTAGGGACTTAGAAGTGAGGGGTCTTGGGGAACCCCCCCCCAGGGTAGGGGTCACGAGAACCCCCAGAGACAGGGATGAGCAATGAGCTCAGCTGGAGGAACAGGAACTCTGAAGCACTGTACTCCGCCCCTCCCAAGCCGTGTGACCTGGGGCCAGTAGATGAGCCTCACTGGCCTCTGTCCTTATTTGTACAAAGGAGAGACAGAGAACTTAAATGTGTTTAAAGCACAGGAGTTGGAACACTGTGGCGCGTGGGAACCTTGTAGTGTAAATGCCTGGAAGGGAGTGAAGCGGGGAGACACCTAAAAAGAGGCCAGAGAAGGGTTAGGGTTAGGGTTGTTGGGAGCCTGAGTCAGTGGAATCTGCAGGCTCTCTACTTGAGGCCTGATGAGTCCAGGGTTCAAGTCAGTGCTGTGAAAGTTGAAAGATGCCATGTGTTCCAGGGAAAGATGGGCTTGGAACAGGGCAGGGCCAAGGCCTTGGGAGATGATCACCAGCTGGGCTTCTGGATGACCTGGCTGATTAGGGCATCCGTGGAAAAAGACAGGCAGCCAGAGGCGTTAGCAAAGTATCCCAGAGCAGGCTGCTGGGACCGGAAATCCACCAGGACTTTTTGCCCCAAGCAGGAAGAGTGGGTCAGGGGTCTCAGCTTTGGAAGTGCCACATGACCTTGGGGTGACGTGCCCTGAATCCCTCAAGACCCAGGGAGCCACCCCTGTATTCCCCTAGTTAAACCCCCCCATCTTTTCCTCTCCTGCCTATAACCCATGTGGCCACGGGGGTCCTGGTTGGGCCCAAATTGCTCCATGTAGTTCACAAGGAAATGCTCACAAATCACTTTTCTAGACCGAGACCAGTAAAAAGCCCGTGTAATTCTTCTTAGACATTAGGAGTTTCTCCTCCCTTGTTTTAATCAACAAGTTCCCAATAAGCCATTCCAGCGAGGCCATCACCAATGGCCCCTAATCTCTCAGGGCTGCCGAGCGAAACGGGATCGCTTGGCTCTTTCACTGAAAACGCTTTTCTTGTTTTCTTTCTCCGACCTGCTGGAAACCAGCCAACTCGCCAGTTCCATTAACTTAATGATGGCTGACAGTCTGCAACAAATGTCCTTATAATCTCCCCAGGATTGAAATGGGGTCCTCCCCAGTGCCTACCTATACCCCAACTTCACCAGATTCTGCCACAACTTGCACAGGGTCCTCCCCATCACCTGCCTGTACCCCAACTTCACCAGATTCTCCCACAACTCGCACAGGGTCCTCCCCATCACCTGCCTGTACCCCACCTTCAGATTCTCCCACAACTTGCACGGGGTCCTCCCCATCACCTGCCTGTACCCCAACTTCACCAGATTCTCCCACGACTTGCATGCAGGGTCCTCCCCATCACCTGCCTGTACCCCAGCTTCACCAGATTCTCCCACAACTTGCATGGGGTCCTCCTCATCACCTGCCTGTACCCCAACTTCACCAGATTCTCCCACAACTTGCACGGGGTCCTTCCTCCCCATCACCAGCCTGTACCTGAACTTCAGATTCTCCCACAACTTGCACGGGGTCCTCCCCCTCACCTGCCTATATCCCAACTTCACCAGATTCTCCCACAACTTGCACGGGGTCCTCCCCATCACCTGCCTGTACCCCAGCTTCACCAGATTCTCCTACAACTTGCCCAGGGTCCTCCCCATCACCTGCCTGTACCCCAACTTCACCAGATTTTCCCACAACTTGCACGGGGTCCTCCCCATCATCTGCCTGTACCCCAACTTCACCAGATTCTCCAACAACTTGCATGGGGTCCTCCCCATTACCTGCCTGTACCCCAACTTCACTGGCCTTTCCTCAGAATTTAAATGAGGTTCCCCCAGCACCTGATCACACCCCAACTTCATCTGCTTCCCCCAGACTTTAAATGGCGTCCTGCCTCGTTCCTGCCTGTACCCCAACCTTGCTGGCTCTTTTGCTCTGCATGCTGGCCTCTCCAGGACTAGATAAAAGACGTGTTTCTTCGCCTGTTCCTACCCAGCAGCTCTGCACAGTTGCCTGGGACTTTCAGGCCCCTTCTGCTCTGGGGCACCAACACCCATGTATCTCAGGGAGGCTGATTCTCAGCGCTGCAGGATTCTCCTTCCTCCCAGGCCATTTCCTTGTCAATGTGAAAACTTGAACCCTCTTCTTTCTGGTTTGCTTTCCTGGTTCTAGAGCTTCTGAGGCTCCCAAAGTTCAGGGATTTACTGAAATACTGTGAGGCCCAACATGGCTACGGGTTTGGGGTTTTGCCCTTGCTCAAGCTTCTCTCTGAACCTTATCCTGCAGAGGAAACCCTGGGTGCCATCTTTGGGAGAGGGCCTAGGCCTGGGACAGACAAGGGAAGCCTGAGCAGACGCCCCAGTACATATCCGTCTCACCCAGCAGCTCCTCCCCTGTGGGCTGTAGGGAGGGTGCACCTCCATATCCAGGGGCCAAAGCTCCCAGTTTGGGGACCTCCTCCCCCCCAACTACCCCACACCTTCTCACATTCACTATGGCTTCTTCACTTTGTTTTTTTTTAAGACAGGGTCTTACCATCCAATCTTGCGTGGCCAACAACTCACTTTGTAGACCAGGCTGGCCTCAGACTTGTGGCAATCCTGCCTCAGCCTCCCAAGTGCTGGGGTCACAGGTGTGTGCTGGCCATTCTTTGTCTTTCGCAGGCCACCCACCTCACAGACCAGGCTGCTCTTTTGAGATTGGTGGCTCTCCCAGGTGGGCACTCCTTGAGAGTCACGGTTCTTCTGAAGAGCCACTGTCTGTCTGCTGTCTGCAGCATGGGAGGGGCAATGGACAGGGGCAGGTCTTGGTGAGGCCATGTGTCTGCACACTCAGAGAAGCCACCATGCCATACTCTGCATCCCTGAGCCTGGACAGTGTCTGCAAAAAGAGCCACTTGGGGCCACTCCTCGGGTCTGCACGCAAACAAGGTATGCTCATGAAACCAAGGCGTGATGTTTGGCTTGGCTGCACTGCCTGCTGCTGTCAGTGTCAAAGAACCTTGTGTTCATTTATCATCTTATGTGACCCTATTCCAATGGAAACTCTGTAGAGCCTCCTCAGGCCACCCAGCTATACCAGCTCCCTTCCAGTGGGTCGAGGTGCCCAGACTCCCCGGATCTTGCCCCTAGCTGTCTCATCGTAGCTGCAGGGCTCCGTGGATGGATGATTTTCCCACTCTAGTCTTTATCTTCAGCCTTACTTTCTACCCCTTAGTTACACAAACTATAGTCTAAGAGTCTTTTTAATTCATTGGTCTCTGTAATATTTTTCCGTAAGCAATGAAGAGAAGCTGCATGGTGCCTCCAGCGCTTTGCTCAGAGCTTTCCCCTGCAAAGCATCCAATGTCACTATTGGAAGCTCCGTCCTGCACAAACACCCTGAGACGCATCTCCCATGCTCCTTCGCTGTATCGCTCTCCCTCAGGTCTTCCTGTCCTCATTCCCTCCAGTGCTGCGTGACCCTATGCCCATTGCTAGGAAGGCGGTGACTGTCTCTGAGACGCTCCTCTTTTGATCCTACGTCAATGGCATCCTGTCTGTCTCCATGGCCACGGACATCCCAAACCTTCTGTCCTCCACCTCACTTCCCCTGCCAAGGCTGCCATCGCCTCCTCAGGCATTTCCTGCAGAGTACCCCATTCTCAGTGCCAAACTCAGAACTGGCCCTTCTGGGTGGCCATGACAAAATACTTCAGACTGGGTGATTTACAAAAGGTGAAGATTCACTGCACACAGTTCTAAAGGCTGAGAAGTCCTGGATAGAGGGTCCGGCAGATCTAGTGAGTGCTGTCCTTCACCTCGATGGTGCCCTCCATGCGTCCTCCTGAGGCAGATGGCAGAAGGGGCAAAAAGGGGCACCAGAGCTCCCTCTAGTCTGAGAACACTAACCCTGTCTATCTATTCAGGTGGGTACTAGCCTCACAATCTAATGTCTTCCCAGAGATCCTACAGCGTCTCTGTGGAGATGAGGTTTTAGCATATGCAAATATCCAGGCCCAAGAGCCTTGACTGGGAAAACAGAATCAGATTCTTCTTTCAGCCCTTGGACAGTTGTAATGGGTGACCTTTGCATTGCAGACACCTGCCCCTGAAACCCTGCATCATGTTAGTGCCAACCAGGAATGCCTGCTATGGGTGGGGCCCAGCCTGGGGTGGCTCAAGTCCATGGCTGATATGGAAACAATCTGACAAAGACACGAGAACCACACGTATTAAACACTCTATGAGATGAGACCACAGAGGAAGTGCATACACTCAGACCAGCCTGGAGAGCCAAGATTTGCAGGGGTCGGGGGGGGGGGTGGTTCCAGGGGCTACAGGAGCTGTGATGTGCCCTTCCTATGGAAAGCGGCCTCTCTGAGCCACGGTCCGGGGGATGAGGTGAGGCTGGGCTGCCAAGCCTGCCAGGGAGGGAAGGAGATCAATCTCTAGGCACGCCTGAGGTAGCTTGACTCAGTTCTTGTGTCACACTGAGGAAGGGGCTCCTCCCCTACTCCCAGAGCCTGCCTATCTCTCCAGCTGAGCTCTCTGTGGTGATCTGCAGGGTAGCCATTCCTGCTACAGCATCTACCAGTGCATATTAGCATGGTCGCAGTCTGTGCAGCTACCACCACTAGCCAACCCTTGCACATTTTCTTTTTTTTTAATTTTTTAAATTTATTTTTGTATGTGTATAAGTGTACTGTCTGCATGTAGGTTTGTGCACCCGTGTCGTGCAATGCCGCGGAGGTCAGAAGAGGGTGTCGGATTCCCCTGGAACTGGAGTTCTCCTGGAATTGGAGTTACAGACGGTTCTTAGCTGCCATGTGGGTGCTGGGGATCGAACCCGGGTCCTCTGCAAGAGCAGTGGGCGCTCTTAACCGCTAGGCCATCTCTCCAGCCCCCCCCCCCACATTTTCAACACCCTCAAAAGCCACCTTTGCCCATCAGCAGTCACTCTCCATCGACCCAGTCCTAGGAAAGCACAAATCTCTTATTTCTATTGATGTGCTACTCTGGGCATTTCAGATAACTGGGATCCTACTGGGTCCTTTGTGACTTAGCGCAGTGTCCCCCAGGCTCATCTGTGTTGTGGTATGTCAAGGCTTCTTCTTTCGTCTGACTGAATATTCCATCTGCTGATGGGTGTTTCCACTGTTCATACCTTCTCTGAACGGCACTGCCTTTGCTTCCCAGCTCATATATGAATGCATGTTGTCATTTCTTGGGGTCAGAGTGGGGTTGTTAGGTGTTAAATGTTTTGAGGAGCCACAGGCCTCCTACCACAGCACAGGAAGCACGTGTCCATCAGTGGGAAGCTGTCCCATTTCACTTGTTCCATGAACATCAGTCACAGTCTGGGCACTTCAGTTTGGGATGTGGGCTTAGGTTTCTCTACAGCTTATCAGAGCACATAAGGTGGTACTTGCACTTTGAAAACAAGGTATCATCTCTGAGATCCAAAAGTCTCATCAGCACATCTGGCTTTATATCAAAAGGAAACTCTGGTGCCCCAACAATAAAGGTGGGGATGTGTGTCCCAGCACTGTCCATAGGCCTGAGGCCTATGTGCCACTGGCCACATTCTGACTGAGCCACTGCCAGACAGCCATGTGGGGGACTGTCAGTAATATCATATCAAAGAAGAGCAGAGTATCTTTTTATCAAGATTGTTTGTTTGTTTTTGAGACCGGATCTCACTCTGTAGCCTAGGCTGGCCCTAGCCTCAAACTCAAAGTGATCCTTCAGCCTCCATGCCTCAAAAGTGCCAGGATGATAGGCATGAGCCCCCATGCCCAGCTCTGTCACTGCATTTCACTTACCAAAATTAAAAATATAGGCCTTCCGGGGATACATGTAGATGTGCTAGAAACTATATGAACCAGAAGGCAGAAGAGTGAGGAACACAGGAGCCGTGACAGTTATGGTGGTCGTGGCATGGCTGATCTGGGGCCCTTTGCAGTGAGGCACCCACAGAGTCCTGCTCTCTACCTACGTGCAGGCCACTTGGGGTGATGGAAAGAGGCCAGAAAAACATCCCCTCCGGTTAGGCCTGGGATGAGAGTTTTCAGGAGGCCAGGGGAGGAATCTTGGGGCCTCCTGTTTGTCAAGCATTTTTCTCTGATAGCTCATGTTCCCCGGAGTCCATGAAGAAACCTTCACCTGGCCTCAGGCTATGCAGGCACTCTGCCCTGGCCTTGTACAGCCTGATCTCCCCGTTCCTGTTCAGGGCCTGACTAGAGCTAACTCTCCAGCTGCTATGTAGGGGGATCAGGGTCTCTGCTTCTTCCTAGCGGTTTCCCATTGCTCAGGCACATCCATTGAGAAGACCCCTATTGAAAAAGAGCTGCAGCAATAAACCAAGAGGTCAGGTGTGTGTGCAAATTCCCATTGCCCTGCCTGCCTGTCAGCTCTGCTGACCATACAGCTATACTATGATGTGTGTGTGTAGTGTGTAGTGTGTACGCATGCTCATGTGTCTAATTGTGGGCACACATGCCATGATTCCTTGTCTGAGGCAGTTGTATAGCCAGCTCTAGCCAGCCTCCAAGCTTCTTGAGACTCTCCTGTCTCCCCTCCTTGCCACAGGGGGAACTGGGCTTGCCGATGCGTGACTGCACCTGGCTTTACGTGTGTTCTGGAGAATCAGACTCAGGGCCTCAGGCTTGCCTGGTATGTTTCTACTTCACCACTGAGCCATGTTTCCAGCCTCATGACTCTATCTGTATGTCTGTTAGTTAATACAAGGTCTCATGTAGCCCTGGCTGGCTTCAAATTCATTTTAGCCAAGGCTAACCTTGAACTTTTGATCCTTTTACTCTAACCTCTGAATGCTTGGATTACAGTTGTCAGCCACCTGATTTATGTGATACTGGGGATCAGACCCAGGGCTTTGTATGTGCTACATGAATGCTCAATCAATGGAGCTACAGAGCTGGGGCTAGAACCCTGGACTTTCTGTGTGTGCCAAGTGCTGTACCACTGAGCCACCGCCCATCCCAACCCACTGTGATTTTTGAACTCTGGTTGTAGACGTCTTCAAGAGCTTTGTTGCCATTCTTCAAAATCACTGTGGTGATAAGGATGACACAAAGGATCTTCATAAATATTTTAGGATCAGTTTATCAATTTCCAAAAGGAAAAAAGGGTAAAAGTACTCCAATATAGTATCTGGAATATGAAATTTATGGCCATGTTTGAGGGAAATAATCATACAAATCTCAAGTCTTCTTGAACATTTTCTTGCCCTCCTTGAGTCTGAGTCACCTTCAACTCTGTGCTAATGCCCAGACTTCTCTGTTTACAAGTCTTGCTCAAAAACAGCTTAATTAGATATATTAGGTTTGGGGCTATTGCAGTTAGTATCTGTACTTTGTATTCTAATTCTTTGTTGCTAGCAGATAGAAAGATAGCTAATTGTTGGTTTCTGCCCTTTTGGAAAACCAGGCTTGCTCCAGCTTGTAGTCCTCCTTCCTCAGCCTCTAGAGTTCTAGGGTTACGGATCCTAGAACCACCAAACCCAGCCACATCAGTGTTCTTGCTAAATTCATTTATTAATTCTAATAGTTTACCTGAAGATTCCTAGAGAATTTTTACATATGTAATTATGCCATTTGTAAATAATTATAACTTTTTTTCCAATCCAACATTCCACTTTTTTACTATATTTAGTTGTGTGTGTGTGTGTGTGTGTGTGTGTGTGTGTGTATGTACATACATACCATAGCATGTGTGTAGAGGTTAGAGGGCAGCTTCATGAAATTGGTTCTCTTTTTCTGCCATGTGGGTTCCAGGGATTGAACTCAAGGCCTCAGGCCTGGCGGCAAGCACTCCTATCCACTGAGCCAGCCCACTGGCCTTGTCCTTTTTTTTTAACTTCTGCGTTTGCTCACCTTAACCCACAGACTGGGACTTTGTGGATATAGTTTAAAAAAAAAAAAAAAAAAAAACACGGGACACACTGTCTCCAGAACAAAGTGATTTTTTTCTACTTCACCATCAAGCAAAATGCGTGCTTAGCATTTACAGGGTTTGTTTGTTTGTTTGTTTTGCTTTTAAGGTTTTTTAAAAATTGTGTTTTCCTCCCCCTACTTTGCTACAAGTTGTGTTTTTAATTAGGATGAGATCTTGTGCTTTATCGAGTGCTTTTCTGCATCTTTTGAGTTGATTATATGTTTTTCCTCGTTCTGTTGATGTGGTGAGCTTTGTTGATTGATTTTCAAATGTTAAACCAGCCTTGCATAACTGGATTAAGCCGAGCTGATCCCGGACCTCGCCGGCTGCTGGTGTTTAGCGTCTGCCTGCACGTCCACCACAGACATCACCCTTTCCTTTTTCTTTCATGAATATCCTTGTCAGATTTGGGCATCAGGGTCAGACCACCTCATAAAAGTCCTCTAAGAAGATTTGTACGCAGTTATGATTTTCTTCTTTAACATGTTTTGAAGAATTTCCTGGGAAGTCATGGAAACTGACTTCCTTTGTGGGAAGATCATTAAAATTCCAAGTTTAATCTCATTAACATCAGGCAGCTTGTATTTATTTCTTCTGTGTTTTATATGCGTTTTTGATGAATTCATCTATTTTATATTTTCAAAATTACTTGTGTTCATATTATCCTCTGAATAGAATTTTTAATGTCTCTCACTCCACAGGAGTGTTCATTTTTTACTTCACGACGCTGGTGATTTGTGACCCCCTCACCCTACTCCATCTATCTTACTAAAAGTTTTATCAATTTTATTAGTCTCCTTGGAAAACCAACTGCTAGCTTTGTTGATTTTCTTTAAGGCAACATTCGTTTTTTATTTCATCAACTTATAGTCTTATCTTTACTATCTTTTCTTCTGCTTCCTTTGGGTTTAAGTTTGGTTTGTGTTGGCCTTTTATTTTTTCTTTAACTTCTAGAACTGAATTTCAGCCTCCCCTCTAGTAAACACATTTAAAGCCACACGTTTTCTTTTCCTCCGTGCACATACTTTTCTGTACCACAAACATTTATTTAGCTATAATTTTTCTTGAAGCATGATCTTTTAAAAAAATCATTACATTTATTTATATGTGTGTTTGTTTGTGCATGTGTATGTGTGTGGGTGTATGGATGCCACAGCCCACATGTATAGGTCAGAGGACAATTTTCAATAATTGGTTCTTTCTACCATGTGGGACCCTGGGATTGAACTCAAATCATCAGACTTAGGGGTAATTCCCCTTGTCCACTGAGTTGCCTTACCCACCCTAAGAGACCATCTTGCTGGATACCCCAAGATGGCCTCAAACTTGAGATCTTCAACCCTCAGTCTTCTAGGTATGTACCCCCACACCTACTTTAGCCGTAACTTTTGATGTACTTTTCTTTTTTTAATAATGCTATTTCTTGATTCATATAAGAGTTCTCTTTCTTTGAGCATTTGGTTAGATTGTTTCATTTCCAAAGTACTTTAAGAGTTCCTAGTGTTATTTTTTGATTTATAGTTTAGTCTTACTATGGTTAGAGAGTTTGCTAAACATGATATAGTTTCTCTGGTTAATTGCCTATCCGTGCTGGTCTGCCCTGGGTGTTGTGTCCACAGCAGTTAAGGCCGACTACTACCCTCTATTACCAAGGAAGTGTGTTCAAATCTCCCCACATGGTTGTGGATTTTCTTTTAGTTTTTTTTTTTTTTTTCAAATATCTTATGTGTGTAAGTGCCCCCCATATCCCTCAATGTCCATGAAGGTCAAAAAAGGGAGTCAGATCCCCTGGTACTAGAATTGTGGAATGGTTGTTAGCTGCTATGTGGGTGCTGGGAACTGAATCTGGGTCCTCTGCAAGAGCAGCCAGTGCTCTTAACCACTGATCCATCTCTCTACCCTTCTTTTATTTATTTATTTATTTATTTTTTTGAGACAAGACCTCCCTGTAGTCCCAGCTGGCTTGAAACTCACTATATTGACCAAGCTGGTCTTGATCTCACAGAAATCTTCCTGCCTGTGCTTCCTGAGTGCTGGGATTAAAGGGGTCCAGGGTTTCATGTGCTTTAAGTTTGTATTTGTAGGTGATGCAGATTTGAGATTGATGTCCTGCTGAACTGACGCTTTCAGAGTATAGTGTGGGCATGTGTGTGAAGGTCCAAGGACAACCGTGGGTAGCCTTCTTCAGGCCAGATGCCATCCTCCTATTTCTCTCCCCAGGGGTCTCCCTGGTTTGGGCTTGCTGGCCAGCGAGCCCCAGGAATCTTCTTTGTCTTCCAGGGCTGGGACTGCAAGCATATGCCACCATGCCTGGATTTTGCATGGAGGCTCTAGGGAACAAACTCAGGTCCTTGCAGGCACATTATCAGCTGAGCCCCTCCCTTAGCCCAAAACTGACACTTTTCGATTATGGAACATTCTCCTTTTTTCTCCAGTAATGCTGAAAGTCTACTCAGTGTGATGCTAATTTGCCTGTACTAGTTCTCTTTGGCCATACCATAATATATATTTTTCTGTCTTTTTTATCATCAATCTCTCTGTATTTTTATACTTTTAAAGTGGATTTATATCATTGTTTTTAATCCTGGCAATCTTGATCTATTAATTGTAATATCAGTTCTTTTACAGTGCACATAAGCCCCCTCTTGTTCATCTCTCTACCTGTTTCATCCCTCCCCTTAATTCGATTTTCCCCTCATGCTATAAGCTGGCTTCTTTCTCTCTGTTCCTAAATAAGCTTCTTCTATTGCATTGCTTCTTATCAAATTACCCATCATATTATTAATTTCTATCATTGCCCTTTCGATTCTAGAATTGCTCTTTTTCTTTTTTTGGAGGGGAGTCATAAGGCAGAGCACAGGGTAAGGCTGAGACAGCATCTCAAGCAGCCCAAACTTACTACAAGGGGATGGCCTTAAACTCCTGCTCTTCCCCCCCCCACACACAAGTGTTGGGGCTGAAGGCATGCTCCACCATGCATTAGTACAGAATTTTATTTTTAATATTCGGACATAGCTTTTAGCTCTTTGATGAAATCTCTCATCTTTTCACCTATTTTCTTGAATCTATTTATTACAGTTATCTTAATGTTCCCATCTAAAAAGTCTGATGCAAACTGTAATCTACCCATGAGTGTATGGGTCAGACCTTTGGGCTGCTCAGCTGCGGGCACTCCTGGGGGGCAGAACATGTTTACTGTGCCTGGAGCTGTCCACCGTCACTCCAACCCCTTAGCTCTCCTTTTCCGGGCTTTTGGGCACGCTATCTTGGACTTGTCCAGGAGGCAGTAGTTTTTGAAAGGGGGTAAAGGGAAACCTCCAAGCCCTCTTGAAGCTGAAGCTCAGAACAGTCTGCTTCCACCATGGTGGAAATATACTCAGCTCTTCCATGGGAGAATCCTCAAGGATTTGCAGCTCTCTTTAGCCAGCCACCACCTTTCACATTCCCTTCCAACATAAAGTTCATTGTCATCCAGCACGAGGTCTCACCAACTACAGACAGCACCATCCGCAAACCCCACCCTCCTGTCATCTGATGCTCTTTCTGGTCCTAAAATCAATGTCATCTATTACACAAGGTTGATAACTCACCATCCCACCTATGAATCCTAATTAATAACTTACTTCTCTTTTCTTCAGCACTGGGGATGGAGCCCAGAGCCTTGTGCTTGACACGGACTCTACCACTACTGATCTCCATCCCCAGCCCTCTTAACGCTATTTATTTTCTTTTTTTATATATAATTTTTTTTGTATGTGTTTGAATGTACTGTCTGCATGTAGGTTTGTGCACCCATGACGTGCACACTCTCAGAAGAGGGTGTCGGATTCCCCTGGAACTGAAGTTAAAGACGGTTCTCGGCTGCTATGTGGGTGCTGGGGATCGAACCCGGGTCCTCTGCAAGAGCAGTCAGCGCTCTTAACCGCTAGGCCATCTCTCCAGCCCCATGCTATTTATTTTCAAACAGGATCTCACTAAGTGGCTCAGCTTGCCCTCAAACTCAGTTTGTAACCCAAGCAGCCCCTGATCTTGTGATCTTCCTGCCTCGGCCTTCCAAATAGCTATGGTTACAAGCGCCTGTGCCACCAGGCCCAGTTCCTAATTTCTTTATCAGCTATTTCTTGCTGAACAGCAAACCACAGCCAAATGTGGTGCTTTAGCAGTTATTTCTGTCACAGCTCCGTAGGTCAGGAGTTTGGACTCAGCTGGGCTGGAAGATGATTCTGTGCTTATGCTTGGGATGGGTCAGACAGCAGCAACTTCCTCAGGGCTGAGTGGTCCAAAGTAGCCTCCGTCACACACCAGTGCTGGCGAATGGTGGGGTACCTCAGCTCCTCTCCCTATGGCACATGTGGTTTCCTCAGGGTGAGCTCCCCAGAACTCCCAGAGTCACATTAAGTCACTAGGTCAGCTCAAATTCAAGTAGTAGGAAAACAACCCTATCTCCTGAGGGAGACTGCCAGCTACTGAGATTGCAGCATGCCTGCCTCGCACCTGCAGATCTCTATCTAAGGTTTGTTCTTTCCCTTGCTTTTCAACCTTTTTACGTATGGACACAAAAACAAGCAGAGGCTCCAAGATATCTTTCTACAGATAATTGGATTTTCTTCTAGTATGCAAAAGGAATCTGGGCTAGTTGGGGCTCAAGACAATGTAAGGCTGAGGGAGTTGAGGGGGAGGAGGGTCTCAGACAAAGGCTTTGGATATATCCTGAGGACCCCACCCTAGAGGCTCTGCATCCCAAGGCCGCTGTCCTCGGGGAGGAGTCCGCCGACCTCCCAGTTTTGCTCTTCCCCATCCTAGTGGCCGCCATTGCTCCATGGGAACCCAGGGCCACTTCCAAGAGGGAGTCGCAGTTGATCTGTGCCCTCAATTCACCCGACTAGCCCAGGCTCCGGTGTCCTCCTCACAGCTGCAGGAGTTCCAGAGTCCCCATCTGGGGGAGACGTCTCCCACAATGCTCAGAGCAGGAAGCACAGCCTGGAGGGTAGCCTGGCTTCCACCTGCCTCTAGTTTTCTGGGCTTCGGGCCCTTCAAGTCCATCTTCTCCAGTCGTTTCCAGCAGCAATCTGCTGCCTCTGACAGGGTGTACTTCAGTCTCCAGCAGGATGGCTCGTGGTGGATGAGCCTTGTGGCCAGGAGACTCTCAGGACTCGTCCCTTGCCCTGACATCTGCTCATCTTGTCTCTGTACTGGCAGATGTCTGCATCTGTGCTTCCTTCCTTCAGCAACATTTCCCAAAGACCTTATTTCTATAAGGAGCCTTAGAGACAGAGCAAAGCAGTGCCCAGGAAGTAATACTCTCTCGTTAACATGGGGGCAACCCTGACTCCGAGGACTTTCCCTGGCTCTGCTGTGAGTTAGAGGCACAGCTGTTGCAAACTGAGGATACTGCCCCCCCATTTCTGAGAAGATAGTCCTTTTTGCCATCTACTGCTGAAACAAACTCTTTCCCTTTAGACCCTCCCCCTCTTGCCTCCCCTTCACCGAAGCCAGGGCAGGCCCAGAGCCTCTGAACGCCCCCGGGGTAGAGCACTCTCCTGTTTCTGGGGGTTCTGTTCATGTGCAGCAGAAGTATTTTTGACATGCAGTGGTGGGGGACAGCTAACAGGAACATCACTCATACTATGTTCCCCCCTCTGTCCCAGGCTGCGGGAACACCATCGGGCCACCATCAAGGTCATCAGGCGAATGCAGTACTTTGTGGCCAAGAAGAAATTCCAGGTGAGCCCATGCCCAGCTCTATTGACCCCCAAGAAGCCAACCATGGTGACACACTTTCACCCTCGGATGCAGAGAGAGTATCACTGTAGTCCCTGGGACATCCCTGCTCCCCAGGATGGCAGGCTCCTCCAAGGACCTGGGGTCCTCCTGCCCTTCCCCCTTGCCAGTAGAAGACAGTTCGTGCCACCTCTCCTCCAAGGGGTCCCCACAAGGTGGGGGAGAAGCCAGAGAGGACAGAGCCTACCCAAGTCCTCCCAACAGGAAGTGACATCTGTCCTAGTCCAGCTCAGAGCTCTTATTTTCTGTCCCCTCCCCGTCCCCTTTGGGCCTTGCTCAGTGGACAGAGCCTCCTGGGCTGGCAGGGCTGCAGCTCTGGGCTTCATTGGCAATCTGCCTTCTGGAAACCATGGTTCTCCTGAGCTCCCAAGTCCAGGGCTCCCAGAGAACACGGCAGTAGGCTATGCCCCTCCTCTGCTGTGGGACAAGGTTATGAGGGAGGTGGATCCTTACACCTCACTCTGAGAAGCTATAGAAACAGCAAGAGGAAGGACTGGGGTGACTCAGAGAGTTTCCGATGGCAGCCCTGTGCCTGGTCCTAGGCCATACCTTTTACACCAAGCTGTGGGATTGACAGCTCTCTCCAGCCCTGGCATAGCTCCCACCCCAGCCCTGAAGCAGCCACAACTTCCAGAGTTCATGAGGGATGGGAATTAGTGCACAGTCTCCATCCCAGGTGACTCTGGGTGAGGGGTCCCCATATGTATAGGGCCTGTGTGCTCATATGTATAGGGCCTGTGTGCTCATATGTATAGGGCCTGTGTGCTCATATGTATAGGGCCTGTGTGCTCATATGTATAGGGCCTGTGTGCTCATGTGTATAGGGCCTGTCTGCTCATATGTATAGGGCCTGACTGCTCATATGTATAGGGCCTGTGTGCTCACGTGTATAGGGCCTGTGTGGTCATGTGTATAGGGCCTGTCTGCTCATATGTATAGGGCCTGTCTGCTCATATGCATAGGGACCTGTGTGCTCATATGTATAGGGACCTGTGTGCTCATGTGTATAGGGCCTGTCTGCTCATATGTATAGGGCCTGACTGCTCATATGTATAGGGCCTGTGTGCTCACGTGTATAGGGCCTGTGTGGTCATGTGTATAGGGCCTGTCTGCTCATATGTATAGGGCCTGTCTGCTCATATGCATAGGGACCTGTGTGCTCATATGTATAGGGACCTGTGTGTTCACGTGTATAGGGCCTGTCTGCTCATATGTATAGGGCCTGTCTGCTCATATGTATAGGGCCTGTCTGCTCATGTGTATAGGGCCTGTGTGCTCATGTGTATAGGGCCTGTCTGCTCATATGTATAGGGCCTGTGTGTTCACGTGTATAGGGCCTGTCTGCTCATATGTATAGGGACCTGTCTGCTCATATGTATAGGGACCTGTATGCTCAAAGCTTCAGGGTCTGTCTCACTGCCATCCTCAGCTCAGCCCCAGCTACTGCCGTTCCATCCCTAAGAGCAGTCCCCCGCTGGCTGCTGGCACCAATAAGAGCAGCACGTGGCTCCTCGCCCTGGCCTTGGTGCCATGCTGCTGCCCACCTATACCCTCCCCTGAGATTTTCATGACTCAAATGGACCAAGCTATGCCCAGGTTCCCACAGGGCAGGAGATTCCTCCTTGTCAAAAGGAATAAAGTCCACACCCACTCGGTGCCAGGAGCCAGGAGGAAGCACCTACAATGCGCTGAAGGGGCCCAAGGCCCCATGGAGATGGCACTTGGAGGTCGGCTCCCACCCTGCACCTAGAGCCCATGTTCAAGTCCATTGCCCCTTCCTGTGGAAAAGTTGGTGGGGGATTGAAAGGGACAGGGAGAGAACCCACCTCCGACAGAACCAGCTACTCACAGGTGGGCATGAAGCTACAGAACCCTATGGAGCTGTCACGTCTGAGCAGGACAGTCTCCCAGGAGCAAAGGAGAGCCTAGAGTATGTCATCCTTGCTGGGAAACAGTGTAGCTAAAATGGCTAGTGTCAACCTGGTGAGGCAGAGGGTCATGGGTAATTGTTAGGGCATGACAGCCCCCAGGCTGAGGAGTGGTCCCTGTGCAGACCTAAGTCCCATATGCAGTACCCCAGAATGCACTAGGCTGCGTGGGGCTGTGCTGGGTGAGCATGGGACTCCCTATGAGGACCTATGAGGTCCTTCTAGAATCTGGGTGTCCAGTGGTGCATGGGGACCCTCATGGTTCCCAGGAAGGCCCCTATTGGGTCAGATGCCACTCCAGTGGCCCATGCAGCCTCAGTGTCCATTGGAACAAACAAGAGGCCTGCTTACTGACATGGGTGAGGGCTAAGTAGGCAAGGATGGAGCACTGTGCCCTTCTTAGCCACAGGATGTAGCCAAGGTCCTGAGAGTGGCCCAGGAATGGGCCAAGCAACCATACTGACCCCTACTTTTCTCCTGTGCTCCTGACCCAGATGTCAGAGGGGCCTTATGAGGTACAAAGGCTTCTAAGCAAGGACAAGGGCTCCCAGATGAGCTGGTTCTACTGCTAAGGACACATGGACAGCCCTCCAGCAAAGCGAAATGAGCCCCAGTGGGGAGGGCGCCAAGGGCTCCGGGCTGCCCTGATGACCCAGATTTCTTACATCAGCTGTCCACCCACCTGCTCCCTACCCGCCCCCACTGGCCTAGCTGCAGGCATGCCTGCCTGCCTCACTGCCCGATAAGTCCTTGGCCGGCCGCCCCTGTGTCTGGCTGAGGAGCCAGGGCCTCTCAGCCCCTCGCGTTTTCTCCCACATCCTCCGTCGGTCAGTCTGGACAGGCGGTATCGTCTTGGCTCATCTCTGGCTCCCGCCAGGGGACATGGGCCCTGGGGAGGAAGCTGAGATGGTTTCTTCTCCTGGCCCCGGGCAGATATTTAACAGAGCCCCCTTAAGCCCCAAGCAGATCCTGAAGGGGAATTTGGCAGCTCCAAGATTAAGTCTCAGCAGGCCTTGGATGCTGGGGAGGGGGGCACTGTGCCCTGCTCCAGCCCCTTCACCCTGCTCCTGCAGCCCATGCTCTCCACTCCTCCCACCCCACACTCACACTTGTCCACAGAGGCTCCTGACACGGGAACCCACGCACACCTTGGGCTCGCAACTGTCTGCAGACCACAGGAGGACCTGCTCTGCTCCCCCTCCAGGCCGGCACAGCCTCGGCTTCGGTCCTGGTCCCCACTTCCCCACCCCTCCCCTCTCACCCCCCACCTCACCAAGCATGTGTACAGGCGCCACGTACTTTATAAAGCATTTTGATCCACAGAGCTGACTGCGGTGACTCAAGGTCACCTTCAGTGTGCACTAAGGGGAGGCCCAGGCCCTGGACTCAGCCGCAGCCACATCGGACTCTGACAATGTGTTGGCTCGGGGTTTCTGGAACTTTCTTATTTACCATCTTTTTTATTTTCACACTGTCCCTGTCAGGCAGAGCACAGTAGACCTTAATACCCCGTCTTCCAGAAAAGAAGAACAGGATTCAGTGTCCCATTTTACAGCAGGAAGGAACAAGGCTCAGGACCTCCATTTTCAGAAGAGAGGATCAGAGCTTAGCAGCTCCACCTTACAGTGACTAAGACCTGGGGACATTATCACTACCCTGTACCCAAGGGCTGTTTTTGAGACTGCCATAGCTGAGAATATGTAAGAGGAAGCATCTGCCTAAGTCCTATCCCAAGCCCAACCCCACAAAAGGTCTTGGTGCCGGGGCCATAGGAGATCCAGTGGCCATGGTGCCTGGGGCAGCCCCGGGCACAGTGGGTCCTTCGTCCACTAGACTAGACTGCATTGTGGGAAGTCTGTACGACATTGAGGCTGTCTAAAAGAGTACATGGCACACCATCTCCCCATCCTGAGAGCATCAAGGGTTTCAGGTGTCAGTCTGGGACCCAGAAAGACCATGCAGAGCCATGTCCTCTACCCGCTAGGCCAGCTCTTCCTGAGGAGGTTTGGAACCAGGGGCTGGTAGCTGGGTAAGAGGAACTGGCCAGCCTTGCTGGTGAGTGGACAGAAAGCTGGGGCCCAGTGAGGCCAAACTAGCAGCCCAGGGCCATCTAGCCCCCAAGGGTCAAGCCCTACTACTTTATATGGTCAGAGCCGGGTCCCTGACATCAGCGTCCTGATCACTGTGCCTGTCACTGCATTTAGAACTGAGCCTGAAACACACAGGGAAAATGACGTGTGTCTCTCTGGCCTACAGCAAGCACGGAAGCCTTATGATGTACGCGATGTCATCGAGCAGTACTCCCAGGGCCACCTCAACCTCATGGTGCGCATCAAAGAGCTGCAGAGAAGGTGGGCACAGGAGTGGGTATGGGGGCACCCCCTGACAGGTGGGCACGGGAGTGGGTGTGGGGGCACCCCCCGACAGGTGGGCACGGGAGTGGGTGTGGGAGCACCCCCCTGACAGGTGGGCATGGGAGTGGGTGTGGGGGCACCCCCCTGACAGGTGGGCACAGGAGTGGGTGTGGGGGTACCCCCTGACAGGTGGGCACAGGAGTGGGTGTGGGGGTACCCCCTGACAGGTGGGCACAGGAGTGGGTATGGGGGTACCCCCCTTACAGGTGGGCACAGGAGTGGGTGTGGGTGCACCCCCTTGACAGGTGGGCACGGGAGTGGGTGTGGGGGCACCCCCTTGACAGGTGGGCACAGGAGTGGGTGTGGGGGCACCCCCCTTGACAGAGCCTACCCCAGGTCACAGTTTCAGTGCCTGTTCTGACCTAGCCTGGACCAGTGGAAGGAAAGAACCTCAAGTTCTCGAGACCCACTCCTTAGGAGCCCTTTGTCCATGGATCTGCTCACCACTGGGCCTTGGGTACAGCTGGGAGAATGTTCTCATCCTTTTGTGGGTGAGGTCAAGAGTTCAGGGTCTCCCAATATTGACCACACTCATCCAGAGAGGAAGTCTAAGGGGGACCCCAAAGCCTGCCCCTTATCTCAGAGCTTCCTGCATGGCCCTCTCAGGAGCATGGCCACAGGGGACCTGGGTGGCTCTTGGTAGGTCTTAGAGTGGCAGTGGTATCTGTCCCTAGAGTGGGTGGTGTGCCGTCCTGCTGGACACAGTGGCTTGTCTGAACGGTGCCCTGGGCCACCTGTGACCTGCGTCCCTCTCTTCCCTCCCAGGCTGGATCAGTCCATCGGAAAGCCATCGCTGTTCGTCCCCGTCTCAGGTGGGTATCTACACTGCTGCCTCAATGAGGCAGCTCATGAGAGACTCCCCCTCTCAACTCTCCACCCCATATGCCCCTCCTCTCCATCACAACAGGCTACTGGGGCATCCTGTACAGAAGCCAGAGGGACGGGGCAGACCCCAGCTGGCGAAGTGGCTGTCGATAGGCTTTATAGAGAAATATTTGGGGTCATGAGCAAACCCACTGGGTCCCTTTAAATGACAGGCTTCTAGGGCATTGTGGGCATGGAGACATGAGCTGAGGGCAAGTTTTTCTGTGATGGAACCCTGAAGTGGGGGCCCTGACTGGTTCAGGCTTGCAGGAACGTACAAGGCTCTGTGGAGGCTGGTTCTCAGTTCAATAGAAACTCCCAGGTCCTTGGGACGTGGGGCTGAGCCACACCAGAAAAGAACAAAGCAAGGCATGTTCCATAAGAGAGTGCTAGCCCAGGTTCAATCAGGACTACAAAGCATAATCCAGTGTCCAGACACCGCTGGGGTAGCAGACATTCTGGCCTGGAGCCGGGCCCATGGCATCCTGGAGAAAATTCAGCAGGTATCACAGGCAGCTGAAACAACCCTGTGCAGGGAGCACTCTGTCCCTCCTGGAAGACCCTCAGGGGTCCCAAGGCTGGGAGCAGTAGGGTGGGGCCCAGTTCCACCCTGCCACGTTGGTGTCTACCCTGGGGCCCTGGCAGTCTAGCCACGAGAGCACATGAAGGCTATCCTTGTGGATTTGGAATGACCAGATACCAGCCCCTCTGTCTCCTTCTCCCCAGGGTCCAGCCAGGCTCCCTGACCCACCTCCACAACGCACAACCCTGACTTTGTTCTTTATCTCTTAGAAAAGAGCAAGGATCGTGGTAGCAACACCATCGGCGCCCGCCTGAACCGGGTGGAAGACAAGGTAGGTCCCGTATCAGCCCTGTAACCTCTGCTAGTGCTATTCTTGGGGCCAGGGTGGTACCCCCACCGCAGCGTCCTGTGCTGGTACCCAGGGTGCACCCAGGACTTGGGTGGAGCATGGAGTGTACAGTCCTCTCTCCCTCCATGCTCACTGTGGCCCAGGTGTGTGCCCTCTTGTCTGGCTGCACATCGGTCCCCCTGGAAGAGGACAGGGCCAGGTGGCCTTCTAGTCCTTTGGTCAGAAGCCCTTTTACTCTGGTAAGTGGCACAGCACGCCTGTGAGCTTCTCTGTAGAGTTCCTGAAAGCCTCTATGCACCGTGGAGGCAATGCACACCACAACTCTGTGCTCTGCAGAAGCTTGCGTACCTGCTGGCTGACTCCACCTGCTGTTCCTGGGAGTGAGAACTTGCAGGGGTCAGATGCACCAAGACCTCCCACATGAGGGAGAGCCTCCCTGGCTCTCTCCCTACACCCTTCATGGTCTACTTTCGGCTCCAAGAGCCTCCTGGTGATATCCTAGCTAGGAGGTGGCTGAAGCCAGACTCACACCCAACCTCCCCCTGGGCCAGCTGTCCAGAGCCCTTGCTCTAGGCCAGCCATAGCTTCTGCAGACTCAGGTCCAGGGTGGCTTCTGGATGAGGTCATCCTCAGTTCCTGTAGAGGGTCCAGCTCAAGATGGCAGAGTGGGTTATGCTGGTGCTGCCTGGTCAGAATATCTTCAGTGTCCACTGTAGGCTCTCAGCTAGGGTAAGGTGTAGGGCCTGGGGTGAGGCCTTACTCCCTGACTACCATAATCTCTTGCTACAGAATGTCATAGATCACATCAGATGGTCCACTAGGACACTCCACTGCACCCCAGGTTCTGTGTCCACCACCGCTGGAGGCTCTGAGCCATGTGGGGGCTTTTCTTAGGCCCACGGTCCAACCCTCTGTGATGCTTTGAAGTTTCTGTGGTTTGAGGTGTTCTGTTATCGTGCTAGACAATTCGCCTGTGTACATGGATTTTATCTGAACATAACTGCGAGGCTAAAAATAGTGGGATTTCAGTTGGGCAGGGAGTGTGGTTGCTGCTTGGTTGCCATAGTAACCCCCAGCCCTGGCCCCCTTCTAATCTGGGCTGCAACTGGGCAGGTGGGCCGGGCACAGCCTGGCTCACATAGGATAAGCCAGCTTGCCTTTCCTAAACCCACCCTAGGCACTGGGTTCTGAAGCTTCCCAGCTCCTTGATGGCGTAAACAGCCCTAACCTGGGCAGCAGGGGGCCCTGAGACCAGTAAATGGATTGGGTAAATAGGATGGTCTGAGCTCTAGATACTGACTGGACCCATTTGGAGGGCCCGGCCCACCCTGTAGAACCCTGGACCTGGGTACAGAGGTACGGGAGCCTTCACCCACCAGATGGATGGAGATTGTGCCTGTCTGGCAGGATAGGAGCTGATACCCAGAGTGCTCGTCCCAGCAGGGGCTCAGGAACCCTGCTGTTCACTTACTGGATCAAGGTGTACCCTCGGCTTGCCGTCTTCTTTGCAGTGGGCCTACTAGTTCAGGGCTGACATGCCAGTCACTGGATCAGCAAGGCTGTGTTGAGAGGGCAGGGCCAGGCCTTCCCTGACGACACCACGGAAGGACGACCAGCCACCTACTCACTCCCCTCAATTGACCAAGACTTCCTTGGTCACGACCACCTTTCCTGACCAGTCCAGTCAGGCGATCTCCCCAGACAGCACTGGCTGAATCCTGTGTATGTGAGCCTTCCCACCCCCAGAAGCCTGGGATCAGTCCATTGTTGCCATTCCCAGATAATCCCCGCCCCCAATTTCATGCCCAGGTCCAGTTCTACCCCCTCCCAACTGTTCCAGCTCTCCCATTCTGCCATTACCCTCAGGACGGGCTACCCCTCATGCGTCTGGTGTCCCCAGCAAGTGGCAAAGAGTGGTAGATAACATGTTCTAAAAATCAGTGTTCCCCTTTCCAGGTTCAAGATATGGCTTCCCAGCAGCTGACCGGGGTCTAAGAACCAGGTCACACCCCCCTACATGACCAAGGTAGAGCTGGTGCTGGCCTGGGAGCAGGGGCAGAATTATGTGCCCGGTGTTTCATGTTCCGTCAAATCAGAACAACAAAGGGCTGGTTTTCCAGAGTGTATGGTCCCTGGGGGCAAGGTTTAGGAACAGCTAGGCTGAGGGCCGAGTCTCAGAGCCCTGATGACCTTGGCCCCTTCTGGGCTCTGGGCCAGAGTTGCAGGAACTCTGGGCTCCAGCAGGAAGTTCCTCCTCGGTACTACCTGTCACCCACTGCCTCAGGATGGTTAAGGTGGAGGAGTGGAGTAGATCCTCTGCCCAGGGCCATGGTCCACAATGAACCAAGGCCCCTCCCAGGGGTCTGGCCTGGACCCCCAGCTGTATGTCAAGGGACTGACAAGGGCGCACTGACCCGATGGCTCATGGCAGCTTGCCCGGCTCCTCCCAAGGCCAGGACCACTGGCTCCCGTGGGGACAGACCCTGGGAAAGGACTTTGCTGGGCCCAGAGGGCACAGTGGCATGGCCTGGGCCCCACGCTATCACAGTTATCAACGCAGCCATCGGGACCAGAAACAACCCAAGCGCAATCTTGCTGACCTTGGGAAGCAGAGGACAGGAAATCCCAGGGAGCCCTGCAAAGCCAGTGCCAGCCAGCCTGGCTGGGTCCAGCAGAGCCCCTGGGCCTCCCCTCCCTCCCGTCTCTTCAGGCCGGCTGCAGGCTGGCAGCAGTCAAGGATACAGCACCCAGTGCTTTACCATGCTCAGACTCAGCCCAGGGGCCGTGAAGTAAGGGCTAGCCCAGAACAGGGGCCTTTGGGACTTGCAGCCAACTGGACCCTACTCTTTTTTTAATTTTTTTAAATTTTATTTATTTATTTCTGTATGTGTATGAATGTACTGTCTGCATGCAAGTTTGTGCACCCGTGTCGTGCAATGCCGCGGAGGTCAGAAGAGGGTCTCGGATTCCCCTGGAACTGGAGTTCTCCTGGAATTGGAGTTTCAGATGGTTCTCGGCCGCCATGTGGGTGCTGGGGATCGAACCCGGGTCCTCTATAAGAGCGGTCGGTGCTCTTAACTGCTAGGCTATCTCTCCAGCCCTGGACCCTACTCTTTAGAGGGGATCAGGCTAAGGGGACAGGATGCTCGGAATGTCTCTTTGTGAGGAGTTACCAGGGGAGGACAGCTAAGCTTGTTCAGGGAGCCTTAGTTTCCTTGGCTAAGAGCTCCCTTAGGTCTGGGTTAGGGATCCTTCCTGGGCAGCGGAATGCAGACATTCTGGTCTGTGTGACCTTGCTTGGTAGTGGAGGGTCTGTATGCAGTGCCCCCCCCCGCCACCCCCCTCATCCTATAGCATGTTCCCACTCCCTGGGGACCACCTCTGTGACTGATGCTATTCAGCCTCTGCCTTCTGTGATTGTCCCACTGCCCCTGGGCTCAGGGACCTCACAGCTCAGATGTTCCAGGCTGGCTTTCTGTTGCTGTCCTCACTTAAGAGGGCTAAAACTCAGAAAAGCCACCATAGACTCTCAGCTTTTACTGTGTATCACCGACTCCTTTGTTCTAGAAATGACTCTTATTTTCCCAAATAAATATACTTTTATAAGTGAGAAAACTGGGGCATAGGTAATCGAGTCATCTCCCGGGGTCTCATGGCTAGTTATACCAAGAGCTGGTCCCCAAGGAGGACACAGAGAAGAGGAGACACGAGGCACAGAAGATAGGAGCGTATTTCGGAACTATGAAGGTCCCTCAGAAAAGAGGCCAGAAACAACTCTGAAAGCCAAGGCTGAGGGGGGTAAGTGGCTAGACCAGCGGCTACAGTGGTCAGGACTGACCATTCTAGACGGTCCAGGCCACCTCATCGTCCCTACCACTGGAGCCCCCAGAGCCCCGCCCCTGCCCTCATTCATCATCCCTGGCTTGCCCGGCATCTTGGGCTCTGTATAGAACCCACAGCAGAGCACTCACCCTCCTCCCCACGGCGTTCTCAGCTCCTCTTGGACCTGGACCCGCCATGATGTTTACTTTGCAAGCTAAGTTCACACTGCTATGCTGATATGTGGATCACAGTGGGGCCAAGAGACCAACTTTCTTCTGCTTCTGCAGGAAATCTCTGTAGCTCAAAGCTGGACACAGGGGAGCTCTGGTTTTCAGACCCGGTTCACAGGGCATTTACAGAAAATACTCCAGACTCTAGGATGATGGTAGGCAACACCTCACCACTTAACTTATAAGGCACCACAAGACAACCAGGAGGACTGCAGACCAGGGTCGGTGGATTTCACCAGAGTTTAAGAATCTAGGGCTGGAGGACAGCACAGCCATTAAAAAGAATCAGTATGAAAGCCGGACGTGGTGGTGCACACCTTTAATCCTAGCACTTGGGAGGCAGAGGCAGGCTCCTTCTGGGAGGAAGGAGCCCCAGTACCCAGCACTCTTTCTGCCCCAGAAACCAGGCCCTGCCATGTACCCTCATCACAAGGACCCTCTCCTGCCCATGAGGCCTACAAGCTAGACCCTGTGGCCTTGTCATCCCAGGCCATTGCTCTCCAGCCAGATGTTCTGTGGGGCCTAGGCCTTCATCCTCTTTGACTGGGTCCTTAGTTCTACAGGCATCTCTACTTTTTTTTTTTTTTTTTTTTTTGGTCTTTTTTTGAGCCAGGGTCTCCTGTAGCTCCAGCTGTACTGGAACTCACTATGTAGACCAGGCTGGCCTTGAACTCACAGAGATCCGCCTGCCTCTGCCTCCCAAGTGCTAGGATTAAAGGTGTGCACCACCACGTCCGGCTTTCATACTGATTCTTTTTAATGGCTGTGCTGTCCTCCAGCCCTTGATTCTTAAACTCTGGTGAAATCCACCGACCCTGGTCTGCAGTCCTCCTGGTTGTCTTGTGGTGCCTTGTAAGTTAAGTGGTGAGGTGTTGCCTACCATCATCCTACAGTCTGGAGTATTTTCTGTAAGACTCAAATGTTTGTCTGTCTTGAATGTTTCTCAGAACTTGAAGACAAATCCATCAGACTGCTGTTGTCTTTGATTCTCGATTACTGTTTCAATGGCTGCAAGGGATAGGAACCCCTGGGACTCTTAATTTCATTGTGTGTCGGTTTTTATAAATGACGGAGTTGAGGGATTTTTGTATGTTTCATCTTAGTTCTCAATTATATTGGCATTCAGTTAATGTCTATAACATATACATTTGCCCCTCTTCTCAACACTGTTCGTGTACATCTTCCCTGTCCGCCCCCTCCCTGTGATGGAGTCCATCTGACATTCCCTGATTTTATCAACATCTTCTCTTCTCTCTCTGTATGTGTGTGGCAGGGAGATTGTTGTTGTTTGGGGGTTTTATTTCTAGTTTTGTTTTGTTTGGGGGGGCTTTGCATTTTGTTTTTCATTTTTTCCTTTTAATTTTTTAATTTTTGTATGTGTATGAATGTATTGTCTGCATGTAGGTTTGTGCACCCGTGTCGTGCAATTCTGCGGAGGTCAGAAGAGGGTCTCGGATTCCCCTGGAACTGGAGTTCTCCTGGAATTGGAGTTACAGACGGTTCTTAGCTGCCATGTGGGTGCTGGGGATCGAACCCGGGTCCTCTGCAAGAGCAGTGGGTGCTCTTAACCACTAGGCTATCTCTCCAGCCCCTGTTTTTAATTTTTAAAAATGTTATTATTTTTATTTTTGTGTGTATGTGTACTGCCTACATGTGTGTAATGGCACCCATGTCTTGCGATGCCTGCAGAGGTCAGAAGACAGTGTCAGATCCCTTGGAACTGGAGTTATGGACGGGTGTTAGCCTCCATGTGGGTGTTGGGAACTGAACCTGGGTCCTCTGCAAGAGCAGTCGGTGCTCTTAATATCTCTCCAGCCCTGTTTTGTCTTTGTTTTTTTGAGAAAGCGTCTCCTGGCCTGGAATGCCCAATATAGAGCAGAGTGGCTTCAATTTCACAGAGATTCACCTGCCTCTGCCTCCTGAGTGCTGGGATTAAAGTGTATCGTGCCCAGCTTATCAGTATTTTTATCAAGCTTTTGGATTTATCTTCCCTGTTGTGGGTTTTACTTGGTTCATTTGTTTCTGTTTCTTATCTTCTTCCTAGTCACTTGGCATTAATGTATTTTTCTTTCTCTAACTTCTTAAAGTAGATAATTACGAAGTTCGGATTTTCTAGATTCCTAGGCATCTAAGGCCATAGCATAGATAGCTATTTATAGCCCTTAAATTAATAAACTTTTCTCTAAATATCAGTGGAATTTTGGGATTTCACACCACGCTTTTTTCAGAGAGGGTCTCACTATGTAGCCAAGGCTGGCCTCAAACTCAGGATCCTCCTACCGTAGCATAGTTGGGACGACCGACCTGCACCAGGCTCCCAGAATTTGATCAATGCCTTTCGCTTTTGTTTTCAACCACTTGTAGTGTTGTTTTTTTTTTTTCCTAATCTTCATCATCTCATTTATACCAAGAGTTTTGCGACGTCAGCATAACTATGTGGTTTTTACCATTGTTATTATTGTGGTAGAACTTTCTAGTAACATTGCTCCACTGTCAGAGAAAGTGGTCCTGGGATATCAACCACTTGGAATGTTTTGAAGGACGGTTTTAAGGGAAAACACAGGCTCAGTCTTTGTACCCCCGCCATGAGTACTTGAAGGCGTACTCTGCGGTAGTTGGGTGCAGAGCTGTGTTTGCAGCCCTTGGAACAAGCTCCGGCGTTGTTTTGTTCAAATCTACATCCTCATTGGAATTTCTTTATCTATTTGATCTATCATTTCTGAGAAGTCACTGGGTAAATTTCCGCTTAACTTTCTAAGAAACTGCTGGACTATTTTCTGAAGGGTTTAGTTTTTGTTTGTTTGTTTTTGTTGTTTTTGGTTTTTTTTGTCTGGTTGTTTTCCCATCAGTAATGTGTAAATGTCTCTTGCAGCCACTGGACCCTTGGCTTGGTCTTTTTCTATTTCAGCCCTGTTAGTGACTATGCAACGGTATCTCATTGTGGGTTTGATTTGCATTTCCCTAATGACTAAGGCTGTTGAGCAACTTTTCATGTGCTTATTAGCCATTCATAGTCTTCTTTGGTGAAATGTTTATTCAACTGTCTTGCCGCTTTTCTAATTAGGTACTCTGCTCTATTGTTGAGTGGCAAGGGTTTTTTAATATGTTCTGGGTACAAGTCCTTCATCAGCTGTACGACTCGTAAATGGTTCCCCTACTCTCCAGCTGTCTTTTCATTTTCTGAATTGTGTCTTTTAAATCACAGGAGTTTTTAATTTTAATGAAGCCCAATTTGTCTTTTTTCATATGGTTCCTGCTTTTGATGTTCTTAGACCCCCTTGCCTAGTCTGAGGTCATGAACGTTTTCTCATATTTTTTTTTTTTCTTCTTGGAGAAATTGTATAGAATGAGCTTTGATGTTTAGGTTTGTATTTATTTTAAGGCAATTTGGGGGTATGGTACGAGGTAAATATCTAAGTTTCTGTTTGTTTTGTGTGTGTGCAGAAGAGGGCATCGGCTCCCCCAGAGCTGGGGATACAGGGGGTCATGAACCACCTAACGCTGAACTTAGGTCCCCTGTGAGAACAACAAGCTCTCTTAACCACTAAGCCATCTCCCTAGCCCCAGGTATCTTTTTTGTTTTTCCTTTCGAGACAGAGTCTGACTATGTAGCCCTGGCTAGTCTCGAACTATCTTTGTAGACAAGGCTAGCTTCAAACTCATAGAGATTTGCCTCTGCCTCCTGAGTGGTTGAAGTAAAGCTTATGTGCCACCATGCCTGGCACCCACTTTATTTTTTCAATATTAGTTTTATTTTATGTGTATGAGTGTATTACCTGCATGTGTGAAGGTGCACCTGTGTCATACAATGCCTGAGGAAGTCAGAGAGTATTGGATTGCCCTGGAACTAGATCAGTTGTTAGCCACTATGTAGGTGCTGGGAATCAAACCCAGATCCTCTGTAAGAGCTGCCAGTGCTCTTAATGGCTCACCCATCTCTCCAGCACCCCACACACACACACACACACTCCCTACCACCTACTACCTTTATTTTTTAGAAAGACTCTCACATTACCCTGAAGCTCACCCAGTAGGCTAGGCTGGCTTGTCTTTGATCAAGAAGTAACCACATCTTTGTCAGAAATCAATTAGCCAATCTAAACATAGTGGTATGTACTCATGATCCCTGCACTTGGGAAATTGAGAAAGATCAGGAGTTCAAGACCAGTCTCAATGCATAGCAAGTCAAGTTTGAGGTCATCCTGGGCTGTATGAGACCTTGTCTTTTTAAAAAAAAAATTCTGTTGACCATAGATCCCTCTAAGGCCTTCAGTTCTGTCCATGCAGCCACATTCCTACCAGTGAACACACACTGCAGTGTCTTGGAAATCAAGTCATTTAAGTCTTCTGAGTCTCCCTCTGTGTTGTTTGTTCAGAGACCTGTAAGTTTCCATATGAATTTTAGAATGACCTTGTAAACTTTTATTTTTAAAATGGACGAAAGAAGGAAGAAAGGAAGGAAGGGGACTTCAAGGATTGTGTGTTAAATATATAGATCTGGTTGGTAACTGGACATCTTGGCAGCACCAAGTCCTGTGATCCCCAAGCATGCCTTGACCTCTCTATGTATATGATCAACTTTCATTTGTTGAGGGGGGTCAGGATTAAGATAATGTTTTTCCCTATTGCCCAGGCTGTTATGTACAATGAAACTGACAATCCTCCTGCTTCAGCCTCCTGAGCACTCTTTCAGATGGTGCATGCACCACCACGCCTGGCTGCTTTCATTTCCTTCAGCAATTTTTAAAACAGATCTGGTGTATAAATTTTGTTCTTTTTTTGTTAACTCCATTCCTCTTTCTTGTCATACAACTACTAATGGGATTTTCTTTCTTTTTTTTTTTTTTTTGAAGAGGGCATGAAAGGCAGAGAGAGAGAGAGAGAGAGAAGTGAAGGGGCAAGGGAGAGGCTTGCACCCTAATGGGATTTTCTTAATTTCACTTTAGGATTGTGCATTACTAGTGCATAGAAACACAGTCTGCGTGATCCTGAGATCCACGAACTTGCTAGTCTTGGTTTTAGTAGTTTTAAAAATAGCTTATTATATTATGTAAATAAGTATACCGCTTGCATGTGTGTAAGTACATCCATGTTGTGTAGTGACCATGACGGTCAGAAGAGGGCACTGAATTCTCCTGGAACTAGAGTTACAGATGGTTGTTAGTCACCATGTGGGTGCTGGGAATCCACCCAGGTCCTCTGAAAGAGAACCAGTGCTTTTAGCGACTGAGCTCTTCTCCAACCCGTTTTAGTATTTTTGTTAGTGTTGTTGATTCCTTTGGCTTTTCTACAGGTCGACTCATGCTTGTGGTTGATGAAGACAGACACTTCTTCCAATCTGGATGCCTTTAATTTCCTTCCCTCCCTCCTTCCTCCTGTCTCTCCTTCTTCCTTCCTCCCTTCCTTTCCCTTCCCTTCCTCTTCCCCTCTTTCTCTCCTTCTCACCTTCTTTTTCTCCATGCCCATCCACCACCCTTGCACTGGCTTAACCATCGCATTGGACAGACTGAATGGAGACTGTCCTTGGGGCCTGGGAGAAAGCCTCCAGTTGCCTACCATTAAGAATGATGTTGACTTCCAAGCCGGGCGTGGTGGCGCACGCCTTTAATCCTAGCACTTGGGAGGCAGAGGCAGGCAGATCTTTGTGAGTTCAAGGCCAGCCTGGTGTACAGAGTGAGTTTCAGGCCAGCTGGGGCTACAGGGAGATCCTGTCTCAAAAAGACAAAAAAAAAAAGACTGATGTTGAGTTTCAATATCCACTGATGCTTCTAGTCCTATTAAGATTGTTTCCTTCTGTCCCGAGTGTACCAAGAACACTGACCAGAAATAAATGTGGGATTTTCCCAGATGGCCTTTCAGAGTGTACCAAGATGTTCATGTGCTTTTTATCCTTTATTCTATTAATATATTATAATACAGTAACTTATTTTGGGGTGCTAAACCCACCTCATATTCCTGGGACAAGCCTAATTGATCATGGCGTGTGATCCTCGTGTGTGTGTGTGTGTGTGTGTGTGTGTGTGTTGTGCATCTGTGTATATGCGTGGTTCTGAATGTATGTGGGTGCACATGTGTGTAGCTTTTGTATGAACAGCAGTTTTACTCCCCTCTGTCTCACACCCACCTTCCTTGAAGTGCCTGATTTCCTTCTATTTCCTGACTTGTGGGCACATATCCAATCTGGCCTTTAAGTTCAAGACTCAAGGTTTTCCAGACCACTCAGAAGACATGACTTTGAGTGTGTGATCTGAGCTGAACCCAGCTTGTGCTTCGAACGTCAAGGAGAATGCCCATTCCCTTTATCTTAGCCGAGGCCATGTTCTTGACAGTCTTCTCAGGAGCGAGTTACTTTTCACTGATTCAAACATTGAGCTCCTAAAGGTCCAAGCTTGGCGAAGGTTTCTGCTTTGAGACAGCCCTTCAAGCAGCCTCCCAGGTTCTGATACCCAAAGTCACTGGTGAGATTACAGAAACCAGAGCTTGAGGGAACTCAGGTGGCTTTGGGAAATGCCTACCTCCCTGGGTCCCTCTTCCTCGTTCTCTAACCCTAACTCCCCTACTTTCTGGTCAGTTCATGGATGCTAGCCACAGACATTTATGTTTACTTTTCTAATAGCTGCTTTAAAAATTAACATGGGGTCTGGAGAGATAGCTCAGTGGTTAAGAGCACTGGCTGCTCTTACAGAGGACCTGGGTGTCCATGCCAGCACCCACATGGCCGCTAACGACCATCTGTAACTCCAGTCACAGGGGATCCATTGCCCTCTTCTGTCTTCTGTGGGCATTGCATGACACGAGTGTACTTACACACATGCAGACAACACACTCATACACATAAAATAAAAATAATATTTTTTAAAACTAAATATTTTAGCTGTGTGTAGTGGTGCATGCCTTTAATCCCAGCACTCAGGAAGCAGAGGCAGGCAGATCTCTGTGAGTTCAAAGCCAGCCTGGTCTACATAGTGAGCTGCAGGCCAGCTGGGACTAAAGGAAGACCCTGCCTCAAAAAGACCAGATAGATGATAGATAGATAGATAGATAGATAGATAGATAGATGATAGATAGATAGATATTTTTAAAATTAATATGGTAAAGTTAAAATCACAATAATATATTTAACTCAACAGACCTCAAGTACTGTCATTTCAATATATAATCAATATATAATCAATAGGCAAAAGTGTCAGAACAGCTGCCACTCTTTTTCTTAACTTGGGTCTTCAGAAGTCAGGCAGGTTCTACACTGATAAAGCTTCTCAGTTTGGAAGTTGAGTTTTCGTGAAAACCTCTGTGGCTATGTTAATACTTCATTGATAGAATTTTCAGTTTAGAAAAGAGGTTTGGGGTTATTTGAGACAAAGTCTTGGTCTATATCCCAGGCTGTCCTGGAACTCACTCTGTAGCCCAGGCTAGCCTCAAAATCATAAAGACCTTCCTGTTTTAGCTTCCTCAGTACTGGGAAAAGGAGATTCTCAGTCTACAGTTATTCTAAACATACTGAAAAGGTTCTAGTGATTCAGTGAAGCATCTATGTATGGTTGATTTAAGTTTATTAAGATATTAGGTCATTAAAACTCGGTTCCTCTGCCACTACGTGGAGCTGAGGGCTAAGCTGTTAGATGGCCCTGCTTCAAATGGCCACCTCCTTTCGAGCAGGGAGGGGAAAGTGGACGTGACCGGAGAGTGAGCCGAGAAGCAGAGGCCTGGCCAAGTGGAAGAAGGATAGGAGGCACCGTCTACGGCCCCAGCACACCCGGCTCACTGACATGGCGTCCATGAAGAGGGCCCCTGGGCTCCCTTTCTGCAGGGCCCTCCCTGAAGTCCTTCTCCTGAGCCCTCTCCCCAGCCCATGACATACCTTCTCCAGGTCCCAGAAGACCCCTGACCAGGATTCTGGCTACTTCCCTTCCCTGCTGGAAGCGATCCCCCAGGGTGACCTGACAGCTACCATTGAGGTCCATGCTACCCACATGGGTGGTTACATCAGAAAGTGGGGCAGCCTAGAACGTGCCACAGCACTCACCCCCTTGTGCCCTGGGCCCCCCTCCATTGCCCCCTCCTTACCTTGCTCCTGGGCCACTCTTGAGTGACAGGGCCGTAAACAGGCAAAGGCGTGGGGCTCTGGAGGATCAAAAGCTCCCTTCAGAAGCCGGCATTCGTTTGCTATTCTGGGACCTAGTTATTTTAAGGTTCGTGTATTTTTTCTTTCCTGAGGAGCCGTCTTAGTGGATGGCGGAGTCCTGAGGTGCTGGCCCTTCAGTCAAACCACACAAGCCCTGTTTTGTCTAAGGTTTCAAAGATAAACCTATAATGAAAGCACCATTTGACACAGGGCCTCGCCACCCTGGTCCTGGGCAGGAGTGGGCATGACAGCCAGGGCATCCCTGTGCCCAGAGAGCACTCTAAGGAAGACCACTCATGAAGGGAGCCTGAGGTCTAGGCCTGTGTCCTCCTAGCCACTCTGCCTTATCTGCAGGCCACCCCCCAGCCTCGTAGAAGTCCCCAGGAAGGAGCTGCAGCTGCTGCGGGATGCGCCTGGAGCCCCAGTGGGTGGCACGGTGCATCTCCTGCTTGTGTGCCGGGATCCCTGCATCACAGGCTCAGCAGAGATGCCCAGCAAAGGCTGTGAAATTTAGACATCCGTGCAACCTTCCAACCCACAGCTCAGGAAGAAATACTAGGACTTATCGAGGCAAGGACACTGGTCACCACTAAGTTGCAGCCTTGAGAAGCTATGGGAGAAGGGGAGGCCACACTGGGTACCTCTTCACACAGAGTCCTGTAGTCCTGTTCCTAACATGGTCAGTGGGACATGCCCCATGGCTCTGTGCCTACAACCCCAGGCAGAACTGGAGGGAGCAACTGGAAGTCGTGTGGCCCTCCCCTTTCCAAGTGGCTCTGCTGTCACATGCTGCCTAGTGGGCGGTCCGCTAAGACAGTACATGCTCCCGTTTTGCCTTAGCGGGGGACATGGCTGGCTGGCAGCCCCAGGTGCTTCTCCCTAGAGTGCCGCCAGGAGCCAGCTGCCTCCAGCCCGCAGGCGCCTCCCCCTCTGCTTCCCACCCTGGTCCCTGATCAAGCTCCGACTGCAGCCGGTTATGGTACCGGGTCTGTCCCAGCTTGACACCCTGTATGCCAGGCCCTCCCTCCTCCAACCCTTCCCAGACCTAAAGAACAGCCCCAGCCATAACTACCCAGCCTAGAAGTGATCCTACCCCTGCCCATATGAGAGCAAGTCTGGAGACCCTAACCCTGGGGAACTTGAGAAAGGTAGTCCAACCCAACCTGCTTCTGGAAGGGACTAGGCACCCTCCCTGTCATCTACGTGGCAAGGATGTCACCTGTCTGAACCTTTAAGCCTCAGAGACTGCGCACAGACATGGGATTCGAGGCCACTCCTCTGGGGGGCTGGATGGTCCTCCATACCCTCAGCAGCCCCCACCCTACTGACTGGGCCTCAGCTTCTCCCTCTGTCCAAGCCAGGGAAGACAGCCTGTGTTAGCTGCCGTGAGTTTGGAGAAATTAAGAGAAGAGCACGTGTCCTCCCAGGGTCTCTTCATCTGGCCTGGTCTGGGGCCATTTGCCTGTGAGGGAAACCAGACCCTGTGGTACAGGCACAGTCTCTGTGCCCATCCTGATCCATCGGGGCCTCCTGGCTCATCATAATTCCTCTACGCAGACTTTATCTGGGTGGACCCCATCTGTGCCAACTGTGTGCGCTCACAGGCCTCAAGCCCTGCCTCACACAGGGCAGAACCTGGGCATCCCCTACTGACCTTGGAGCCAGTGCTCAGGGCACAAACCCTGCATCTGATATCCCACATTCCAGGAAGGTCCTGTGGGCACCCAATACGTTAGTCTCCCCCATGAGGGTGAGGTTGGCACTGTGTGCCCGACACTGTTAGAGGATTTGTGTGTTGGGCCCTGTGCGCTCTATAGCCATGAAGCTCGGGGTGCAGGGGACACTTGGCTCTGTCCCAACCTCACCTGGGTCTCAGCTTCCCAAACTGCACAGTGATTTCTGCTTCCAAGCCCCCACTCTGGAGTCACTCTTTCCCTCTGTTCTCTCTTTTTCTTGGGGTGTTCCTCTCCCTGTCTGCATGGGGGACACACACCACCCCCCAACACCAGCTCTCCTGAGTGACTATTTATAGGCTTCAAATATTGGCTGGAGAAGAAATTTACATTTTTTGAAAATTTAGCTCAAGCCTGTGTCAACTTCTGTGGGTGCGACTGCTTCTGAAAGGCAGGCAGGGAGCAGGGCAGGCAGCAGACAGAGGTGCATGTGTCTGCAGGCAGCAGGCAAGCGCCCCAGGCCTCCGTGGGGCTGTTGGGTGATCTGTAATCAGCAGCTTCTCTCCAGGGAGGCAGCCGGGCACCGTCTGCAGGGACGGGAGCATGAGGGTGGCACAAGAGAGCCGTGTCCATGTGGCCAGCCCTGCCTGGCCTCCTTGGCCAACCTCAGAAAAACATGTATTTTGGTCAAAATGGGTCCCTTTTTAAACTTGTCACCCTGTGGGCCAGGGCCTAGCCTGCCCCAGCTCTGCATATTAAGCAGCAGTTTGGTCTCCACCAAAAATAGATGTCCCAACTCCAAGCCATCCCTCCTGTAGCAGGAGGGGACCAGCCTAGAAAGGGGCGGCCAGCTGGGTCTTGGCCCCGGTGGCTCCGGAAACCATGGCTGGTGAAGGCGGGCAGCGGGCAGGGCGGGGACAGTAGGCAGCTAGGCTCAGGGGCACCCCCTCAGGGTGCAGAGACCATTAGAGATGCCTGGCACTGCAAGGGACAGCCAGGGCCAGGCCCGGGTGGTGTCACAGAGGGCCTCACCTGACAGAGAAAGGCCTCTGGGCCTTGGCGCAGACCGTGGCCCACCAGTCCAGGCTGTGTGGCAGGTGGATCTGGTCGCACGGCAGGCGCCTGCTCCCTGTTCGCCCACTCGAGGCCTGGGGCACAGGTGGGGCCTCGCCTGGCCCTGCGGCCTCCTCTACAAAATGGCTGACTCTGCCTTTCGGCCAGGGCTCGAGCTGCTGCTCTGACGCCTGTTTATTTTGCTGAGGGAACTGCCTTTCGTTGCCCGGGTTCCAGGGGTTGCAAAGGCAGATGGAAATTTTTGTGGATTAAACACCGGGCTGAGGCACGCTGGGCTGTTTGGGTTGGCAGCGTGCTGCCTCCCCGCCCGCTCCTCGTCCGCCGCTTCCCGCCCTCGGCGCATCCATTCATGCCTCCGCTCCCGGTCCCCCTCCTCCACGGATGGCTCTGTCCCTTGCTTCTCCATGGCCTTGAAGGGTAACCGTGCTGTCCGTGCTGTGGCAGAACAGAGACCTTCCCAAGCAGCTCCCTCGGGGCCCTTCTGAAGCGTGGGGCACCCTTGACCTCCAGGTCTTCGTCTGTGAAACAGCAGCCAGTGTGTGAGTCAGGTGGCCAGTGTCTGCAGTGCCCATGGTCGGGCACCTAGAAGATGCCAGGACACAGTCTGTCACAGTGGCCACTGCTCTCAGGAAAGCAGAAATCTCAGGCTGGCATGAGGGGGAGATCCTTAATCCCTCCCGCTCAGAAGCCCCCAGAGATCTGTTTTCGCAGAGGACTTTAGAGGTGGGAAGGTCTGGTAGGGGTTTCTGGGGGCTGAGGAGTAGGTCCTTCCGAGGGATTTTGGGAAGACACACACAGGGTGCGAAGGCCCCGAGGTAGGCATACCAGGAATGTTTGTCCTGCAGTAAAAAGCAGGTTAAAGAGGAGCAGGAGGTAGGGCAGATTTTGAGCATGGCCAGGCACCCTGGGCCATTGAAGGACCAGAGCTCTCCTTCGAGAGACTGCAGGGGGCCTGGTGAGCACGGCTCCGGGTCCATCTCTAGCAAAGGTCACTTTGGCATACTGCCGTGAGCTTCTTAGGGCAGACGGGGCTGGTCCACGTCCTCCCCACTCCTCCCCCAACCCCTGCCCACTATCCCACCCCACTGCCAAGGACACAGGTTGGTCAGTACGCACAGCGCCCCTCTGTTCCCCAGCCGCCAGGAGCCGCAGGTCAGGCCTGGAACATAAAGAGGTATCTGTGTGGGCAGCGAGGTGGCCAGCTGCCTGCTGCCCGCACAGGGACACTATATCCAGGCGGGTGGACGCCCCATCAGACCACCGGCACCCACCCAGGAGGTGGGGCTTCTGAGGAGGGTGTGAGGTCCTGGCCCAGGGCCCAGGTAGCCTATGTCACCTGGTCACTCTTGGCTCCTGGCATGGAAGAGGTGGGGGGCCATAGCTAAAGATCGGATTTCAGCCTATGGGCACAGGGTAGGGCCTGCCCTGGGTGCACCCAGCAAGCCCATAGTCTTGACTTAAAGCCCTGTGACTTACTCTCGGGCTGTGTGGAGCCACCTCCAGCAACCAGGGTGGACGTGTGATGTCACACTGTGCGGGGTACTTTCCCAGAACCCACAAGTATCCTCCAGACGAAGCCCTTCCAGCCAAGACAGACAGGGAAGAAGGCGGGAAGCCTCTGCGCGTGGTGTGAATTCATTCAGTAGAGCCAATCAATGCCACTGACCCCAGCCCCACACCTAGTGTTGCCTCTCGGTATGGGAAAGTCTGGCCTTTGCCCTTGGAACACACAGTCCAGTGGCAAAGGATGGGTTGCCCATAGTGATCTGTAATTACACATTTCCCACTGTAGCAAAGGCAGGGTTTCCCTGGTCAGGGAGTCAGGATCTGGAAGCCAACAGGGCAGGGCAGGGTGGAAGTATGCTGTGAGCAGTGTGTATAAACGTCCTGGGTCCTTACAAAACAGTGTCCATCTAAGCCCCTGAGTGCAGGTAACAAAGTATAGACCAGCCAGCTGTGCTGCAGGGGCTCTGACTTCTGAGGGAGGTGCGAGGACATAAAGGGAACCCCCAGAGAGCGATGAGAGGGTACTATGGGGTTAGGCAAGGCATCAGTGCTGAGGACCCAGCCCACAAGCCGCTGGCCCCTCTGAAGACTAGATTGGGAACAGCAAGCAGAGGGCATCAAGAGGACCCCAAGCAGATAGAAGTTGGCTCTGCCTTGGGGTTCCCCAGCCTCACCCAGCCCAGGTGCCACAACCCGAGACATACCCCACAGCATCAGGAGAGAGGCACAACCCAAATCCAATGCCAGTTCAGAACCCTGTACTGGCGTGTGGCAGCCACACGCAGCTTGGCTTCCTTCCATCCACACACCTTGCCACTTCGATAGGTGAGGATAAATGAAACAAGCACTGTGGCTGGAGTGGGATGGCTGGCCCCACCAAGCAGTCCGGCCCTGTACTGGGAAGGTGCACCTGTCCCTGACAGGCCCTCAGGATGGTGGGTGAGCTGATTTGTCTATCCCACTTATTTTTCTTTGTATTAGTAACTTTCCTTGCCATGACAGAATTCCTGGCAGAAGCAACTTAAGGGAAGGATTGGCTTGGGCTCACGGTTTGAAGAGATGCAGTCTGTCATGGTGGTGGAGCATGAGGCGGCTGGTCACGTGTCACCCACAGTCAGGAAGTGGAGAGAGATGGCTGCTGGTGCTCAGCTTGCTTTGTCTTGACCCCAACCTCCCACATTCAGGGTGGGTCTTCCCTCCCAGCTAAACCTTCTGGAAATACTTGCATAGATATGCCTACTGGTATGTTTACATGGTGATTCTAGATCCCATCAAACTGACAGAATGAACCAGCATACCTTTTTTCCTAAATTTGGAGTCCTGGTCCTAAACCACCCTGGGCGTTGTGACTTCACAGCCTTTCTGTCTGTCAACCAGGCACTGGCAAGCCCCTTGAGTGCCATCTAACCTGGTTCTCCCACCAACTCAAAGAAACCTTCCTGGGGCTTACCAGGGTTGGCTCAGGACCTCTGAGCTCGGTCTCCGGCCCCTAATTCTCTGGGTTTCATCCCCCCCGCCCTCCCACAGCACACCAGCCACAAACTCGCTATGACACTGTGGGAGAACTGTTCTCCTCCTGGAAACAGTGCTGTAGCCATCTTATGCCAGTCTTGAAGTCCATCAGCCCCTAGTCCTGGCCCCTCTCCAGTTCCCATCCCCCAGGGAAGGGGCAGGCAGGGGTGACCATCACTCGAGGTCACAGGCTCAAGGGCAGTGGAGACGAGAGCCGCATCTCCCCTCCACTGCCCAAGGTCACATGGGGCTGTCCTTCCCACTCGGAACTCCCATCACAGCCCTTTCTGGGTGCCTCCTCACCTTGGTGAGCACAAAGTTCCCACTGCCCTGTTCTGATGCATAGCGAGACCCACCAAGCTGTGGCTTTATGTCCCTTTAGTCATTCCTATTACCCACTGAAACTCAGGCGTAGATGCAGGACACAGGTGGCTCAGATACCACCTAAAGTCATTCAGTCACCAACCACAGGCAAAGCATACAGTTCTGGTGGCCACAGCCTGATGGAGGCTATTCCAAACATGAGTAGCCAGGTCAAGGTCAAGATGGCTTCTATATAAGAAGGCCCTTGTTGCTCCTTACAGACTTGATAGAACCGTCACTGAACTTAAATGACAAGGTGCCAGGAAACAGCTTCCCATCATCCCCCACCCCCACAGACCCCAGGTCTTCCCACAATCCTCCTCCTCAGCTTTGGTGCCGGAGGCCAGCCAGGCCAGGCCAGACCTCTTCCTGCCTGGATTACTATACATACCCATAAAGTCTCTCTGCCACAAAGGGCAGCGTCCCCACACAGCTGTGCCTGAAGTCCTTGGCCCTGTCAGCCTCTTAGGCCACATGCCCGTGTCTCAAAGCTGAACCCTGAGAAAATGTCCCACAGAAACACAGGCTGGGAAGCCAGGGAGACCCCATGGGCTCTTCCCTGTAGGAAGCTGAGGCCTTTCATTGCCCCGACACACGCCCCTGTTCCTGTGCAAGTTGCCACCTGACGGACGGACGTGATGGTGACAAAACGATGGGCTGAGAAATGTTGGCCCTCTGGGGGCTGATGAAGGCGGCCTTTATCCCAGCCGTAAATGGTTTCTGTGTGGAGTGGGACTGTGCCTGTCCCGGGCCTAACCCCTCAAGGGCCGGAGAGGCGAAATTGGATCTGTGGGGAGAGATTTTACAGCGTAGGGGCTGGTGGCAGACCGTCCCCACGAGGCCACAATGGGACATTGTTCCCGACCTCACCTGGGCTGTCTCCAGCATCCCGGGATTTATGAGGTTCAGCCGCAGCCTCAGGCCGGCTGCTCTGGGCAGACTGCGAAGGGGAGGTGGGGAGGCCTAGTGAGGAAGAGGACGGTGCCCACCCCCAGCCCCCCAGCGACAGCCAGCCGGGGACAGGCCTTAACGTGTCTGCAGACCACAGCAGACCACACCATGAATGGGCCCTCTTTCTCCTGCAATGCCCAGGAGGCTGGGAGGCAGGAGGCTGAGCCAGCCTCAACAGCCCACCTTCCCGGGGCCCCTGCCTTGCAGAGGTCTAAGCCAGGCAACCTCTTACCTCTAGACCCCCAAGGCCTTGCCGGCACCCATATCCACTCCAGTCTACATAGAGTCCCTCCCGAGCCCCACAGCCCACCCCCTCTGGACTCTGAAGGACCTCCCATGGGTGACCTTTCCTTCTTATCTGTCACAGTTTCTTCCTCATCTGTGTGAAGGGCACTCATAGCCCTCGGCTTTGGCAGCCTGGACAAGCTCCAATCCTCCACAGCACTAACTTCTCCCGACTCACCAGGACCCCGAGTTTCCTCTGTGCAGCTCCCCTTGTGCCCCAAGAACCTTCCTACACCCCACACTCTTGCTCCCGCAGAGCCCTCTTCCCAACAGGTCTTCCTTGTGACCTTCAGCATCCCGCCATGCAGTCCCAGCTGGCACAGGAGACAGGAGACACCTATGGGCATCCTGGAGACAGTTCCCCGATGGCCCTGGGTTGCTGGGGGTCAGAGACGACCTGGTAATGGCTGATGGGGGAGCACAATCCTCACCAGGCGTCTGAGTCACCCCTCACCACACAGCCCTGGAGTGGCGCTAGAGCTGATTTAGGGCTACGTCTCCTACCTGGAGCAGACTCTTTTCTCACTGTCAGTGTCCCTGCCTGTAGTCCCCAGCCTCGGCCAGTATGCACTGTGAGCCATCTAAGCAGAGGGTGTACCACTGTGCCTGCCTCCCCGCCACTCTGACCTTCCTTGGTCCGCTCTTTGCAGCTCCGTAGCAGAAGAGGGTCAGAGGAGGTCCTTCCTGCCTGCCTGCTACCCAGCTCATGGCCCACAACCCAGAATCATGCCAGGTCCCTCGAACTCACCACCGCAAACCAGCTGAGCCATTCTCACGGACGCTTTCCTCGGGGTAACTGGCTATCTGAGGGGGGCCCCCCTCACCAGGGTCACCTTAAAAATAGCCACAGAGAGGCTTGCAGCAACCATGGACCTTTTTAGACCAATTCATTGGTAATGGCAAAATTATGCTGAGTTCCCTGAAAAAATAAAAGTGCCCACTCGATTTCCTCATTAACATAATTGCAAACAGAACGAATCTTTCTTGATTTCGTGTAAACAACAGCTTGAAATGGTTTATAATCCTTGCAGGTATCAAATTAAGTTCTTACTTATGGTCTGGAAATTAATTACCCTTGCAGAGAGACAAATGTGAAAACTGTGTATTCTTGACAAGAAAATGAAGCAGCTATTGGAGAAAATGTAACTTAATCGTCGCAGAGAAAATTGTTTATAAATTGGCTGCGTTGTTTGAACTCTCGCCTCTGTGCTGCGGGCAGGGTTGATTTGTGTGTGCCCGTTTGCCTAATTTGGGGCAGGAGAAGGGGCTGAGGGGCCAGAGACAGGGCAGGAGGGAGAGTTGAGAAATCTCCATACAAGAGTTCAGGAAGACAGAGGCAGGCAGTTAGAGCACTCACCCCCAGGTGAGCACTAACCCCACCCCTGCTGAGGAGAGGTTAGCAGGGCCCAGGAGGAGGGATGCAGAGCAAAGGCCCTGGGGCCAGTGCAATGGAAAGGAAGAAAAGTGCTGAGCCTAGCTGGGCCCAGAGTTCCCTGTCATGACAATGCCCCATTGGGCTAGACTGAAATGGCATGGAATGTCTAATTCTACAACTTTGTGTGTGTGTATGACATGTTCATATGTGTGACTGTGTGGGATGTTTGATGATGGGGAGGATTGCATGTGGAGAGGATGTGTTGGTATGTGTGAGGGCATAAGGGGGTGCACTCGTGAGGGGGATTTACATGTGTGAGTGTGTGTGGTATATTTATTTGTGTGAAGGTGATATGTCATATGTTTGCACATGTAAACGTGGCTTGTGCTTCCATATGTGTGTGGAGTGTTTGCATGTGTGAGTAGAGGGGTGTATTTGTATGTGTGAGGGTGGTGTGTGCTTCCATGTGTGGGTCTGTGTGTATGTGTTTGCATGTGTGAATGTATGCAGTATGTTTGCCTGTGAGTGTGTTTGTGAGTGTGTGTTGTGTTTACATGAATGAGGAAGGGCAAGGCATACTTCCATGTGTGAGTATGTTTGCATGTATGTTGTGGTATGTGCTTGTACATGCAGTGTTTGCATGTGTGAGTGTGGGATGTTTGTGTTGTAGGGTATGTTTGTGTGTGTGTGTTGGGTATGTGTGTGTGTGTGTGTTGTAGGGTACATTTGCTTGTGTAAGTGTTGGATGTGTGTGTGTGTTGTAGGGTACATTTGCATGTGTGTGTTGGGGGTGTGTGTTGTAGGGTATGTTTGCATGTGTGAGTGTTGGGTGTGGGTGTGTCTGTGTGTTGTAGGTTATGTTTATATGTTTGAGTGTTGGGTGTTCCTGTGTGTGTTGCAGGGTACATTTGCTTGTGTGAGTGTTGGATGTGTGTGTATGTGCGTGCATGTGTGTGTGTGTGCGTGTGTGTGTGTGTGCGCATGTGTGTGCGTGTGTGTGCGCGTGCGTGTGTGTGTGTGTGCATGTATGTGTGTGTGTGTGTGTGTGTGTCGTCCCCATGGGCACACCCAGCATAGCAAACTTGGACAGAGCCTGAGTTCCATCACTTTCCTCAAGCAAGAAATAGCACACAACTAGGCATTGTGACACCTTTAATCCCAGTAGAGGCAGGCAGATCTCTGTGAGTCCAAGGCCAGCCTGGCCTACATAGCAAGTTCCAGGCCTCCCAGGGCTACATAGTGAGATCATGTATCTGGGAGAGAGAGAGGGAGGGGGAGAGAGGGAGGGAGAGAGAGAGAGAGGGCAGGCTGGCCAGTCCCTGGGCAGCACAGGACATCCTAGGTAGAACTCCCCATGAGAGTGAGACGGCTGTGGAGGGATCTGATGATAGCCTGGAGTGGGGGACATGTCTGGAATATAAATGAAATGAGGTTTCCCCTGGCCCACAGCATCCCCAGACAACATCTATGTCCCCTAAAGTTTTCGGGGGGGGGGCTCATGTGATTCATACCCCACCTTGTTCCTGCAAGCTCTGGCAAGCTCTGGGGACACCTGGTTTTAGAGATACCTGCCAGGCCCCAGGGACACAGACTGGAGCATGTGCTCCTCTACCAGCCTCCTTCCTGCCCCCCCTCAGCCTGCCCACCCCAGCCTGCCCCCAGACTTACCCATGAGCTCTGGGCCCTCTTTCCACCCGGTGTCCCCTACTTCTCTCCCAGCCAGCCTCCTTCCTACCTATCTCCTGTTCAGTCCCAGAAGTGCCCACCTGCTACCCCTGAAGATCTCAGGGATCATATCCCGTGGGGTGCTTGGAGCCCCACCACAGCCACTAGCTGGGGTGCCTCGGGTCACCTTCTCTCATCTGTCCCACTCAGTCCACACCTTTGTAGCACTTGCCCACAGCCTCAAGGCCATCGCAGAGGGGAATGGGACACTTTGGACCCTGTGAGGGGGGAGCAGCTCCACCCCTTTCTGCACCCTAAATAAAAGTGCTCTGCGGTCAGCGTTCTCTACTGTGGCAAGTGGACAATGATAGCTACAATTACAAAATCGTTCTAGGGACGAGAACAACTGCCACCCACCTGAGGTGACAGCCATGTAGATGCCGTGCGCAGATATCCTAGCACCTCACATTCTGGGTGGAGCACAGCACCATTTTAAGGAAGGGACGCTGAGGAACAAGTCATTGTACCAGCCACCTCATTGCCTTTAGACTCTGCTCCGTCCGCAAGCAGGACTTTACCTTCATTTTCTCCATAAACAGGTGACGTGCAGCCCTGGGTCTTCACCTGTATCAGACGTGTCATGACATGTTCCTGGGGAGCAAATCCCCGCTGTGTGACTGTGCCTGGAATCTCAGTCTCCTCAACACCTCTGGAAGCCTACAGTGCATCTGTTTCCTGCAGGAGACATGATGATTGGTACAGGGCAAACAGCTCCCAGGATGCACCACTGTGCAGCAGCCCCAGGTGGTATTTTGGCACCAGGCAGGACAGCACCCTTCATTGTTTTTCTTCCAGAAATATCCTAGCTACTTCCATCTGTCTAGGCTGCCCTGTGGGCTCAGGAGCCAGCCGAGGGGCAGCGGGTTAGACTTGTAGAGCATGGGCCGTCTCTGCCTTGGCCCGCAGTTTCTCAACTTCATCTCACCCGGTACCATTTCCAGGACTGTAACGCTGTTCAGCTGAGAGCAGCAGGCTTGCTGGCTGATATGCCTTCACAGCGGCCTGGGTTCAGATCACAACCCCAGCTTTGATGCACTGTTACCAGCAGATGTACGTGTCCCACCGTCCAGGAGAGTCAAGCTGAGCCTGACTGAGCGTTTGCCCTGAGAGCTGGGAGCAGGGCTTCATCTCTGAAAGAGAACGAGTCCCAGCCTGGCTGGCAGAGCACAGAGAACCTCTCTGATGATCAGGCCACACGGGAGAGCAAGCTAGAGAGGCCCCTGTCATAATAGAGAAAAGTATATAGAGACTCCAAAGCTGTGGGAAGGCACTCGCCCCCAAAGACAGGGACTAAGACTGAAAAATGTCTCATTTCATCTACCTGCAGAGGCAGGCTCGGAAAACCACAGCCCTGGACCCAATCCAGTCTATCGCCTGTTTTTATAAATAAAGCTTTATTAGAACAGACTCACAAACAAGCCGACTCTAGGTATTCTCACATTGCCATGATAGGTTTGGATGCTGATGGTCCTCAGCTTACACTTCAGCCGTCTGAGGGTGTCAATGTGAGCATGTCAGTAAGAAATGTACTTTCATTGCGTGTGTGTGTGTGTGTGTGAATATGTGTGTGTGTGTGTGTGTGTGTGTGTGTGTATCTTATGGTCATTGTGCTTTAGGGTTCTTTAAAGATTTATGCTTAATCATGTGTTTGAGTATGGGTTTGTTCATGTAAGGATATGATATTCAAGCTTCAGACTCCCCCGGAGCTGGACTTCCAGGCAGCTGCGAGGCCCCCAGCATGGGTGCTGAGAACCACACTCAGGTCCCCTGGAAGAGCACTACATGCTCTGAGCCACTGAGCTGTCTCTCCAGGCCCTTCACTTTACATTGTGAAGTCTGTTCTTTTCCTGAGCTGTAGCTGACTCTGCTATCTGTAGGGGACAGGCAGCTGCAGCAGCCCAGGCGCCCATCAGTCCCCTGCCTGTGAGGGCAAACCACAGGTGAACCACTGTGCTGCAGCGAGGCTGTGGTGACCATGGGTCAGGTGGGCTCCATGCATTTCTAGCATGTGATGTGTTTGTTGAGACTGAACCCCATCACAAGGAAGAGAACTGGGGTTTCACAGCGATCACGTGACCCATGACAGAAATCCTCACCCCTTGCTCTGAGGACATAGATGAAAAGGAACAGAAACGTGTGAGCAGGCCACTGTGCTGGTGACACTGAGGCAGCCAGGGACAATAAGCCTGTCCTGTTCCCCAGAGTGTGCCAATGAAACATGTCCAAGTACAGACTGTCCTTCCCCTTCACCCTCTGACCCCTCCCAGGACTCTGTCCCCAATCAGAGTTGCTCAAAGAGTTGTGCACAAACAAATGGATCACACCTCAGTATAACAGAGAGGGATCAGAAAGAGACCTTAAATCCTTGGTGACCAATGCTTGGTTATGTTAGGGACAGCATGCTTTCAGGGAACCAAGGGAAATACCCAGGTACAGAATCTCAGGGGGATGACCAAACCCCAAGATGGCACCCCAGCCATAAATGCCACGCTCTCTGGAGGGAAGCCTGTTTTGCAAAATCTCTATGAGTACATCTCACTTTATAAACAAATGTGAAATAAGAAATAGAAGAGAGGAACCAAGGAAGGCCACATCTCTGACACCCACTCACCACTCCTGCCGAGCCCCATTTGGTGGCCTTCTGAGCCAGCCATGACCACCTCAGACCACTGTGGAGAGTAGAAGCTTGCCATCAGTGGTGTGAGGAAGGGTAGATAACTCCATGGGCAGGGGACCCACACTACACAGGTGGCCTGGGGCTCATTAGTCCCATGATTATTGTGCCAAGTGGCCAGACACCAGGTGACATGTCCACTCTGCCCATTAGCCAGCAGCACTGCCACCATCCAGGGAGGCACCCCCTGGCCACCTGCCCTGACCCCTTCATCCTTCAGTGTGTCTTCTTCCCGCTCCAGCACCCTCTCGTTCCTCATTAGCACATCTGATGTGCCAGGGCTCTACCCGTGACTAGACCGGGGCTCACCTCACCCTTCGCGGATCTCCTCATCAGTGTCTGTCTGAAGCAGGGCCCACAGTTGACCCCACCCCCACTCCTCTATGCTCCATGAATTGGCATCCTCCCAGTGTCAGGGTCCAGACCTTGCCTGGGTGCTGGTTGTGACCCCCAGGGCTCCAGTCTCTGGTCAGCCTGTCACTAAGAGATGGGCTGGAAGGATAGGGCCCATGGAGGTTCAGGAAGAGGAGAGGCAGGGCCAGGCAGGGGCCCAGTCTGGGCCCCGTCCTCTCTTCAGGCTCCCACCCAGCCCCACCGCTCTGCCGTCACCACACAGGGACAGTGCCGAGACTCTCAGCTCCTCCCCAAGGCGCCAGGGTTTCCTTGTCACAAAAATGAAGAAAATGGGACAATTAAGGGGGGCCGTTTCCAAATTGCTGCTTTAACCCATTTGGAAGTCTGCTAATTATTCTCTTGAGGAAAGAAATGCAGGTTCATTATTTTAATGAGCTTTGGGCAAAATATTTCATCGAGTTTGACAAGCTGCTGCGACTCCGTCAGAAAGGGCTGGTCTCCGAAAGGCCTCTCACCCTACTTAGAGCTAATTGGCCTGGGGTCTTCCGCCCCTGTACTGTGTGTGTGCTATTTTAATTCACTTATGAAAAGCCCCTGCTTTGATGTCTAGGACCAGATAAGGACAGGAGGGGACAGCCAGCTAACGAATAGGCCTGTGCACCCGGCAGGGCCGTGCGGGCCTCCTCGGACGCCCTGCTCCGGGCCCGAGGCCAAGGCGATGTCATGAAGTAACTGTACAAACAGTCCTGCCTAAAAAATATGCTTTTGTTTCACTAATAAATCTCTTCTTGGAACGTTCCCTGCAGGCCCAGGGCTCTCCTCAACCCAGCAGTCAGCCTTCCCGCTCAGCGCGGGACCCCAGAGCCGCCCCAGGACACACGAACTTACACACAGGCTGGGCTGGGGGCATGACGCAGGCCAGGGAGTGCCCAGCCCCTCCCTCACCCACTGTGAGCCCCAACCCCCTCCCACCTCCCAGTACCCCTCAGTTGCAAAAATTTCCTTAGTTTATGTTGAATCTTCTTACCTACTTTCCTGTGTCTATGCTGGGATGTTATCTGCTTTGAGCTTGCATGGGACTTGTGAACATTGTCACCATTGCTGCTGGTTCATATGAGCCTNCAGCAGTTTGGTCTCCACCAAAAATAGATGTCCCAACTCCAAGCCATCCCTCCTGTAGCAGGAGGGGACCAGCCTAGAAAGGGGCGGCCAGCTGGGTCTTGGCCCCGGTGGCTCCGGAAACCATGGCTGGTGAAGGCGGGCAGCGGGCAGGGCGGGGACAGTAGGCAGCTAGGCTCAGGGGCACCCCCTCAGGGTGCAGAGACCATTAGAGATGCCTGGCACTGCAAGGGACAGCCAGGGCCAGGCCCGGGTGGTGTCACAGAGGGCCTCACCTGACAGAGAAAGGCCTCTGGGCCTTGGCGCAGACCGTGGCCCACCAGTCCAGGCTGTGTGGCAGGTGGATCTGGTCGCACGGCAGGCGCGACTGCTCCCTGTCTGCCTCTCACTTCGGCTAGGTCTCTGGGCAACAGGTGGGGGCCTTTGCCCCTCTGGCTCCTTTCGGCCTGCCTCTACAAAATGGCTTGACGTCATAAACAACTTTTCGGCCAGGGCTCGCCATGCTCTGACGCCTGTTTATTTTGCTGAGGGAACTGCCTTTCGTTGCCCGGGTTCCAGGGGTTGCAAAGGCAGATGGAAATTTTTGTGGATTAAACACCGGGCTGAGGCACGCTGGGCTGTTTGGGTTGGCAGCGTGCTGCCTCCCCGCCCGCTCCTCGTCCGCCGCTTCCCGCCCTCGGCGCATCCATTCATGCCTCCGCTCCCGGTCCCCCTCCTCCACGGATGGCTCTGTCCCTTGCTTCTCCATGGCCTTGAAGGGTAACCGTGCTGTCCGTGCTGTGGCAGAACAGAGACCTTCCCAAGCAGCTCCCTCGGGGCCCTTCTGAAGCGTGGGGCACCCTTGACCTCCAGGTCTTCGTCTGTGAAACAGCAGCCAGTGTGTGAGTCAGGTGGCCAGTGTCTGCAGTGCCCATGGTCGGGCACCTAGAAGATGCCAGGACACAGTCTGTCACAGTGGCCACTGCTCTCAGGAAACAGAAATCTTCAGGCTGGCATTGAGGGGGAGATCCTTTAATCCCTCCCGCCTTCAGAAGCTCACCCAGAGAATCTGTTTTGTATTTTCGGCAGAGACTTTTAGACGGTGGGAAGGTTCTGGGTAGGGTGTCTGGGGGGCTGAGGAGTACCTTCCGAGGGGATTTTTGGGAAGACACGTTCACAGGAATACGAAAGCCCCGATCTGAGGCAGAGGGCCATTCTTACTGACTAGTCTCACTGCTCAGTACTTAATAACAGCAGCATCAAAAGAGCTGACAGGCAGGAGTTTCAGGGGTAGATCTATTGGAAGTCCATATCTCACGTTCGGCTACCTCTGAGGCCATATTGATTGACCTAGCACGCTTTCCTCCTCCCTCGAGAGGACTCTGCTCACAGGGGTCCTAGGTGCCAGGCAACCGGCTGTCTTGTCTGCAGTGGCCTCATTCCATGCTCGACTAGCTATTAACTCCCTTCTTGGCATACTTTCGGCACCGCGATGGAGGGTGCAGCTTTCTCTCACGAGCGAGGCACGCCGGGGCTGTGTGTGTCGACTATGTCTCTCCCGCAAACCACCATTCTCCGCACAAGATCCATAGGGCCTGACCTGCCGCAGCTCTTGCCCACCCGCGCTGCGTGGACAAGGCTACAGGGTACTAGCTCCACTACGCACACGACCGCGCACCCTCCTTGTAAATTACTCCCGCAGGCTCAAAGACAGACAGCGTCAGGGCTAAGGCCAGGTCTTCACGGTATCGTGGTTTATCTCTCTGTCTGGGCGTCTGCCTCCTCGATGAGGTTCGGGGCTGCGCCTCTCAAGACTCGACCGATTAACGGGTCCATGCCTTCATCCGTCGAACTGGGAGGATACGGACTCCCTAGATTTCCACAGAGCAGGGGGGACTATGGGGACAGGGATGGGGGTATTTTCAGGGTTTGACGACTAGGCATGGGACTGAGGAAGTGAGAGATTGTGATGGCGGCCCGGTAGAACTACCGGGGGACTATGCGTCGCAGCCACAGAGAGGTGGTTCTGATGATCATGAGATGCAGGCAGGGCTCTGAGTACGCCGTGTCCCAGGGGAAAGCGCGTTTAGGTGCGCCTAATGGGTTCCTCACCAATGGTTCGACCATCGTTATGGCCTACCTGAGCAGTGGAAGACCAGGGCGCCGCCCACCAGTCTGAATAAGAGCCTAAGTTCGGCAATCTCCTTGTACATGCTGGAAAATGGCCCGACTATCTGCGGTTTGGAGACGCTCGCCTCGCCTTCCGCGTGCAATAGACACTCATGTCTCAAAGGCGCTGCGAGAAGTCTGCTTTGGACTCTTAAAGGAAAGTCCTGATGTGCTTTATCTCTGCCGCCTGCTGCATGGAGCCCAACACCCTCGAGGCGAGTACCCAGTGTTAGTGATCGTGTTCCGTCGAGTTGTAACACACTCTGTGGGTCGGTTCCCATAGGCTGGCAGTTACCTCCTCAAATGCCGCTAGGCACCAGGCCAAGAAGTTATTCCCTCCCAGAGATATCGTCCTGCGTGCCCCTCTAGCCACGTGCCAGAACCCAAGGGGAGAGTGGGAGAGGCGAAGTCCTGAAGCTTCTCTGCAGCGTGTGGTGGAAAGTCAGTTCAGTGATCACGTCCAGGCTATAATCAATCCGAACGGAGCTGACTGCCACTGCCTGCGAGAGCCTGACCTGTGTGCAACCCCGTTAGGTGTGGGAGTAAGTATCTGGCGCTTTGCCCTCTGGACAAGCATCAGATACCAGTAAGCAGAGTTGGTGCCGTGGTTGAGCACCATGAGTGGATCTGATGAGATTCACAACATTTCGCCGCCACTGTAGCGAGGAGAGGCAGGTTTTTCCCTAGGGTTCGAGGGGACTGTTCAGTATGTCTGGAAAGGCCCAATCTAGGGGCAGGGTGTGGCAGGGCGGGTGTAAGGCCATGCGTGAGGATGAGGGCGAGTGGGCTTACTAGAACGTCCTGGTCCGTTGGACAAGTGTTTGATCTGAAACAGTTCCATCTAAGCCCTGAGTGCGGTAACAAGTATAGACCAGCCAGCTGGCTGCAGGGGCTCGACTTCTGAGGGAGTGCGAGACATGAAAGGGAACAACCCCAGAGAGCGATGAGAGGTACTATGGGGTAGGCAAGGCATCAGTGCTGAGGACCCAGCCCACAAGCCGCTGGCCCCTCTGAAGACTAGATTGGGAACAGCAAGCAGAGGGCATCAAGAGGACCCCAAGCAGATAGAAGTTGGCTCTGCCTTGGGGTTCCCCAGCCTCACCCAGCCCAGGTGCCACAACCCGAGACATACCCCACAGCATCAGGAGAGAGGCACAACCCAAATCCAATGCCAGTTCAGAACCCTGTACTGGCGTGTGGCAGCCACACGCAGCTTGGCTTCCTTCCATCCACACACCTTGCCACTTCGATAGGTGAGGATAAATGAAACAAGCACTGTGGCTGGAGTGGGATGGCTGGCCCCACCAAGCAGTCCGGCCCTGTACTGGGAAGGTGCACCTGTCCCTGACAGGCCCTCAGGATGGTGGGTGAGCTGATTTGTCTATCCCACTTATTTTTCTTTGTATTAGTAACTTTCCTTGCCATGACAGAATTCCTGGCAGAAGGCAACTTAAGGGAAGGATTGGCTTGGGCTCACGGTTTGAAGAGATGCAGTCTGTCATGGTGGTGGAGCATGAGGCGGCTGGTCACGTGTCACCCACAGTCAGGAAGTGGAGAGAGATGGCTGCTGGTGCTCAGCTTGCTTTGTCTCGCCCGGATGTGCGAGAAGTGAGGGGTGTTTCGGAGACCGGCTTTGTTCATTGTGTGCTGCCGGGATGTTGTCAGTGGGCTCGGCCGTGGGTGTCGCGGACGGTGAGCCCCAACCTGCCGGACTGTGGTCGGTGGTCTTCCCTCCCACTAACCTGCTGGGAAAATACTTGCAGGTTAGAGTATGTGACTGACTGGTATGTTTACTGGTATTCTATATTCGCCATCAAGCGTGACAGTAATTGAACCAGCAGTACCTTTCTAATTTGGAGTGCGTGGTCCTAAACCTACCCGTGCGTGTGACTTCACAGCCTTTCTGTCTGTCAACCAGGCACTGGCAAGCCCCTTGAGTGCCATCTAACCTGGTTCTCCCACCAACTCAAAGAAACCTTCCTGGGGCTTACCAGGGTTGGCTCAGGACCTCTGAGCTCGGTCTCCGGCCCCTAATTCTCTGGGTTTCATCCCCCCCGCCCTCCCACAGCACACCAGCCACAAACTCGCTATGACACTGTGGGAGAACTGTTCTCCTCCTGGAAACAGTGCTGTAGCCATCTTATGCCAGTCTTGAAGTCCATCAGCCCCTAGTCCTGGCCCCTCTCCAGTTCCCATCCCCCAGGGAAGGGGCAGGCAGGTGGGGTGACCATCACTCTGAGGTCGGACCTGAGTCTCAAGTTGTGCATGAGCGTGATTGATCGTTCCGCACATGCCCTCAGCTGCCCAGAAGGTCAGCATGGGGCAGTTCTATCCGCGACTGTCGGAGCTGAACTCCCTACCCAGTGTACCGCTTTCGTTGCCTCCCTCAACTCTTATGGTGTAAGCAGGCATTAACTTCCCACGGCCCTGTTCCAATGATGTCATAGCGAGGACAGCTGACCCGACCATTAGTGCTGTGCCTTCTATGTCCCTTTAGTATTCCTATTACACATCTGAAATCTCATTGTGCGTGAGGTATGCCAGGACCCAGGTGGCATCTATGATATCCTCTACTAAGTCTTCTATCTATTCACGCAACGCTCATGCAGTGGCGAGAGTCAGTAATCAATTCTGTGAGCAGGCGGCCTCGCACTGGTGTAGCTATCGACAGTAATGATAGCCAGGTCAAGGTTCAGATCCGGCGCTCATAAATAAGTGTAAGGCTTCCTGTGTTGCGCTCGCATTACGGACGTTAGTAGGACACCCGTGTTCTGATAGACTTAAATGGTTTAGACAAGTTGGTGCCTGAGGAATGATCGATTTCCCATCCATCACCTTTACTGCCGCACAGTACTCCGCAGTGTGTGTGCTTCTGCCACATCCGTCATATCCTCAGCGTTTGTGATGTGCCGGAAGAGCTAGCGCGAGGCCAGGCGCAAGGCCGTCCTGTGTGTGCCATGTCGACCTGGAATTAGCGAATAAATACCCGGATAGAAGTCATCGTCTTCTCGACAAAAGGGCAGCCGTCCCCTCTCGGACGGACAGCGGTTGCTCTTGGATTCAGGTCTCGCGGGTCCCTGTCGAAGGGGCACTCTTTAGGCCGACTGCCCCGGTGTGCTCAAATCTGAAACCCGTGAGAGGAAGGATGTCCACATGAAAGCGACACGCTGTTGTAATTGCCAGGGGATCCGCGCATGGGTCTCATATCCGCTGTAGGAAGGAAAACTGGAGGACCATGTCATTGCCCCACACAGCGTGCCCACTGTGTTCCATGTGGCAAGTTTCCACTCGACGTTACGGACGTGTGATGTGGTGTGAGGCAAACTCGCCGATGGCAAGAAGTGTTTGGCCTCTGGGGGCTGGGAGAGTGAAGAGCGGCCTTAATCCCAGCCGTAAATGGGTTGTCTGTGTGTATGTGGCGCACTGGTGGTTCCTGTCCCGGCGCCTGAACCCCTCAGGGAGGGCCGGAGAGAGTGCGGAAATGAGTGATTGTGGAGGGTAGGATTTTAAGCGTAGTGAGACTGGTTGGCAGACGCGTCCCAGAGGGCAACAATGGACATTGTTCTCCGTAGCGGCTCAGTCCTGGGAGCTGTAACTCCACATCCCGGAGAATTTTGATTGTAGTTCTATTGCCGCAGCCTACAGCCGGGCGTGTCTACTGGAGCATGGAGCTTGGCGAAGGCGGTAGGTGGAGGTCCTAGGTGAGGAAGAAAGTGACACGGTGCCGATCCCCCGAGTCCCCCGTAGCGACAGCCTCAGCGGACTGGCACTTATTACTGTTGTCTGCCAGACCACCAGCAGACCACACCATGATGGCGCCCTTCTTTTCGTACCTGCCAATGCCGAGGAGGCGGTTGGGAGGCAGGAGCGCTGGGCCAGCAACTCAGACAGGCGCCACCTTCCCGGGCCGTGCCTGCAGAGAGTCTAAGCCAGGCAACCTCACCTCTAGACCCCCAAGCCTTGCCGGCACCAGATCCACATCCCCAGGCTCTACATAGTAGGTCCCTTCACCGAGCCCCACAGCCACCCCCTCTGATCTGAAGGACACTCCCAGGGTACCTTTCCTTTGCTTATCTGCACAGTTTCTTCCTCCGCATCTGTGTGAAGGACTCATAGCCTCTCGGCTTTTGGCAGCCTGGACAAGCTCCAATCCTCCACAGCACTAACTTCTCCCGACTCACCAGGACCCCGAGTTTCCTCTGTGCAGCTCCCCTTGTGCCCCAAGAACCTTCCTACACCCCACACTCTTGCTCCCGCAGAGCCCTCTTCCCAACAGGTCTTCCTTGTGACCTTCAGCATCCCGCCATGCAGTCCCAGCTGGCACAGGAGACAGGAGACACCTATGGGCATCCTGGAGACAGTTCCCCGATGGCCCTGGGTTGCTGGGGGTCAGAGACGACCTGGTAATGGCTGATGGGGGAGCACAATCCTCACCAGGCGTCTGAGTCACCCCTCACCACACAGCCCTGGAGTGGCGCTAGAGCTGATTTAGGGCTACGTCTCCTACCTGGAGCAGACTCTTTTCTCACTGTCAGTGTCCCTGCCTGTAGTCCCCAGCCTCGGCCAGTATGCACTGTGAGCCATCTAAGCAGAGGGTGTACCACTGTGCCTGCCTCCCCGCCACTCTGACCTTCCTTGGTCCGCTCTCAGCTCCGTAGCAGAGAAGAGGTCATATTATCCTTCTTGCCTGCCTGCTACCCAGCTCATGGCCCACAACCCAGAATCATGCCAGGTCCCTCGAACTCACCACCGCAAACCAGCTGAGCCATTCTCACGGACGCTTTCCTCGGGGTAACTGGCTATCTGAGGGGGGCCCCCCTCACCAGGGTCACCTTAAAAATAGCCACAGAGAGGCTTGCAGCAACCATGGACCTTTTTAGACCAATTCATTGGTAATGGCAAAATTATGCTGAGTTCCCTGAAAAAATAAAAGTGCCCACTCGATTTCCTCATTAACATAATTGCAAACAGAACGAATCTTTCTTGATTTCGTGTAAACAACAGCTTGAAATGGTTTATAATCCTTGCAGGTATCAAATTAAGTTCTTACTTATGGTCTGGAAATTAATTACCCTTGCAGAGAGACAAATGTGAAAACTGTGATTCCTTGACAAGAAAATGAACGCAGCTAGGAGAAAATGTAACTTAATCGTCGCAGAGAAAATTGTTTATAAATTGGCTGCGTTGTTTGAACTCTCGCCTCTGTGCTGCGGGCAGGGTTGATTTGTGTGTGCCCGTTTGCCTAATTTGGGGCAGGAGAAGGGGCTGAGGGGCCAGAGACAGGGCAGAGGGAAGTGAGAATCTCCATAAAGAGATTCAGGAAGACGATGCAGGCAGCTAGTAGAGCACTCACCCCCAGTGAGCACTACCCCCAACCCTTAGAGTTACACTCAAGATGATGTCAACATATAGGCCTGGGGCCAGTAGCAATAAAAGAAAGGTGAAAAGCTGAAGGACCCAGAGATCCCTCCATGACAGCCTCCATTGGCTAGACTGAAATGGCATGGTAATGTTCCTAATTCTACAACTGTGTGTGTTGTATGACATGTTCATATGTGTGACTGTGTGGGATGTTTGATGATGGGGAGGATTGCATGTGAGAAGGAAGGTGTTGGTAGTGTGAGGGCAAAGGGTGTCTATCTCGTAGATATTTACATGTTGATCAAAGCGTCAGATGTGTATCTTTATTAGCAAATTTGGATAGGTGATATCAGTCATATTTTGCACATGTAGAAGCGTGTGCTCTAGTGCCTCCATAATGTGTGGAGTGTTTGCATGTCATGCTGAAGTAGAGGGGGTATCTATCGTATGTGTGAGGGTGTGGCATGGCGTCCCATGTGTCGAGGGTCTTCCGTTAGGTCATGCTTTAATGTTCATATGTGCATAGGTTGTTGACGCTTGTTGTTGAACATACATGTAAGGCAGGCATACTTTCCATGTGCGTGATGTTCGCAGTGATATCAGTTATTCGTCTATGTGACTGAGTGTACAGTCAGCAGTGTTCTCTTATAGTTATGTGCTGGAATTGTTGTGTCTCTGTATGCGGTATGTGGTGTCGGGTAGTGGTACCGTTGGGTCTTGTCGTGGTTGATAGGGTAGTGCTTTGAGCTGCTGATGGGTGTAGCTGGTTGGAGGTCATGTGCTGGTTTGGGTGTGGTGTGTTGGATGCTTGTGGATGTGTAAGTGGGTGTGGAGGTGTTGTGTGTTTGTAGTTAGGTAGCATGTAGTGGGATGGTCCGGTGTGTTTGCAGGGTGTGTGTGTGTGGGGTTTGATGTGTATGGGCATGGTTGGCGGTGTCGCATGCTTGTGTCATCGTTGAGTGTTGAGGATGTGGGTGTGTGGGTTGAGTGTGTCGTCCATGGTTTGCACATGCCGAGGTTGAGAAGGAGTCCTGTGTGGTGACAGCATGCTGATGTCATGTCATGTTTCGTCATGTGCGAATGCCACCTGGTGGCAAGTGTGACTCTTTTATCATGTGTTGGTTCGCGGCTAAGTTGGTCATGTATGGTCTGATCGGCACAACTCGGGGCTCTAGGGCAGTACCCAAGCTTGCATTAGCCATAGACTGACAGTAGCCGAGGTTCCTAGCACTCCACAGGGATAGTTGACGATCATACTGAGAGAGAGATGTAGGGACACCTTTAATCCGAGGCAGGCAGACTGTGAGTCAAGCCAGCTAGGCCACAAGAAGTTCCAGCCGTCCAGGCTACATGAGATGCTTATGGAGAGAGAAGGGGGGGGAGAGAGGGAGGAAGAAAGAGGAGGCAGGCTGCAGTCCCTGGGCAGCACAGGAATCCTAGGTAGAACTCCCCATGAGAGTGAGACGGCTGTGGAGGGATCTGATGATAGCCTGGAGTGGGGGACATGTCTGGAATATAAATGAAATGAGGTTTCCCCTGGCCCACAGCATCCCCAGACAACATCTATGTCCCCTAAAGTTTTCGGGGGGGGGGCTCATGTGATTCATACCCCACCTTGTTCCTGCAAGCTCTGGCAAGCTCTGGGGACACCTGGTTTTAGAGATACCTGCCAGGCCCCAGGGACACAGACTGGAGCATGTGCTCCTCTACCAGCCTCCTTCCTGCCCCCCCTCAGCCTGCCCACCCCAGCCTGCCCCCAGACTTACCCATGAGCTCTGGGCCCTCTTTCCACCCGGTGTCCCTACTTCTCTCCCAGCCAGCCTCCTTCCTACCTATCTCCTGTTCAGTCCCAGAAGTGCCCACCTGCTACCCCTGAAGATCTCAGGGATCATATCCCGTGGGGTGCTTGGAGCCCCACCACAGCCACTAGCTGGGGTGCCTCGGGTCACCTTCTCTCATCTGTCCCACTCAGTCCACACCTTTGTAGCACTTGCCCACAGCCTCAAGGCCATCGCAGAGGGGAATGGGACACTTTGGACCCTGTGAGGGGGGAGCAGCTCCACCCCTTTCTGCACCCTAAATAAAAGTGCTCTGCGGTCAGCGTTCTCTACTGTGGCAAGTGGACAATGATAGCTACAATTACAAAATCGTTCTAGGGACGAGAACAACTGCCACCCACCTGAGGTGACAGCCATGTAGATGCCGTGCGCAGATATCCTAGCACCTCACATTCTGGGTGGAGCACAGCACCATTTTAAGGAAGGGACGCTGAGGAACAAGTCATTGTACCAGCCACCTCATTGCCTTTAGACTCTGCTCCGTCCGCAAGCAGGACTTTACCTTCATTTTCTCCATAAACAGGTGACGTGCAGCCCTGGGTCTTCACCTGTATCAGACGTGTCATGACATGTTCCTGGGGAGCAAATCCCCGCTGTGTGACTGTGCCTGGAATCTCAGTCTCCTCAACACCTCTGGAAGCCTACAGTGCATCTGTTTCCTGCAGGAGACATGATGATTGGTACAGGGCAAACAGCTCCCAGGATGCACCACTGTGCAGCAGCCCCAGGTGGTATTTTGGCACCAGGCAGGACAGCACCCTTCATTGTTTTTCTTCCAGAAATATCCTAGCTACTTCCATCTGTCTAGGCTGCCCTGTGGGCTCAGGAGCCAGCCGAGGGGCAGCGGGTTAGACTTGTAGAGCATGGGCCGTCTCTGCCTTGGCCCGCAGTTTCTCAACTTCATCTCACCCGGTACCATTTCCAGGACTGTAACGCTGTTCAGCTGAGAGCAGCAGGCTTGCTGGCTGATATGCCTTCACAGCGGCCTGGGTTCAGATCACAACCCCAGCTTTGATGCACTGTTACCAGCAGATGTACGTGTCCCACCGTCCAGGAGAGTCAAGCTGAGCCTGACTGAGCGTTTGCCCTGAGAGCTGGGAGCAGGGCTTCATCTCTGAAAGAGAACGAGTCCCAGCCTGGCTGGCAGAGCACAGAGAACCTCTCTGATGATCAGGCCACACGGGAGAGCAAGCTAGAGAGGCCCCTGTCATAATAGAGAAAAGTATATAGAGACTCCAAAGCTGTGGGAAGGCACTCGCCCCCAAAGACAGGGACTAAGACTGAAAAATGTCTCATTTCATCTACCTGCAGAGGCAGGCTCGGAAAACCACAGCCCTGGACCCAATCCAGTCTATCGCCTGTTTTATAAATAAAGCTTTTAGAACAGACTCACAAACAAGCCGACTCTAGTATTCTCACATTGCCATGATAGGTTTGGATGCTGATGGTCCTCAGCTTACACTTCAGCCGTCTGAGGTGTCAATGTGAGCATGTCAGTAAGAAATGTATCTTTCATGCGTGTGTGTGTGTGAATATGTGATATGTGTGTGTGTGTGTGTGTGTGTGTGTGTGTATCTTATGTCATTGTGCTTTAGGGGTTCTTTAAGAATTTATGCTTAATCATGTGTTTGAGTATGGGTTTGTTCATGTAAGGATATGATATTCAAGCTTCAGACTCCCCCGGAGCTGGACTTCCAGGCAGCTGCGAGGCCCCCAGCATGGGTGCTGAGAACCACAATCAGGTCCCCTGGAAGAGCACTACATGCTCTGAGCCCCTGAGCTGTCTCTCCAGGCCCTTCACTTTACATTGTGAAGTCTGTTCTTTTCCTGAGCTGTAGCTGACTCTGCTATCTGTAGGGGACAGGCAGCTGCAGCAGCCCAGGCGCCCATCAGTCCCCTGCCTGTGAGGGCAAACCACAGGTGAACCACTGTGCTGCAGCGAGGCTGTGGTGACCATGGGTCAGGTGGGCTCCATGCATTTCTAGCATGTGATGTGTTTGTTGAGACTGAACCCCATCACAAGGAAGAGAACTGGGGTTTCACAGCGATCACGTGACCCAGACACGAAAAACCTCACCCTTGCTCTGAGGACATAGATGAAAAGGAACAGAAACGAGTGTGAGCAGGCCACTGTGCTGGTGACACTGAGGCAGCCAGGCGACATATAAGCCTGTCCTGTTCCCCGAGAGTGTGTCCAACTGAAACATGTCACAAGTACAGACTGTCCTTCCCCTTCACCCTCTGCCCCCTCCAGGACTCTGTCCCCAATCGAGATTGCTCAAAGAGTTGTGCACAAACAAATGGATCACACCTCAGTATAACAGAGAGGGATCAGAAAGAGACCTTAAATCCTGGTGACCAATGCTTGGTTATGTTAGGGACAGCATGCTTTCAGGAACCAAGGGAAATACCCAGGTACAGAATCTCAGGGGGATGACCAAACCCCAAGATGAGCGACCCCAGCCATAAATGCCACGCTCTCTGGAGGGAAGCCTGTTTTGCAAAATTCTCATGAGTACATCTCACTTTATAAACAAATGTGAAATAAGAAATAGAAGAGAGGAACCGAAGAAGGCCACAACTCTGGACACCCACTCAACCAACTCCTGCCGGAGCGCCTCATGAGTGTGGCCTCTCTGAGGCCAGCACCATACCTATCAGACCACGGTGGATGGTGAGAGTAGAAGCTGTGCCATCAGTGGTGTGAGGAAGGGTAGATAACTCCATGGGCAGGGGACCCACACTACACAGGTGGCCTGGGGCTCATTAGTCCCATGATTATTGTGCCAAGTGGCCAGACACCAGGTGACATGTCCACTCTGCCCATTAGGCCGAGCAGCACTGCCACCATCCAGGGAGGCACCCCCTGGCCACCTGCCCTGACCCCTTCATCCTTCAGTGTGTCTTCTTCCCGCTCCAGCACCCTCTCGTTCCTCATTAGCACATCTGATGTGCCAGGGCTCTACCGTGACTAGAGCACCGGCGGCCACCTCACCCTTCGCGGATCTCCTCATCAGTGTCTGTCTGAAGCAGGGCCCACAGTTGGAACCCCACACCCCACCCTCCTCTATGCTGCCATGAATTGGCATCCTCCCAGTGTCAGGGTCCAGACCTTGCCTGGGTGCTGTTGTGACCCCCAGGCTCCAGCTCTGGTCAGCCTTCACTAAGAGATGGGCTGGAAAGGATAGGGCCCATGGAGGGTTCAGAAGAGAGAAGCAGGCCAGGCAGGGGCCCAGTCTCGGGCCCCTCCTCTCTTCAGCTCCCACCAGCCCCACCGCTCTGCCGCTACCCCACACAGGGACAGTGCCGAGACTCTCAGCTCTCTCCCAAGGCCGTCCGGGTCCTTGTCACAAAAATGAAGGAAAATGACACATATAAGGAGGGCGCCGTTTCCAAATTGCTGCTTTAACCCATTGGAAGTCTGCTAATATTCTCTTGAGGAAAGAAATGCAGGTTCATTATTTTAATAGCTTTGGGCAAAATATTTCATCGAGTTTGACAAGCTGCTGCGACTCCGTCAGAAAGGGCTGGTCTCCGAAAGGCCTCTCACCCTACTTAGAGCTAATTGGCCTGGGGTCTTCCGCCCCTGTACTGTGTGTGTGCTATTTTAATTCACTTATGAAAAGCCCCTGCTTTGATGTCTAGGACCAGATAAGGACAGGAGGGACAGCCAGCTAACGATAGGCCTGTGCACCCGGCAGGGCCGTGCGGGCCTCCTCGGACGCCCTGCTCCGGGCCCGAGGCAAGGCAGATGTCATGAAGTAACTGTACAAACAGTCCTGCCTAAAAAATATGCTTTTGTTTCACTAATAAATCTCTTCTTGGAACGTTCCCTGCAGGCCCAGGGCTCTCCTCAACCCAGCAGTCAGCCTTCCCGCTCAGCGCGGGACCCCAGAGCCGCCCCAGGACACACGAACTTACACACAGGCTGGGCTGGGGGCATGACGCAGGCCAGGGAGTGCCCAGCCCCTCCCTCACCCACTGTGAGCCCCAACCCCCTCCCACCTCCCAGTACCCCTCCTCCCCCCTCACTTCCTCCCACTCTCTCCCCCTCCTCCCCCGACCACACTCTCCACACACAGCCCACCACCCCTGCCCACCCCACTCCTGCCCCCCTGGGAACCTCTTAAGGAACGTGTAGCCTGGAGCGATCTCCTATCTCTGTAACCCTCTGCTGCCTTGCCCGGCCTAGGGGGTGGATGGTGGAGCATAGAGGGCAGCTCAACCTGGTCCCGCCCTGGGCCTGCCCAGGACCACAAGGTCTTCCCTGGATCAAGAAGGGGCTGCATATGGCGTCTAGGTGAAATAGGCTGGCTGGCCCATCAGCCTGCAGTCAGCCACCAGGTCCCAGTGCAGTAGGGGAAACCAGTGTAGGCACAAGGCACTGCTGGGCCTGGCATTTCTCCCAGCCTCCTTCTCCCTCTTGGCCTTCTGCCCTGATCCTCAGGGACGTCCCCTCACCCTGACCCTCCCAGTCACCACCCGCTGGGATCCCCTCTTGTCTCCCCTGACCCCAGACCAGCACCGGCTCAATGTGTCATCTGCCCGTAGCCCATAGCAGCCCCTGGCAGCGGCTGGAACAGTTATGGAAGAGGGGGCCAAGTCTGGGGCCCCCCTGAACCTCTCCGAGCCTCGATTTCCTCGTTTGTAAGGAGATGAGGATGTCTCCTCCAGGCACATGGCCAGCATTACCTGGAACCCTCCCTGCTGAGCTCCTGGCCCAGTGCCCGGCACGTGGGGAGTGGAAGTGCCTGCTTCCTCCCCCTCTCTCGGGCACCACTTCGGGCACTCCCGGGGACCGGTTCTCCCCGCCCACTGCCAAGCACCACACTGAGGCTAGAGGCTGTCTGCTTGGGCGTCGAAGGAGAATCCTAGGCGGACCACAGTCCACCCCTTCCTTCCCACAGCCCCACTGGAGCTCCTGCAGTGTCCTGACAGCAGACGAATCTGGAGGTGCCGCAGGGACAGGACAGAGCTCCTGGCATTACAGAGCTGCTCCTGGTCAAAAATACACCACGTAATTACAGACTGGGAAAATTACCATGTAGAGACAGAGCAAGGCACTGTGCCGGGAGGAGCCAGGGTGGTCAGGGAAGACCTCCGAGGGAGGGGCATCCAAAAATAGCTTGCCAAGATGCTATTAATAGGCCTCAGTGCAGAGCTGAGCAGAGAAGAGCGCAAAAGAGGACCAAGCTCTCCAGGGGTAATTGTCATTCATTCATGTTGAAAGTAGAGATAGGTGGATGATTGATAGAAGCATACACACAAAGGTGATAGATGATAGACACATGGCACCAGAAACTATACATACATATATACATACATACATACATACATACATAGATGGTAGATACATAGATACTTACACATAGGATAATTAGAATGATAGATGATAATGATGAAGATAGGTAGAGAGATAGATTAGATAGATGATAGATCAAATAGATATAGATGATAGATTAGATAGATGATGATAGATAATGATTGATTAGATAGATAGATATAGATGATAGATTAGATAGATGATGGTGCCGATGATAGATAATGATTGACTAGATAGATAGATAGATAGATAGATAGATAGATAGATAGATTTTTTTTTGTTCTAGTTTCTGAAAAATTCAGGAGGGGTCTTTAAAAGTGAAAATCAGATAGACATGGTAGTGCATGCCTTTAATCCCAGCTGTTGGTGGGCAGAGGCAGGCAGATCTCTATGAGATCAAGGCCAACCTGGTTTACATAGTTCTAGGCCAGCCAGGAGTACATAGTAAGACCTTGTCTCAAAACAATAAATGAAAATCCCCATGATTCTCTCCTTTTCCTACAGAAATCCCATGTTATCCCATTAAAAAAAATCCATTATCTGCATGAATGAAGCAGTGTTCCAGATACTTCATTGCATATAGCACAGATAGACAGGTGAATGGATGGCCAATGCACGTGTAGAAAGACAAGGATTGGGGGCCGGAGAGATGGCCTAGTGGTTAAGAGCACCGACCGCTCTTGCAGAAGACCCAGGTTCAATCCCCAGCACCCACATGGCAGCTGAACACTGTCTGAAACTCCAATTCCAGAACTCCAGTTCCAGGGGAATCCAACGCCCTCTTCTGACCTCTGCGGCATTGCATGACACAGGTGCACAAACCTACATGCAGACAGTACATTCAAATAAATAAATAAATAAATATTTTTTTAAAAAAGACAAGAATTGGCAGATGGAAGCCCGGGCCATTCAATAAAAGCTATGTGAGGGGCTGGAGGGATGGTCTAGTGGTTAAGAGCACCGACCACTCTTGCAGAGGACCCAGGTTCGATCCCCAGCACCCACATGGTGGCTGAGAACAGTCTGTAACTCCAATTCCAGGGGAAACTCTCAGTTCCAGGGGAATCCGAGACCCTCTTCTGACCTCCGAAGCATTGCATGACATGGGTGCACAGACCTACATGCAGACAGTACATTCATACACATACAAAAATAATTTTAAAAAATTTTTTAAAAAAGCTATGTGAACAGATGGATATGTGAGTGGGTGGTTTTGTGAGTGGGGAGACAGACTGAGGAACTGATGAATAGACAGATAAAGGATGGATGGATGGATGGATGGATGGATGGATGGATGGATGGGTAGATGGGTAGGTAGATGGTTGGATGAGTGGATGGGTTGATGGATGGATGAATGTGTAAATGAACGGATGGGTGAACGCATGATGGGTAGGTGGGTGGATGGACACGTGCACATTGATACCTGCCATCAGAAACTATCAAGTTTGGCTTCATAGGATACCTGTGACTTTTGAATTATCAAACATTGTTCTTAACAAAGAAAAATAGAAGTGAAGCAAAAGAAATCAGAGTTCATAGAAGCACTCCTAAGTGTCGCTCACAGGTGGTGGGGGAAATACTACAAAGTGTGGAGAGTGCGGTTTTGTAGTCTAAGCTTTCCGTGGTAGCTAGCTCTGCTGGGCCCTACATGCTCTGCCCCCTGCCACCCCACCCCTTTCAGCTCCTGGTATCTGCTCCTTCTGTAGTGGCTGTTACAGTGTTGGCAGCAGAGGTCTGGTGCGGGCTGTCATGAGACCCTGTCCTTACCACCCATGCATTATTTCTTTGTGTGCTTTGTGTTTCCTGTGGCATTGGTCTGTATGTACATCTTCATGGAGAGTTCATGTGTGTTTGTGAGTGTGTGCGCACACGTTTTGCACCTCCCATGGAGGCCAGAGGACAACCCTGGCCTCAGGAGCCATTTGGCTTTTTTTCTGAGACAGAGTCTCTCAGCCTGGGACTCTGACCAGCAAGCCGGAGAGATCCAGCTTTCTCCTCCCCAACAGTGCTGGGACTATAGGTGTGTGCCGTCAGCTGTTCCTACACATGTGTGCTGGGAATCAAACTCAGAGCTTCGTGCTAACACAGCAAAAACTTCACTAACTGAGCCATCTTCCCAGCATTCATTCTGGTTTTGACTTGCCTCCTGATGGGATGGATTGCTTCCTCAGTAACTGGTTCTCAAAGACCCTGCGTGCAGATCTTACCTGCTTCCTACTGAATGCTCCCGTAATTGTCTGGGTTTATTATTCTGAGGTGCCCAGGTGTCTAGGCCCTCTCTGTCTCTGTCCCCTCTCTCGAATCCTCTTTGTTCTGGCCACATCCCCCTTCCTCTGGCCCTAATTAGCATTTTCCTCTGGAGGTCTCCTTCATAGCATTTTTCTGTAGCTTGCTGTATGACTCTTAGTATGGGTGTACTGCTACTCAGATTTTATGCTCTCTTGTCTCATCTTTCTGAGGATACTTCAAGTGCTTTCCCAATAAGGACTGTGTAGAGGGTCTCTGTTCCAAGTCTGAAAACCATCTTCACTTGGGTAGTGTGCCCTGTTGATAGTTGAGCTGGGTATAGAATTTCAAAGTGCAAAGGCTTTTCCTTCAGACTTTTGAACACCTCATTTCATGGTCTCCTGTTGTTTCAACTTGGTAAAGTCTTATGTCTGCTTTATTCATGTGACATTTCATCTGTCTTCTCTTTTCTGTTTCCCTGGAAGCTTTGAGTAGGCACATTTTAGCCTGGGGTGTCTGAACTTCCTGGCTAATTTACTCTGTGAACAACTTTGATCATTGATTTCTCTGGGCATTTGGTAAGTCCTTGAGTTCTACAAAGTTCCTTTTATTATGTCTAACCGTTTCTTTCACAGCATCATTTCTATCATCTTTCTAGAAATCCTTTCCATCAGGTTAAAGACATTTCTAATGAGGACTAGAGAGATGGGTCAGTGGTTAAGAGCACTGGTTAAGAGGACCTAGGTTTGATTCCCAGCATCCACATGCCAGGTAACAACCATCTATAACTCCAGTTCCAGGGCCTGAACACCCTTTTCTCACCTCCTTGAGCATTTCCTGACACTGGTGCACTTACATACATGCAGGCAATACACTCAGGCATAAAAATAAAGATAATAAGCCAGGCGTGGTGGTGCATGCCTTTAATCCTAGCACTCAGGAGGCAGAAGCAGGTGGATTTCTGTGAGTTCAAGGTCAGCCTGGTCTACAGAGTGAGTTCCAGGCCAGCTGGGGCTGCAGGGAGACCCCATCTCAAGAACACCAAATTAATTAATTACTCAAAAGATTAATTAACTAATCAAACTGTTATAAAGGACATGATTCTTTCATGTCCCTCGACATTTATTTCCAGTTTGGGGGGATTATATTGATATGCTTATGTTTTCTTGGCATCCCTCGTTTTGATGTCCCACGGTGCCCACTTGACCTCTGACATCCAGCCCTGATACCACAGGCCCCGCAGCTCCCAGATCTTTCTTGCATCTCAACATCTGCAGCCTTTTACTTTCTGTGTCTGTTTGGCCATCCCATGCTTGCTCTTTTCCGAGTTGCTTACTTGCGGTCTGTTCAGGGCCAGATTTGCAGGCATTTCAGATCCTCAGAGTGGCGGGAGCAGCAGTCATCACAGAGGGGCTCCTACAGCAGAACAACAAGGCCGTCTGCCAGAAGATGGCCTCGTCAACAGTTGTGCGAGATGAGCTGGTGTGTAGCTGGGTCTGTACAGAATGGGGCCCTGCCTGGGTGAGATGGGGCAGGCAGTCACAGACGGCAAAGTTTTTAATATCATTGGGGGTGTTTGGGACCACAAGTTCTATAGTTTGCTAAATGACTATTTGATGCCCAGACTAACCAACAGTCAGTTCTGCTGAGAAACAAATGTTAGCTCTCTTGTGTGCACAGTCACTTAGGTTTCTGATGCTTGCTGGTGGTTGGCTAGACTGTTCAGCAGCTGCTGGCCTAGGTCTCTGATCTCCTGAGCCTCCCTTCTCCAGAACTTCCCAGACCAGACTCCATGGGATAACTCAGCTGTACTCCACTCCTGGTGAACAGTAGACTTCCAGCAGGAGAAGCTTTCTGGGCTTCAGTTCCGCAGTCTCAGCCTGGCAGCATACCTAAGGAGCCATCACTAGTGTAATCAGCAAACCTGCCCTGGAGTCATGGGGGAAATCTAAGGGGAATCATGACCCAAAAGAAAATGTGGTATGATCTATAGAGGACAAAGGAGTGGTAGGGGCCATGACAGGCGTTCAAGGCTGGTGTTCAAGGCAGGCTGAGCTTGTCAGCATCTCACACATAGCCAGTGGGGCTGGCCAGGCCTACTTCTACTGCCATAACAATACCACTGAAACACGGCACCCGGGTAGGACAACTCTTTCTCATGGTGGCCATGCAGGGTCCAGGGCTGCGGCTTTTTCCTCCTTCCCAGTGGCAGGGATCTGTTCCCAGTCTCACCCCTTCACTGAGCCCACCTAGGTTGTATGTGTAGGAGACACATTTGATCCACCGCCTGCCCACTCCAGGGCCCTGCTCACCCACTGTGGTCTCTGCCAGGGCCAGAAGGGCATTTCCGGCATCCAGGAACAGCATTGTACAGAGACACAGAGTTCTCCCCTGTCCCAAGGGGCACCCCGGCTTCACTCTCCCCCCACATTCCTGTCTCCTTGGAGCAGCCAGAGGGATGTCTAAAACATAAACCAGACCTACAGCGCTCCCGCCCACAGCCCGGCAGCCCCCTCCCCCTCTCCTGGCCAGGCAGCTCTTTACACCCCTAGGTCCCTGCAAGAACAGCAGCCCTGGTGCTGTGCTGTCAAGGGCCCTCCTAGCCACAGGAGGGGCCCATTAGCCCTTGTCTCAAATGCAACCTTTCACTCCGTTGAGTCCCTAACCCCCAGGACCAGTCCCGTGTCCGCATCCAACCTATCATACCTGTGCTTAGCTGAGGCATCCGCCTCTCCACTAGAACAGATCCCATCCCTGTTGCAGTTGTGGAGATGCCAGAGAAATGTGAACTCTCATCTCTGGCAGCACTTGGAGATGGGGACCAGCCTATGAAGGCACCAGTCACGGAAGACTAGGACCCCAGGGATGGACAGTGGGCTATAACACCTACCCCTAAGTCACAGGCTCAGCCTAAAACGTTCATTGGGAAGGGAGGTCCCAAAGGAAATGGGCCATTTCCAGAAGTCAGAGGGATGCCTGACTCTAGGCAGCCTAGGCGGGCCCTGCATCCCTATGCATCTGCACTTGGGGAACCCTGGCCCCCAAACTCCTTCCCTACAAGCCTGACTGGCTGCTGCACTGTCTGTCTCAGAAATTCCACCATCCCTATCACCCCAACTCACCCACTTCCTCAGTCCCATGCCTAGTCGTCAAACCCTGAAAATACCCCCATCCCTGTCCCCATAGTCCCCTTTGATCTGGACCATTCAGTCACATGAAGTGAGTTCCCTGTTGATAGGGGCAGGGACTCAAGAGGCAAGAGAAGGAACAGAAGGAAGACCGCATCTTGGTTGGTCTTGATCTATTTTTAGTTGGTGGCAGGCTGTCACTCCAGGGCCGGCAGCTGCGTCATCAGTGCCTTTTGATCTTGTCATTGTTGCGAGATACACAAGAGGCAGCGGCTGTGGAAAGAATGAAGGCAGGCATACAGCCTGGGGTGGGAGAGGGAGCAAATGTCCGTGAGGGATGAACAGACAGGGTGGTAGATGGAGGACGGGAGAGGGAGAAGGCTAGAGACATGGATATGAGGATGAGTGGCTGGTAGATGGAGGACGGGAGAGGGAGAAGGCTAGAGACGTGGATATGAGGATGAGTGGGTGGTAGATGGAGGACGGGAGAGGGAGAAGGCTAGAGACGTGGATATGAGGATGAGTGGGTGGTAGATGGAGGACGGGAGAGGGAGAAGGCTAGAGACATGGATATGAGGATGAGTGGGTGGTAGATGGATGGATGGAAAATTATAGACGATAGAGAGAGAGAGAATGGATAGATGATGGATAGATTAGATGATAGATAAGAAGACAGATAGATGATGGATAGATTAGATGACAGATAAGAAGATAGGTGATGGATAGATTAGATAGTAGATTATAGATAGATGGATATAGATGATGGATAGATTAGATGATTGATAGATGATAGATTAGATGATAGATATAGATGATGGATAGATTAGATGATAGATAGGTAGATGATGGATAGATTAGATGATAGATTGATTGATTGATAGAAAGGTGGTAGGTAGATGATAGATAGATAGATAGATAGATAGATAGATAGATAGATGATAAATTAGATAATAGGTGATGGGTAGATGATGGATAGATTACATGATTGATTGATTAGATGATTGATGATAGATTAGATAATATATGATGGATAGATTAGATAGATAGATAGATAGATAGATAGATAGATAGATAGATTGATGATAGATGATAGATTAGATGATAGATAGGTGATGGGTAGATGATAGATGATAGACTAGATAATGGATGATGGATAGATTAGATGATAGGTAGATAGATTAGATGATAGATTAGATAGATGGATAGATTAGATGATAGATAGATAGATAGATAGATAGATGATAGATAGATAGATAGATAGATAGATAGATAGATAGATAGAACTGAGTAAATGGATGAGTGGATCACTGGATGAACAGGATAGGCAGGTGGCTGGGGGATGGATGATGGGTTGATAGGTAAGTGGATTGCACTAGATGGATGGATGGGTGTATGGAAAAATGGATTGGTAGGTAGGTGGATATTTGTATGAGGGATGGATGAATGGATGAGTGAGAGATAAATGGATGAGTGACTGATGGATGGATGGATGCATAAATAGGTAAGCGGATGTGATGTGATGGATGAATGAACAGATGGATGGATGGACAGATGGATGGATGGATGGATGGACAGATGATGGATGACAGTGATGGTTTGACAGATGAGTATGTACCAGATAACTGAAAGATGAATGGGTAGATGAGGGGATGGTGATGGATGGATGAATGGATGGATGGAGAGATGGGTGGATGGAGAGATGGTGGATGGAGAGATGGGTGGATGGAGAGATGGGTGGATGGAGAGATGGGTGGATGAAGAGATGGGTAGATGGATGAATGGAGAGATGGGTGGATGGAGAGATGGGTGGAGAGATGGGTAGATGGATGGATGAATAAATAGATGATAAATACGGGGTGCTATATGGATGTTTGCAAAGCAAGGAAGAAGGCAGGAGGAATGGACATGTTGAAGGGACACAGGACTAAGCAAGCCTGGATGAGCAACCAACAACCGCAAGCAAGCTTGGATGAGCGACCAACAGCCACAAGCAAGGATTCCAACCTTTGGAACCAGGGGCCCCTAATCCTCAATGCCAGCATCTTTTTTTTCCATCTGACTCTGGCTGACCATCCTGCTAGGCCGAGACCATCAGCTATTTCCCTTCCACACTCCTTCCTGCTTGTGAGAATGTGCTGAGGGAGCCAGACTCTCTCTCTCTCCCCCTGACCCACATTTCTTGGGCCGAGTTTAGGATTTGGTGAGAAAGTACACTTGCAGAATTCCAACTGTGCCCATCTGGCATCAGCTCTCTACACACCCAGCCTTCCCTCACCTCAGCCTAGTGGACCCTAGGAGGCAGTTGTCACAGCAGCCCCTCTCCCTATACTTGTTGCAAGCCAGGCACTATAGAAGATCCTGTCACACTATCTATAGTAACATGGTCAGCATCCATCCTTCTATCCCATTAGTCAGCTTTCTGTTTTTATGACAGAATTCCTGAGGCAGGGGAATTGAAAGGAAGAAAGTTATTTGCGCTCAGGGTTTCAAATATTTCAATGTACGGTGACTTGGTGCTGTGGTTTCTGTGCTCTAGTGAGGCAGAGAAGAGTCTGCTCACCTTCTAGTACCCAGGGAACAGAAAAAAAGGATACAAATGGGTCAGGGACAAGGTACAGCCTCCCTTCACTGGGTCCTACAGCTTAAGTTACCAGCACTTCCCCAGGGACCATTCGGAGGCAGAACCTGTCAGTGAGTTTGTCCACCGTGAAGCCAGAATCTCTTGCTCCATCATTTCCTCAGAGCCCCACCTCTGAACGTTTGTTCATCGGGGACCAAGCCTTCAGCACATGAGCCTTTGGGGGGACATTTCAGACCCAAACCATGCTCAGGTTAGTGAGGGACCAAAGCCCATCATGACTGAGCCACTCCTTCAGCCTGAGTGACTGGCTGTCAGTGTCCAGGGACCAGGCTGCAAGGCCACTAAGGAGGAGATATCCAGCTAGGATTTTTCCTAGAGGCCTGCACGGGGCTGATGGACCTGGAGGTTCAGGAAAGGGCTGCCTCTGGGCCTGGGGGAGGCGTCTGAGGTCCCACAGATAGGCCCAGCTCTGCCACAGACTCCCACCCTTGTACTCCTTTCAGATTCTTGGGCGATAGGGACAGGGTTGCTGATGCCCAAATGACAGGTGCCTAGGATACCATGGTAGAGTCATGGGAGGAACCATGGTCCCCCAGTGCTTTCCGGACTGTCCCTACCTACCCCAGTGCTTCCTGGACTGTCCCTACCTACCCCAGTGCTTCCTGGACTGTCCCTACCTACCCCATTGGTACTGGATTGTCCCTACCTACCCCAGTGCTTTCCGGACTGTCCCTACCTACCCCAGTGGTACTGGACTGTCCCTACCTACCCCAGTGGTACTGGGTATGCTACCCCTCCTTTTAGGCACCCCAAGCCTCTGGCTTCATGCCCCCAACCCACCCCAGTAAATGTACAAGGGTCTATAGACTATGTCTGACAGCTGCCAGTGCCTCTGAGTCACACTGCACACCTGTTGGGGTGGAGGAGGCAGGGGACCAGGGGACCAGGCCAGCTGGACACATTCCCTGGCGTGAGGGTCCTGAGTACCCTGACATATACACAGCGCTGGACAGGAAGGCCCTGAGACAGACATGGACAGCTGATGCCTAGACCTGGAGAGCAGCAAGTCCCCAAGGAGAAGGACAGGAAGCAGGGATGGTATCCTTTCAGTAGCCTGCACTGAGGTTATGGGATTCCAAGCCACAGGATGCAGAGAACTCTCAGGAGCCAGCAAAGAGGCAGCCTTCATGTGCCAGGCATGGTGGCACACGCCTTTAATCCTAGCACTTGGGAGGCAGAGGCAGGCGGATCTTTGTGAGTTCAAGGCCAGCCTGGTGTACAGAGTGAGTTCCAGGACAGCTGGGGCTACAGGGAGACCCTGTCTTGAAAAAAACAAACAAACAAAAAAAAAAGCAGCCTTCATAGCAAAGGCTCCTGGGAGGAAGGGTTCGTAGTCTGAAGACTGGGTAGGAAGGATACCCAAGGCAGATGTTTAAAAGTAGAGGAACAGGGCTGGAGAGATAGCCTAGCGGTTAAGAGCACCGACTGCTCTTGCAGAGGACCTGGGTTCGATCCCCAGCACCCACATGGCAGCTAAGAACCATCTGTAACTCCAATTCCAGGAGAACTCCAGTTCCAGGGGAATCCGAGACCCTCTTCTGACCTCTGCAGCATTGCACGACACGGGTGCACAAACCTACATGCAGCAGTACATTCATACACATACAAAAATAAATAAAATTTAAAAAATTGTTAAAAAAAAAAAAAAGTAGAGGAACATTCAGTGTTGGGGACAGTATGAGGACACAGGGCCTCCCCTACATGTCTTCAGAAATTCTCCATGGCTTCTGGCAAAATGGAGACTCAGTTTACCCAGTGGTCCAAGTATCAGCCGTCTGTAAATCTGCTGCTGGCTGGGAACCTGACCATCGACTGCCTGTCATGGGGAGGGGACCAGAGGCTCCATAATGACAAGATACTGACAACAATGCATAGGGCTTCTGTGGAGGTCTCCAGAGGGGCCACGAAGTTTTAAAAAGCATGACAAGTGCTCTATTTCTAGAGCATTCCAGCATGCTCTCCTCTCTGATTTATTCTCCCTGGGGGTCTCGCTCTTTACTGACTCCCCAGCCTGCGACCCAGAATACATAGCAGTTCCCTTGTAAGGCTGCCCTGCATCTCTCTCTGATATGTGTGCTGTTCAGCCTGCTTTCTGCCTGTCTCCCCACATCCCCAAGGGTCATCTGAGGAGGACAGTGCCTGTCTGTAGGCATCGTGCAGTCCCCCAGCACCTCAACCACATGGTGTTTGCTTACTTCTGTGAATGAATGGACACAAGTCTGCCTACCACAGCCAGACCCTGGGATGTGGCAGTGTCCTCCCCCTGGAGGTCCCTTCTATCCTTGATCCCAGATTCAGAGGACAGTGGAGAGCAAGGCTGACAGCTCGGTAGTACCCAGAACACCTCAGAAGCACCCCTCAGTCCAACTTGTCCTGCCTGACTCGTAGCCCAGGCCCATAGCCAGCCCTGAGTGCTCCTCATGTACATACCTTCCAAGGGTTAAGGCAAAGCTCTCAGCACCGCACGTTTGCATCTGAGATGAAAACGTTTCGGCAGTGGCCTGGGCGCCAGCATTTTTGTGGTCACAGTCAGATGTTTTTAACTACATTGGACGGAACCCATGACGGCTCTTTCCGTGGCTCCAGCCAGTTTCAGAATGCTACCTTAAAGCCCTGTCGCACCCCAGGGTGAGTGCCGCAACGGTGCCCAGCTCCCCCAGCTTTGTGCAGATGTAGATGTCCCTAGGGAAAGGCTAACCCCAGTGTTGGTGGGCACTAAGGGCATCCGGGCATCATCTGCTGTAGCACCAGGGACAAACAGGTCCTAGTCTTGGCATGTGGTACCTGGGATGGCTTGCCTTTGGAAGGTTCCACCATGGTCCTTGGCCAGGAAGTCTCAGTGGATGTCACTAACGGCCTGTGTCCCCACTCGGAAAAGCCTTGGAGCCCCCCTGGGCCAGAGGAACTGCGGCTACCCACCCAGCCAGGGCCCCTTCCCTTGTGGAGCTCCTCCTGGGCTTGATCTTTCCTCTGCAGCAGGATCCAGGAGTAGACTTAAAGAAACACCCAATCTCAGAGATGCAAGTGGGATCCCAAGGAGGAGGGGCTGGATTTCCATGGCCAGGTTTCAGAAACCGTAGAACTGGGGAGATGGCTCAGTCAGTAAAGCATGGGGGTCGGAGCTCAATTTCCAGAACCTGCATTAAAAAGGAATTTTTAAGCCGGGCTCGATGGTGAACATTGGTTGCTTCAGCACTAGGGAGGCAAACACAGGCCTATTCCTGGGGCTCGCTGGGGAGCCGGCCTAACCTCATCGGCAAGTCCCAGAACAGTGAGAGACTGTTCCAACAAAAATGGTAGGTGGGGTTTGAGGAATGCTCCCCAAAACCGACCTTTTCCCCCCACATGCACCTGTGTACACACACATACACACACTCACACCTTCATGCATCTTGCCATCCCTCCAGTGGGAGCTCACCAGCAGCTGTGGGTGTTTTCAAGGCCTTGAGGAGGACTGTGGTAAAAGAACCTGGTTTTGTTTGGCATGACAGTTCCCAAGCCACTTCCATCTCCACAGTCTTCCTTTCCTTTTTTCCAACAGAATATGCACTGATGCCTAAAGCCTGTCTTCTACACCCTGCATCCACACTGGCAAACCCCAGCATCTCTGGGATAGTGTATACTGAACCTGCCCCCCACGAACTCCTCTGTCTACCCTTCCTGGGGACACTTGAAACACCAGTAGGCACATGTGTCTATCTCAAGGGCACTGGGGTCATACTGAACAGAGCACGTGCCCAGAGGCAGGCTGCACCCTGTGGCTCTGCGGGCACCCACCCTCCCAGCTGAAGGACACCCAAAAGCCCTTAGAAAAGGCAGAGATAGAGCATTCTCAGAGCACAGTAGAGGCAGGGTGCTTTGACATATGTCACCACATGCCTGGGCCACTTGGCTTGGCCACCCCAACAAGGGGCTTGGAGAGTAAGCCCTTTGTCCTTTCTCCACAGATGCTGCGTGCCCACCCCACACAGACGCACACAGCTCACAGGCTGTTCTCCCTGGAATACAGCCCACCCCACTTCCAGTTGTTCCCCTGGCAGCTCAGCTGCTGAGCCCCTAAACCCCCCACCTGCCAGGCCCTTAGTGCCAGCTGCTCAGAGCCCCCGTACTAGGCACAGCCAGAAGACTGCCTCTCCAAGCTGGCCAGGCCTGCTCTCAGCTGCCAGAGAGCCCCTCCACCCTTCCCAACAGGTGTCTCCACAACTGCTAGGGAATTGCTTAGCTGAGCAGCCAGCTCTTCCACGGCCCCCATAATGTGTACGACGGGCAGACCATTTGCCATTTCGGAAGGAGGTAGCATGAGCGATCCAGCCCACACCACAGCAATTAGTTCCTGGTCCTGGAGGGTCCCTACCTGGTCACACTCAGCTCCAGGCTGGATTGGGCCAGGCCTTCTCACCTCTTTTAAAGACCATCTGGACATTGGCCAGAGAGGCTGGCCTTGTAGGGTCTGGAACATCCTTACCTGGCATTCGTCCAGCCATTGTCCTCTGCCCATCCAACATGGCCCAAGAGTTCCCGCAACAGGGCTAGCGGGACTGCGGCTGCCGCAGGAGTTACCGGGCGGGACTGGCTGATCAAGAGACAAACCTGAACAGGCAGTGTCACCTCATAGTGTTAAGCAGTGCCATCTATGTGGCTGGCTGCATTCTGGGCTGTAGGTGAGGAGGGCAATCTAGAATACATGCGGGGAAGTCCTAAGACGGGAGACACGCAATACCCACTAGACCCCAAATGGGAATAAAGGTCTCTGTGAAACACACAAGAAGCAGCTGATGGGGCTGAGTTATGCTGACCGGAGCCTTCCTTGTGTTCCTAGAGGAATGCCACCTGATCTTGAACCTTCCTTGAATTCCTCATCTTCACTGTGACAGTCACACAACATCATTTAGCAATGTTCTAAGATACACATGATTGGGCAAGCCCGTCATTGTGTGAACTTTGAGCTGTGTTCCCAAGACAGCTGCAGTGTGACCAGGTGTAACAGGCATGGGAGACGCCTGCACACATGCAGCCTGCATACATGCAGTCTGTCACGGCTGAGGCATCCCTCGGTGGCATGCAGCCATCTATTAGTGTTCAGACCTTATGTTCCTGTACCCAGATGGTGTCTCTGGTTCCGAGTTGGACACCTTCCTATCTTGGCCTGAGCCTTGGAGAACACTGTATGGGTGTGACCTGCTTTGGGGAAATATCATGGGAATTATCTGCAAATCTGATCAAGAACCTCTAGAAGATACAGTTTCTCCAGCAGCCCCATGTTAGTATTTTCTACTCTACAAACTGTGTTCATCAATTTTACCAAATTACCATTGAAATTCATCCACCATATTGAACTTACAATTTTTAATATAAAATTATCTATCAGCATTAGGTGTGGTGGTACATACCTCTAATCCTAGCATTTGGCAGGCCGAGACAGGAGGATCAGGGACTTGAGGCCAAGCAGGACGATGGTGCAAACCTTGTCTCCACAAACAGCAAAGAAAGAGTGTTTCCTAATTACCTATAGACCATCACTTCCTTCCGTGTCTGTAGTTATTGCTCCTTTTGAATGTCCGATTCTGTTGTGCTTGCTTAAAATGTATTTCATTGTGGGGCTAGAGAGATGGCTCAGTGGTTAAGAGCACTGACTGCTCTTGCAGAGGAGCTGGGTTGGATTCCCAGCACTCACATGGCAGCTAACAACCCTCTGTGTCTGTAACGCTAGTTCCAGGGGATCCAGCGCCCTCTTCTGACCTCTATCAGCATTACACGGCACTGGTGTGCTTACATGCAGGCAATACATCATATACATAAAAAATAATAAATAAAATAAAAAATCTATTTCAGTGACCCTTCAGATGACATCTGATCTTCCTCATCAATTCTATTTTCCAAAATTTTTCCCATTTTGCTAAGATCTTCCTTTTCCTTGGTGAGCTCTTTCCCTGTATCGATTTTTGTATATGTTGTTTTCTAGCTTCTTGAGTTAAAACCCAGAGCTTCCATTTTCAATGATCTGGCTTTCTTTTTTTATTTTTTTTTAAATTTTATTTATTTTTGTATGTGTATGAATGTACTGTCTGCATGCAGGTTTGTGCACCCGTGTCGTGCAATGCCGCGGAGGTCAGAAGAGGGTCTCGGATTCCCCTGGAACTGGAGTTCTCCTGGAATTGGAGTTACAGATGGTTCTCAGCCGCCATGTGGGTGCTGGGGATCGAACCCGGGTCCTCTGCAAGAGCAGTCGGTGCTCTTAACCGCTAGGCTATCTCTCCAGCCCTCTTTTTTTATTTTTTTATGTATATGAATGTATTGCCTGCACATCTATAAGTGCATCCATGTTGTGTAATACCTGTTGAGGACAGAGGTGGGCATAAGATCCCCCAGAATTGGAGTTTTGGACAGTTGTTAGCTGCCCTGTGGGAGCTGGGATTTGAACCTGGGTCTTCTGTAAGAGCAGCTAGTGCTCTTAATCTCTGAGCCATGTCCCCAGCTTCTTGTCTGACTTTCTCTATGAGCATCCCTCTGAACATCCCTTCAGCCACGTCTCACATTCCCTATGCCTCGCCAGCATGACCAGTCTACGCCTCCCTAGATTTAACTGCCATTTTATTTCCTTTGTATTCACAGGAGCATTTAGAAGTGTGCATTGGAACCTCCAGGTACATCTGTTGATGGCTAATTTCTTACTTTATTTCACCATTGAGACTTTCAGGTAGTTATGGACTTTTTCTTGGGGGCCTAGGACTGCCCAGGTGTCCTGCTCACACGCACGGAGGTGGCAGCCTCTGTTAAGGAGTTGAACCCTCACTGTGTCACGGGCCCTCCCACCTCTCCATTTAACTTGTTTGTTTGTCTTCTCTACTATGATATCGACCTCTCAGGTGTGGGTATGAGAGTTCTCAGGACAGGGAGTGTGGCGCTCCCTTGATTTGTTGGTTTACTTTAGTTTTCTTCCTGCTTTCCAAGTCCCAAGCCCATCCCATTCTGAGTGTGCCACCTTGCTTGTCCCGCTCCACTTCTGAAAGCCTCTATACCCCATGAGTTCTCACACCCAGTGCTCCATGTTCCCTTGGGCTTCTGTCCCTCACAGCGGCTCCCTCTCTATGGTCGCTCACACATGCATGGCCATTATGCACCCTGTTGTCTCTGGGGCCTCTTCCCAGCCTCCTAGTGGTAAGGCTCTTAGTCTCAGGGTTCCTGTGCACCCCTGACCTTTGTATCTCCCTAGGGGCATCAGATCACATCTAAGGCCCTGTCTTGTTTACCCAGTCCATGTGAGCCCTCCTCTTGGACAAAGCTGTTGTCCTTCTGGGTGGGGTAGACATTGTGACTCCTTACCTGGCTCATTCTGAGCTCTGTTGCACAGCACCTTGGTGGCTATAAGAGTGGAAGGACATGCCCTGGGCAGAACCTATTTCCACATTCTTCCCTCAACCATGTTATTAATAGGTACAGAGGGAGCAGCATGTGCAAAGGCCCTGTGCAGGGTATGACAGAAGTGGACAGTGGGATGATGAAGCAACTGCCAGGCACCAGATGGTGATAGTGGTCATCATAGGTGGTCAGCAGGGAGGGGGTCAGAGCCCAGACGGAGCAAGGGGCTGGAGCTCCCAGAGAGCAAGAGCCCAGAGAGCAAGACAGCCAGGACTGTCAGTTTGCATCATTGGAAAAGGGCTACAAGCCATTGGGTGCTGGAAAGGTCAGGACACGCTGGTCTCTGAACCCTCGGGAAGGAGCCAGCCCTGGGAACATCCCACTCAGAACTCCAGAGCCCTTAAGGCTGTAGTGACTTGTTGGAAAGCAGAGGGATGGGACACTGACCCCAGCCCAGGCCACAGCAGGGACCAGGAGGACTGAGCCTGGCAAACTGGCATGGCACTTGAGGAGGCCACGATATGGGGCTCCGAGCAGCATCTACCACTGTGGCAGGACTCATATATGTACTTAGCATCGAACTAAGTGCTGTAAAGGGAGCGAAGGCATGACGGAGAGGTTGTGAAACCATCTAGGAGGTTAGCAACATTCATTGCCTAAGGAATTCTTTTTTTAATTTTTTTATTTTTGTAAGTGTATGAATACACTATCTGCATGTAGGTTCGTGCACCCATGTCATGCAATGCCACAGAGGTCAGAAGAGGGCATCAGATTCCCCTGGAACTAGAGTTACAGATGGTTCTCTGCCGCCATGTGGGTGCTGGGGATCGAACCCAGGTCCTCTGAAAGAGCAGTCAGCACTCTTAACCACTAGGCCATCTCTCCAGCCCTGGAATTCTTGAGCTCCACACCAAAGCATGGCTGCAAGTGGCTCAGCTTGGTGGCTGTGTGGCTTATGCAAAGGCCCTGAGGCAGGAAGGAATATGTCTGGCTTATGGAGCTCTGGGGTGAGACTAGGGAAATTAGGGTCCTCAATACAAGGAGGAGCCACAGAGTCCAAGAGGCCAGGGAGCAGTATGGCAGAGTGGCACGTGTGTAATAAGATCCTTGTGAAATTCAAAAAGATCCTGTGATCGTTATGCCACAAAAAGGGTCTCAGTGGTCCTAAGTGAGTTTTTAGAAATGTACAAGGTACTCAGAAAAAAATTGAAGTAAATTTCTGAGAAATGGGATAAATACTTAGAGACTAAATTAATTCATTACCCAAAAAGCACACTCAATCCAAGGAGGGCTTGGGTCAGTAAAGCGTTTGCCACATAAATACAAGGACTTGAGTTCAATCCTCAGAACCCAAGTAAATAAATAAATAAATAAAGCCAGACATGGTGGTGCATAGTATAATCCAGCACTGGAAAACAAACTTGGGATTTTCTGGTCAGCCATCGTTGCCTAATTGGTGAGCTTTGGGTTTAGTGAGAGACCCTGACTCAAAAAATGAGGTAGAGGCACCTAAAGAAGGATTCTTGAGCTTGACCTCTGACCTCCACATGCACATATGTACACACACACACACACACACACACACACACATACACACAAAATCTAAGGAGATCCAACACCCAACAGCAAGTATGGAAAAGCAGGAAGGACTTCCCAAAACATCCAGCAAAGGATTGCTGCCTCCACACCAGGGCATCCTTAGAGTGAGGTGAGGATAGAGCAAATACCTTATCTCTTCTCAGAGACAGCAGGGAAGCTACCAAGCCATAGGCCTCTCAGTAGAATATGCCTCCAGAATTCTGAAGACAAATAAAATTTTATACCCAGCCAAACTTTCTGAGGGAAAGGAATTCAGATCTGCTTTGCACACCTTTGCTCACAAGACTGCAGGGGAACAGCCTCCAGCAACTGTGAATCAGGGAAGGCTCGAGCCCACCCCTGAGCAGGCAGCTCCAGCAGGAGCTGAGGATGGAAATGCTCCAATGAGGGCTCAGGACAAGGACGCAAGTGGCGCCAAGGACATGACCTTGAAAAAGTCTGACGGTAACAGAAGAGAACCAGTGTGCACAAGTAGTCAGGAAGCCTGGCGGAGCCCTTACGCTGTGGTAACAGAAGAGAACCAGTGTACACAGGTAGTCAGACGACCTGGCGGAGTCCTTATGCTGTGGTAACAGAAGAGAACCAGTGTACACAGGTAGTCAGATGACCTGGTAGAGCCCTTATGCTGTGGTAACAGAAGAGAACCAGTGTACACAGGTAGTCAGATGACCTGGCGGAGCCCTTACGCTGTGGTAACAGAAGAGAACCAGTGTACACAGGTAGTCAGATGACCTGGCGGAGTCCTTACGCTGTGGTAACAGAAGAGAACCAGTGTACACAGGTAGTCAGATGACCTGGTGGAACCCTTACACTGTGGGGAAACTGAAACAGCAGAGAATGTAAGAGCCTAAGGCTTCCCTGACCTAGAGGGTAAGACAGGGGGCTGAGAAGGGCTCCCCAGGAGTGAGCCAAGATGGTGGCTTCTTGCTGCACCTCTGCAGCAGGGGTCCCTCAAGTGGCACCCATGGGTCACACATGTATACACCTGGCTCACAGAAACATGATTGCACACACACACAGTTACACACAGGCAGATCCACACAAACACACCCATACACGTGCTTCTCTCCCAGTAAGAGCCACTCCCAGCTGGTGAGCTGGCTCCACAGCTAAACACTCTTGCCATCAAGCCCGATGACCTGAGTTTGATCCTCAAAACCCATAAGATGGAGGGAGAGAACCAAATCCAGAAGGTCGTCCTCTGACCACGCACAGGCACCCGCACTCACACCTGCACATACACAATAAACCAAATCCAGAAGGTCGTCCTCTGACCACGCACAGGCACCCGCACCCGCACATGCACAATAAACCAAATCCAGAAGGTCGTCCTCTGAACTCCATGCACATGCACAATAAATAAATCTTTTTTAAAAGACGAAGAATGGGCTGGAGAGATGGCCTAGCAGTTAAGAGCAGCAACTGCTCTTGCAGAGAACCTGGGTTTGATCCCCAGCACCCACACAGCAGCTGAGAACTGTCTTTAACTCCAGTTCCAGGGGAATCCAACACCCTCTTCTGACTTCAGCGGCATTGCATGACACGGGTGCACAAACCTACATGCAGACGGTACATTCATACACATAAAACAATAAATAAAATAAAAAGACAAAGAAAGGGCTGGAAAGATGGCTTAGTGGTTAAGACCACTGACTGCTCTTGCAGAGGACCTGGGTTCTAGTCCCAGCACCCACATGCCAGCTAACAGGCACTTGTAACTCCAGTTCCAGGAGATCCGACACCCTCTACTGACCTCCTTGGGCACTAGATGACCCAGGTGCACTTACACACATGCAATTGACACACTTGTACACATAAAATAAAAATAATAAGTAAATTTTTTTAATTTTAAAAAAGAAAACTCATCAAAACTCAAAGCCAACTCTTATCCCCAGGGAAAACAAGAAGCTGTCATCACAGAAGCCTGAGTGAAAACAGTGTTTACATAGCAATTTGTTAAGTTAGATAATGTTTCTGTAAAATACAAGTGGTAAGTATTTCTCTAGCATAGAACCAGGACATAACCCATACAGGAAGACTGCCAGGACCGGAAGTCACGGGGACACAATCCCGATGGCGCGTCTTCAGGATCAGTCGCTAGATGCCTAAAACTAGAAAGTAAGGAACAATGATTTAGAAACATGACGGGAAGCCTATGGGACATGTGCCCCATGGAGGGGGCACAACCCAGGGGAGGTGGCCCGGGATGGGCAGGAAGGCAAGGAGGGGGCTGCAGAGGACCCACAGTCATGGGGAGCCATGCTGTTTGGCCACGTGGCCGAGGGTTGGTTCAGCACTTTGCCATTTGGGAGCGGGGAAGACGGGTGGTGATGTTACCATGTGTCTTCCCGCCATTAACGGGGTTGTTAAGGTGCCAGGGTTGTCAGCATGAAGAGACCCTGAGAAGGAGTGTGCAAGGGTCACACAGAGAGGCTACGGAAAGCATGGAGCAGAGAGAAGAGCCTCCTGAGATGAGCGGGAGGAAATGGGGGGCAGGCCCTCCCGAGTCCCAGAGGACAGGAAAGCAAGGGCTGGGGCCCCACTGTGATGCCACACCAGACGTGACAAGATCACACCGCCCTGCCCCCAGGCCTCCTGAAATGGGTGAAGAAGAGGTATCCAGGGCCCAAGGGACGGGACGGGACGGGACGGGAGGCCAGAGATCAGTGGGCCAGCTCTGCCTCCAAAGCCTGGATTTAGGACGGGCAGTGGTGTGCTGGCCTCAGAGACCGTCACGGAAGGGAAGTCCACAGGGGAGGGAGGGAGCCCCCGCTTGCCCAAGTCGAGGCAGGCTTGGTACAGACTGGACACGGGCTGGACTATTCCCCCTACTGTCCCAGTGCTCAGCGGCCTGACTCAGCAGCTTGGCTGCCAGGGAGGCCCAGGGAGGCCCTTCCCAGACCCGATCCTTCTCCATCCTTGCTGCTCAGCATCCTTCCAGGAAAACGGGCGGGTTTCCTGTGGGAGTGTCCCAGTGCCAGGACAGCGGGCCTGAGGGGTGGCGGAGCACCCACAGCCTCCATCACCCTCCGACTGGGTGCCCCTCCCAGGTGCCTGACGCTGCCCTGTGGATGCTGGCCTCTTGGGGTTAGATGTTGTCCTCAGCAAATATTTTCTGAATGTCTGCTATGTGCTCTGAGAACACCGGGGGACGGGGAGAGTGTGTGGCCCTGCCCCCGAGGAAGTCATGCACAGTGAGCCACGGACAATAAACAGACAATAAATTATCCTCTGAGGAGGGGAGGAGGAAGCACCCAAAGCAGCCATTCATACTCCAGCATGAATGAGTGCCTCTGGGACTCGGGTCTGTAACAGACTAGACCAGGGCGGCCTCCCATTTCCAAGCACTGGGACAAGGTGGGGATGGTTGCACAGAGGGGGCAGGGCAAACCGTCTCTTACTGCTTCACCAGCACCCAGAGTTCCTTGTCTACATCCCTGGGATTCCTGGGAGTCCCCTCTGTCAGACCGTACACCCACCTTACCCTGTTGTCTGCCCCTCCTGCCCCGTGTACCCTCTCCCCAAGGCCTCCCCCTCCCAACCATCGTGGAAACGATTTTGTTGTCTGCAGAGATTATGTGTAACTGACTGTGAGTTATAAGTCTCCAGAGCAAGCGAGCAGCCTGTTACCTAACCAGGCCTGGCTCATGCCAATGTCTTGAGTAATTATTGGGGAGGGGGGCCTCAGCCCGCAGCCGAACCTCTCCAAGGGAGTGCTATTGTTTTTCATGTCAGCTGTGCCTTGGACAGAAAACTGCAGCTATGGGATAGGGTGGAGGGTGGCTTAACTCTTTGGGCCCTGACTGCCCCAGCTTCCCAGGGATGCCTGGCAGAGAGCAGGCCCTGTTGGGGGTCAGAACCCCAGGCAGAGCGGGCAGCCACCACTTGGCAGCGCCTGTGGAAACCGCCCTGCAGCTCCGCACAGACAGCCCTGGAAGCCTGGGCGGGCTGTCGGTGCCCAGCCAGCATCCGAGCCTTTCCTCCCTCCCCTGCTCCCTGCTACCCTGGATCTCACCTGCAGCCCTGCAAGGGAAATACCCTGCTTGGCTGGGGCCCAGGAGGGCTCAACAAAGAGGGGTGCAGAAAATCAGGCCGGCATGGGGTAACAGCAGCCTTAGGGGTCTTTAGCAGGCACTGGGGGAACCCACCGCTCCTTTCTCCTGGAGACAAGTGGATGATACCCACTGGTACCAGCCGCTCCCAGCCAGGGGTGCTACAGTAGGGCTCAGGGTTTGGGAACAAGGTCCAAGGTCAGGAAGGAAGAAGCTGAGTAGCCTGGTGAGCGGTGAGTGGCCTGGGCTTTCCTGCCACTCTGAGTTGGGTTCGCCCAGAGTCTGCTATGATGTTAAGCACAATTCAGAGGTGCTGGCACTTCCGAGGGTATCTCAAGTCAGATGTAAAATGGGCTGGATCCCAGTGAGCAGCCAGCAATGTCATCGAGTGTGGTTAATTCAGAGACAGTGACAGGGGTGTCCCAGTCAACAGCTCTGTGTGCATAGTGCAGCAGCCAGACCATGAACCCACCCCTCTCTGCTTCTCTGCCCACTAAGCAGCCCCCTCCTATGCCTGCCCTCACCTCACCTCTACATTCCAGTAATGGGAAGAAGACCTGAAGGGCAACCCCCCTCCACTATAGCGTCCTCAGCCCTGACAGGCCCCTGTCAGCTTCCCCTCCTTCCAGAAGGTGATGCACACCACACTCACTCTAAGAACTGGGGCTCAGTAGCTCTTTATCAGGTGAATAAATGGTAATTCAGGATTCTTTTGCTAAAGGAGAAAGTGATTCTGTTTTGTCTGAGGCCAAATCTGATGTGGTTCAGAGGGAAAGACAGTCGGATAGGAGCTGGGCCTTGGAAAGAGCAAGGGTGGGAGTAATGAGGAGCCCTTGGGAGCCCGGCACTGGGAGCCAGGCACACGGCGAGGCTTGGTCCCTGGGGTGGGGATGGGGCTGCTGACAGGCAGGCTACAGAGCTCGACTCAGGACATGTCAACATCAAGAAGCTTTGGAGAGTCCTTCTTTGCTGTTTTATTTTTTGAGACAGGGTTTCCCTCTAGCCCCAGCTGACCTGACCTGGACCTTGCTATGTAGACCAGGCTGGCCTTGATTTCACAGAGATCTGTTTGCCTCTGCTCCTTGGGTGTGGGGATTAGAGGCATGCACCATCAGTCCAGCTCCTCTGAGATTCTTAAGCAGTGAGGTCAGGTGCCAGGAATTTTGTGACCCAGCCAGGGTCCAAGCTGGCATCATTGTTGTATTGAGACTTCAAAGCTTGGCATGGTAAGGCCAGCAGCCAAGGGGTGCCCACCAGCAAAGAGGTGAGGGCAGGACTCAGAGGACACAGGAGGAGGTGGCCTATGGGGTAGGAGACAGAAACCCAAGGAATGGACACTGGGAGTCTGGGGACAAAAGGGCGAAACTCAAAGGCAGTTCTTAACCCTAGGAATAACAGAAGGCTGTAATCACAGAAGACCTTGTGACTCAGCTAACGTTCATGCCTACATCCTCCAGACCCTACCAAAATGACAGCAGAAGCACCAAAGAGAAAGGTGGTGGTTTAAGTGAGCAAGGAAAGATATGAAGAAGGAGGAGGAAGAGAAGGGAGAGGAGGAGGAAGAGGAGAGGAGAAGGAGGAGGAGGAGGAGGAGGAGGAGGAGGAGGAAAGAGAGAGAATCCCAAAAGTTTAGAAAGTTAGATGCAGACCAACCAGCAGAGGTAATCTTAGAAACCAGAGCTAGACCCCAACCCTACAGGAAGTTGCTATCTAGATGAAGCAGCTCCCATCCAGGGTCGCAGAAGGGCTCAGTGCCTCACGGGCACAAAAAGGTGGTGCCTACTGAAGCTTGGTCTGAGTGGCAGGTGCTCCCCCATCCTGTATCCCAGCAGCCCATGAAGCCAGGTGCTACCTGACCCCCAACCAGCCAGGATGGGAAGCTAAATTCTGGAAAGCTCCTCCAGACACGGCCTCAACTTAGGACAGTTGTGGGCGGAACCAAATATATCTGTACTGAGAAGACAACTCCCAGAATATCCCATTGGGTTCCATCATTGTTTCAATGGTTAAACACATCCTAAGCTTTCAGAGAGATGAACATTAAGTCCCACACATAAAGCAGAATCAAAATGACATCTGGAAGCAAATGTACCAAAAAGCTGCCTTCAGACCTCAGGGAAAATGTCATTTCTAACCTAGGATCTATTCTGTGTCAAACTCCCAGATATGACAGTAGAATAAAGATCCAAAATTTTATCTACCATATACCTTTTCTCAGAAAATTGACTAAGGATGTGCTCCAGAAAAATAAGAAAAACAAGGAAGAGAGAGAGAGGGAATCTGGGAATCAGGAGGAATATCATATATTTTTTTTCAGAGGACTACAGAACAACTAGCCCTTCTGGACTCTAACAGAAGGAGGTGGAGAAGGAAGGAAAGAAGGGAGGGAGGAAGGGAGGGGG
>VZQC01012659.1:4754409-4769490 GCA_009823505.1 Rhizomys pruinosus
TTTTTTTTTTTTTTTTGGTCTTTTTGAGACGGAGTCTCCCTGTAGCTCCAGCTGTCCTGGAACTCATTCTGTAGACCAGGCTGGCCTTGAACTCACAAAGATCCGCCTGCCTCTGTCTCCCAAGTACTAGGATTAAAGGCGTACATCACCACGCCCTGCAAAAGGGAACTCTTAGACAAAGGAAAACAAGAAGCTGTCATCACAGAAGCCTGTGTGAAAACAGTGTTTACATGGCAGTTTTTAAGTTAGATAATGTTTCTGTAAAATATGAGTGGTAAATATCTCTCTAGCCTAGAACCGGGACATAACCATATGGCAGGAATACTAGGGCCAGAAGTTGTAGGGACAAAATCTTGATGGCTTACCTTCAGGATTAGTCGTTAGATAATGCCTAAAACTAGGAAGTAAGGAACAGCGATTCAAGTGTGTTGTTTAGAAACTCCATGGGAAGGAAGGCTACGAGCCAGCCAGGAACCTAGAAGACTTGCCTCTGGGAACAGGAACTAGCGACAGGGGAAGTAACTCCCAGACAGGGCTGTTCAGAAGTAGAAGAGCTTCAGATGGGCTTGTTTGATGTTGTCAGGAAACCTCTAAAATGCAGGAAGGAAACATGAAATGCCAGAGAGTAGAGAACTCTGCCCATGGCCTGATGAGGAAGAAAAGAGGGTCCACGGAGCAGCGAGGGGCCGTGAAGGGGAAGGTGCTGGCACGGCAGGCCTCCCGGAACTGAACATGGCCTTGGACACTCTCTAAGGCCCTAGGATTGGAGGTGTTAATGGGGAACCCAACGGCCACGAGGACTGTAGATCACTGAGGCTTCCTAGGGCCCATGAACCACACCCAGTCTTGTCAGCATGTGTCCCCTCACTGTAGCACTAGTGTCCCTGGTGACCTCTTCCTCTGGGCCCCAGGCGCAGGAAGGGCGGGCTGGGAACTGCAGGCTAGGCCTGAATCTCTCATCAGCTCAGGGGTTAGTCCAGGCCAGGCAGGCCCAGGGCCAACCAGAGCCTCCTTCCTGGGTGGGGACCTCCCCAACTCTTCAGCTCACCTTCCGAGAATTGTGGGCCTTCCCAAGAGCCCCCACAACCCCATTGCCCTCAGGCCCAAGTATCCCAAAGAGCACTCTGCACCCATCTCCAACCATGGGGCCACATGCCTGAAGTACAGCAAAGCTGCCAGGTGTCTGGGCAGACAGGTGGCTTCTTGGCAAAGGCTTGTACTGGCCCAGGGAGTGGCAATATCAGACAGACACTGCAACAGAGCAGGGACGAGAAAATGTTTGATACTCCAGTAGGGCCTGGGCAGAGCCAGAGCCTCCAGCATGGCATGCTAAGATGAAGTATCTCAGTGCCCACTCCAAGTAAGGCAGTCAGTGCTCCGGCCTCACAGATCACGGGCGCAACGTGAACCCGCTTCCCATAGCTCAACCAACCTCCTCATGCCTATGTCCGCTCCTCCCAGTCAGGACAGCCACCTCAGGCCAAGGTCAGTGTGTGTGAGACCACCGTGACATCAGCTCAAGGGGGCCTTCTTCAGGGTCAACAGCCCTGCTCAGCACCCCATAGGGCTATGCCCGGCATCAGGGAAGAAGCTCCCAACAGCAGTGTGAATTGCCTGGCTTAGGGGAAAGCTGAGTTGGGGGTTGCAGGACAGAACAAGTGGAAGAGGCCCTTGGGCCAGGGCTGGGGACTGGAACTGCCTGGGGTCCTGAGTGTGATGTAAACCTCAACTGCAGAGGGAACAAGTGCTATGGGTACCAGGAGGATGTATGGGGGGGGGCTGACAGCCGCACTCTGCTTTGTGTTGTTGTATCCCCAGGGCAGGCTCTAGACTGTGCTTCCTGCTGGGGGTGCAGACTGCCAGGACAAGGACCTCTTCACCAGGAAGGGGAGGAAGTAGCACTAATGCCTACCATCACCCCAGAAATAGGAGCTCCGGTGGAGGTGCCTCCCAGAGGGCAGGAGGACTGGCTGGGCTGGGTGACGCCTGAGCTCTGCCACGCATTCAGCCAGTCCAGGAGCCCAGCCTCTAAGCAGGCAGGTTGGGGTGGAAGGCACCAGGCCAGGGCCACGCCCTGGGGTGCCCGCCACTCAACGCTAGGGTGAGACTCAGAGGTACCCCTGAGGCATCTCTGAAGATCCCCCAGGCCTGTGGGGATCTAATCCAGGTAAGGATCCAGCCTCCCATCCTGGGGAACAGGGCCCTGACCATCCCCACTAGGGTCCTCTAGGAGAACAGGTTACTGAGTTTCCAGAAGGCCAGCGACTACCTAAGGTCAGAAAGGTCAGGTTCAACCCCTCGTGCCCAATACTTTTGGCATGTCAGTGTCCCCTGCAGTCCGTAACATAGAAGCAGGTTGATGGACAAACATCTGGGCCTATATTGCATATGGCTGGGCCTGGGCTGGGAAACACACATGTCACTGTACCCGTGACAGGGTGGCCCAAGGCAGGGTCATGGGCTGGCAAAGGTGGGCTAGCAGCTGGTAGTGGGCTGGGCGCATCCAGCACTAGCGTCCATTCTGACCAGCCTGGGAACGGAAGCGGAGCAAGTGACCAAATGATGCAGACAAGTCTGGAGCGCTGGGAGCCCAATTTGGAGCCCCAGTGACTTCCTGCCCGTGGTCCAGAGACAGCTAGAGGCTACCCATTCACTCCAATCTGCCTTGTCGGGACAGGCACAGAGCACCTGTTAGGGAGGGAGCATCACAGACACCAGAGCTGCATGAGGAAGAGAGGAATAGAGGAGGAGGACGGAGCCATGGAGTCATGGACAGGGAGGGAAGCTCTGCAGCTGGGCGTGGGGAGCTGACAGCCAGGAGAGCTGGCAGGGACCAGAAAGGGACCTGAAATCTAAGGCCTCTCCATCCACATGACACCTTCCAAGCCTTGAAAGATCTGCTTGTCTACCGCTGGCTCCGTCACAGCCCAACCTCAAGATGCTCCATCGAGTGTCCCCAAGCCAGACTGTGTGGGACCCGGTCCACCTCTGAGACCTGCCCCAAAGACTGAGCTAGGAGGGTACCCTGTTTTGGAAGGGATAAAGACAGAAGCTGGGGATTCTGAGACCCAAAGGGCAAGAGGGTTGGGTCGGGAGGCCTTGCCCTGTCCCTGAGTAAACAGGACACACCCTAGCTCCAGCCAGGCCCAGCGCTGAGCAGGGCACGAAGCCTGACCCAGAGAGAGAAGAAACCTGCTATGACGGAGACAGCAAGTACTGGACAGGACCTGTGTTCCCATAAGCTACTTTCAGATGCCAAGAGAGGCAGTGGGTTCCAGACTCTAGGCCTCACCACTCAGCCCCCATCTGCAGCCTGGGCCCCCTGTTCTCCAACCTAGCTCCAGCCTCAGGGGCCCTGATTTCAGAGAATTGTGTCCTGGGAACAGGCAGGAAGCAGGGGAGGGATGGGGCCCCAGTCCTAGTCTGCAGGCCACACTGGGGGCCGCCCGCCCACCTGGGTCAGTGCAGCTGCAGCTTGGATGAATGGCTGGCCGGGTCATGGGGCCCATAGTCTCAGGCAGAACAGCAGCGAGGCAGGACGTTGAGGCCCAGGAGCTGGATATCGCCCACCTTACCCCACAACTTCCTCCCCAGCTTCCTACGAGAATCTCCCACTCCAGAAGCAGCTCCCAGCTCCCACCACATAGCCACACTCAGCTCCAGGGACCTGTGTCCAGCACCATGCACCCACCCAATCCACCAGTGCGTGCGTGTACACACACACAGGGCATGCACGTAAGCTGTGCGCTCTACCAGCAGAGTTACCATTCTAGCTGTGGTAACCGCAACTTGTGCATCTCGTCCTGTGGGTCTTTATTGAGTACCTACTATGTGCTGGGCATGGGTATAGAAAGATGCTTTCCTCTGCCTGTCTGCCCTGGAGAGGCAGAAAACAAGAGTTAGTAGAAGAGACCTGAGCTTCCAAGGAAGAATGGATGGATGGCTGCTGGGACTAGCAGAGACGGGGAGGCCTGAGTGTGACGCTGCATCCTTAAGGGAGGGCAGTAACCATAGCAGCAGATGCACAAGGTGGGGGGGGGGCAGAAGGTCAGGAGGCCTGGGGCTTCAGAGATCCAGGTGACTGGGGTCATCAGAGTCACCTGGGGTCAGGGTTATGAGAGGTGTCCAGGCTGACAGTGTAGAAAGGGTCAGAGCACCCAAATTAGGATCACTATAAAGGACCCAGGTTGGAAGTCTTGGAAGTCACCAAGTACTACATAGAGGAAGCCAGGGTTTGGGTAGACTGTGTAGGTTATGAGAGACGGGAGGGGCCCTCTGAAGACCCTAGATTCAAGTGGAGGCTCTGGGAAAGGAGGCAGGAAAATAATCTAAAAAGAGTTTTGATTTGTTTTGTTTTGTTTTGTTTTGAGATAGGGTCTCCCTGTAGCCCCAGCTGTCCTCTCCCCAGCATGGAGAGCAGGCTGGCCTTGAACTCACAGAGATCCGCCTGCCTCTGCCTCCTGAGTGCTGAGATTAAAGGTGTGCGCCACCATGCCTGGCTTAGAAAGTCTTTTAAGAGCCAGTGGTGGGAATGAGGGCGCTGCAGGGCCCTTTGTGTCCTGGAGAGACAGGTCACAGGCGGAAAATCTACAGCAGGAGCAGAGAGACCACAAGGGGTCAGAGGGTCAGTGGGAGCCAGAGACAGATGTTGGGGCTACTGCAGCACCACCCTGCCCTGATACCTCAGAGCAGGACCTCCCCAGGCATGTTCCAGACACAGGGTACCGTGGGCCAGGGTTGTTGCCCCCTTGTCCAGTAACAGGGCCCAGGTCATGACCCTGCAGGTCCCTCCAGAGAGGCTTACCATGTACACAGCCTCCCCAAGGAGCAAGTGCCCCCCCCCCGGCATGTTCCAACAGGCAGCCCCAAAGCTGGCATTGAGTGCAAACAAGCAAGTGGATAGCCACACCTGGATCATATTACTGCTGATGTCAAAGCTGCCACAGAGGGATACAGGGATACAGTGTCTCCTCCGTGAGCTCTCGAGGGTAAACACCCTGTCGCTAGGCTAGGCACTGGTAAAGGAGGACCCAAGGGAGAAGTGGGGAGGCTTCCCCTCAGTGTCTTTATTTTATGGAATGTGTTTCTGTAGAATGCATACATCCCGGAAAACTTTGTAAAGAGATGAACAAGACAGCAGTGCCAGGCAACACAGAGAGACATCAGGGATGAGGTCCTCGCTGCCCCCCAAGTGTGTCTGGGATAGGGCAGGGCAGGGCAGCCATCGCACGAGCAGACTGTGGGCACACGGGCGGGGAGGGTCATGTGTGGCTGTCTCAAGTGTCAGACTCAAGAACTAGGGCAAAGACAGGGTGAGCAGAGTGTGCCCAGAGCTTGGAGACACCCCAAGCTTCGGGCCTGTTGTCCATCAGTCCAGTCCTGCTGGAGAGGTGCCAGGGGCCCCCTGCCATGGCTGAGCTGACCATTCACACGATGGAGTCAGGGGTGGGGCATGTCCAAAAGAAGAGCAGAGAGCGAAGGCCCTCAGAGCGGAAAAGGGGCTCACTGAAGGGGTTCCACCTAGCGAGAGCCCCGTGAGGCACCCAGGGGACCAGGAAGAATCTAGGACGGAAGAGATTGGAAGTGTCCAGATGCTGCCAGAGGACACTTAAGAAAGGTAGAAAGAGGTCTAGAGCCCAGGTGCAGAACAATGTCCCACCCAGGACAGCAAGCCCGTGACGACAGGGACACACCCTGCTATAGTCAGGAGGCCCAGTGAGGTTGGGCACCAGGGAGCACGGGTGGTCCGGGGGAGAGGAAGCAGGTGCCGAGGGTGGACGCCCCTTTTCCAGGTTTGGCCGTGGGAGGAAGAACATGCAGATGTCTGTATACATGGGCTGAGAGGGTCCACCAGTGCCAGACGGGTGGGTGGGCAGACACAGACAGGAGACAAATAGAAAAGCCCTGGGTCAGGGGAGGCCAGGACAGCAGACTCAGGGGAAAGGGCAGGGAGGCCCGGCAGCAGCCCCAGGTCTGTTTGTGATTTGCCTGGGACAGGCCCAGGTGGGCAGCCCTAATCAATCGGCTGAGCCCCACGTGGCCTCTGCCCACCTGCCACCACCCCTGGGGGTCTCCGCCCCACTGGTTTGGCTAAGGGCTCTGGCCTCCTCTGGTACAACGTGTTCTGCCCGGAGTCCTCAGGCTTCTGGGACTCCGTCAGAGGATCCAGCGCAGGTGTGGCCGTGCCGGCCGCCAGCACAAACAGAGCCTCCCGGCTTCCAGCGCCTTTTCCAGCCTGTCCTACGTGGCCCAGGCAGAGCAGCTGCTCCAGCAGGCTGAGCCAGCACTTCGCAGACCCCCAGACACGGAGCCGCCTCTGCAGGCAGCACCCTCTGAAGCTGTCAAGGGCTGATTGGTCCTGTTGGGAGGCTGGTGCCTGAGTCTGCCCCTCCCCCACTGCCTGCCAGGTAGATGTAGGCAGCTTTTGACCTCTGTGTACCGGCCCCTTCCAGGGCAGGCAGGCAGGCAGGCAGGGGCCCCCAGAGCTATCAGGAGCTGTGGGCTCTGGGGCTCCAAGCCTACCACTGCCCCCCTCCAGGACCTTTGCCCCTGAGGCTGTCATCAGAGCTTGCAGAGCAGAGAGGCTGTGGGGTGGACGGTTCCGGACAACAGGGTTACCAGGGAGGGAGGAGGTGACCTAGTGTCCAGGGCTGTGGGGCCACATGGCACAACAGGGTCACACAGCGCTGGCCCAGGGCATCAACTAAGAACATGGGTGAGCAACATGCTTTGAGCCCCCACAGACTAAAGACAGGGTGAGGGGTGAGTCACCTGAGCACCCAGGATGACTTCAGTGGGTGGAGGAGGGAGGCCCTGCAGGGGGAGGCCATGAGGGCTCCGGCTCAGGCTAGGGAGGCAAGAGTCAAGTCCTGCAGGTTTCTGGGGTGGGGCGGAAGGGTGCTGCTCCCTCCCCCCTGCCAGACCTCTACCACAGATCCATAAGGGTGCTCCCCACCTCCCATACCGAAACCACTTGGATTAGAACTGTTTCAAAGCTGGGCGTGTTGGCACATGCATTTGATCCCAGCACTCTGGGGACAGAGGCGGGCAGATCTCCGCAAGCTCAAGGCCAGCCTGGTCTGCATAGCAAGTTTCAGGGTAGCTGGGGAGATCCTGTCTCAAAAAAGACAAAAAAAATTATTGTTTCAAAGCCAGGTGTGGTGGCACAGGCCTGTGATCCCAGCACTTGGGAGGCCAAGGAAGGACAGTGAGTTCCTGGCTTGCCTGGGCTACATATCGAGACCCAGGATACTTTGGAAGGGGCAGTTTAGAGTGAACCTAGGACAGATGAAGACTTACAGGGAGATTGATAGATAGAAGACACTCCCACTTGGTGAAGGATCAACCACCTCAGAGACGCCTACAGCAACCCCACACATATCAAAGGTTTAAAAAGGTGAAATGAGGGGCTGGAGAGATGGCCCAGTGGTTAAGGGTGCCGACCGCTCTTGCAGAGGACCCGGGGTTTGATCCCCAGCACCCACATGGTGGCTAAGAACCATCTTTAACTTCAGTTCCAGGGGCATCTGATGCCCTCTTCTGACCTCTGCAGCATTGCACGACACGGGTGCACAAACCTACATGCAAACAGTACACTCATATATATACCAAAATAAATAAAAAATTTTTTAAATCCTTTAAAAATGTGAAATGCAAAGCCGGGCGTGGTGGCGCACACCTGTAATCCCAGCACTTGGGAGGGAGAGGCAGGCAGATCTCTGTGAGTTCAAGGCCAGCCTGGTCTACAGAGTGAGTTCCAGGACAGCTGGGGCTATAGGGAGACCTTGTCTCAAAAACACACACACACAAATTTTTTTAAAGGTGAAATGCAGACCTAAAAATCACTAGAAAATGATTTTTAATGTTGGAACAAGGAAGGGTGATCCAAGCACACACTAACTTGGAAGCCATAAAGTGAAGAGACTAGAACTCCTATTATATGGAAAACCAGTGATTTCCACAAATACAGAACATTTGTGATATACCTGTCAAAGGATGAATCTTCACAAATAAAGAGTCTTTACAAGTCAATAAACATAAAGCACCTGGCCTGCATGTTAACCAGCCTTTGGTCCTTTGCCCAGCCCTGTCTGGGGAGCAAGCAGGACTCATGGGGTCTCCCACCCACTCACTCCAGGAGAAAGGCCAAGGATTCATGTACTCGGCAAATATTCATAACATGCCGGTGCTCTCCTATGGAAGTTTTCTGAGCATCTACCATGTGCCAGACTCTAAGAGACTGTCGGGGACTCAACAGGAATGGCACACTCAGGCCCTGACCTCAGCCACCTCAGACTTGCAGAAGACATAGCAGTCAAGTAAATTAATAAACTGGGGCAGTTCAGGGATCAACAAGGTCGCTGGGGGAGATCAATACGTAAGAACTTTAGCTAGAGAGGTGGGCATTTGAGTAGAAAGTCCACAAAGCAGTGGAGAATGGCCTTCCAGGCAGAGAAACCAGGGGTACCCTGGGGTGGAATGAAGGTGGATGTGCTCAGGGGTCTGTGGGGAGCTGGGAGCAGAGGAGGCCCCGTGGAAAGGGGGCTGCTGCGGAGGGGGCTGCTCATCTGGGGAACCAAAGGGAAAACAGCACAGTTCGGAGGGCACAGATGAGCCACGCCACACAGATGTGAGCCACACCACACAGACGTGAGCCACGCCACACAGACGTGAGCCACGCCACACAGACGTGAGCCACGCCTCACAGACGTGAGCCACGCCACACAGACGTGAGCCACGCCACACAGACGTGAGCCACGCCACACAGACGTGAACCAGGCCACACAGAGCAAGGAGGGAAGAGGGCAGCCATCTGGTTCTGGGGTAACTCTGTAGGACCAGGCCAGGCAGTGTCTTCAGGGGTAGGAAGGGGCTGGGTTCAGGTGAGTGTGTGTCTGTGTGTGTGTGTGTGTGTGTGTGTGTGTGTGTTAAGTGGGGGCTAAGAAAGGGTTATGGAGGCTTGTCTAAAGTCAGAGGCACAGTTGATACAGGAGCATGGAAGCAGATGGAGGGGACAGGCAGGAAGACTTATGCACCCCAGGCTTGTACGGAGCTGTCCAGGGGCAGGTCTGGGTGGCAGGCCAGCTCCAGGATCCATTGAACGTGGGCTGAGTGTCACAGGCCAGAGAAACAGGACAGCGGCTGGAACCTGGGGACAAAGCAGAAGTCTTTGCTGTGGCAGTTCGAGAGCAGGGGAATAGTCAGCGTGCCCTCTCGGTCTTGGGGTGCTCCTTTTACAGTTGCAGGGACAGGGTTCTACCTGCATCACTGACAAGCTCTGGTGTCTGGTGTTTCTTGTGATCTAGAATGTTCATGCTATCATCGCTATGACACAAGTGACTGGTCATCTGTGTGTCCTGGTCGGCTGGCGGGTGGCAGGTGTTTATCTGTGTAAACAAGACTTGACAGTTATAAAATGAGTAGCTACTACAATGGACAGCACTGCTTTATAAAAGGGAGTCACTGGGCTTGGGGCAGTGAGAGCCCAGCCTGCATCCTCATGTGCACTCACAATGAGCTACTACAACTATCTCAGCAAAAGATGGCAGCTGGGCTGGCGTGTGCCCTGGAGAGAGCCCGTGTCTTGGGATCCCGGGCCTCCTGGGCCTTAACCGAATCACCTTTTTTAGACTCTGGAGGACAGAAGATACATAGCAGTGAGCCAGCAGATGATTGGGCTGCAGTGGACAGCCTAGAACAACCCCACTATGTGCCCCATCCTGCAGCCCCTCTTACTGTGCGTTTGACACGAGGAATTGTAATGCTGCCTGAATTGTAATGCTGCCCGTGCACGGGACTGTGGAGGTGAGATGTGCAAGCCCTGGCACACAGTAGGTGCTAAATAAAGGCCCATCATTGCTTCCTCACCATCTGCCAACTTCTGCTATAATAACCTAGAAGATGCCCCTCCTACGCAAAGTAGGACCCAACGCAGCCCAGGTAGCACTAAGGGGTGTCTGTCTGAGGGGGACGTTGGGGTGCCAGGGAAAGGGGAAGCTTGGAGGAGGCTGAAGAGCAGGCAGCCTGGGCCTTGGTGAGGAGCCTGCAGGCAGTGTTCCCCCAAGCCTCATTACCTAGTCCATAAGGTGCAGACGTGGGAGCCCAGGGTCAGGTGACCCCACCAGCACCCAGCTCTGGGCTCCTGTGTACCTGCCTTCGAGCTCACTCCCAACTCCCCATGGGCTCATTTGATGACTCTGCACTGGGTACCAAGCATTTTGAACGTGGCCTCTGACAGTGAGTGTATCAACATCCCTCAGGGCAGACAGCAGGAAGACCAACATGGCCACCGTCCCATGACCTACAGAGGGCCACTGGACTGCCCTGTGAGAACTCCAGTCCTGCTTTTAAACACTGACCCACAAGGAGCCTCAGCCCGGACACATCCCAGGGCCCCACACCCTAGACTCAGACCCCCATGTCCCCTGCCTAACCACCCTAAGCCAAGCTGCCTGAGGCAGCCCACAGGGCCAGGGCCTTGGGGGGTCCCAAGCAGGGATCAAGGCCGAGCAGGTTCTGCAAAAATTTCTCTGAAAAGACTCTTTTCAAGATTTTCTTTTGAAAACAAATTCATAACCACATCAAACAAGAATCCCCGTCGCCTTGGGTTTGATCGCCAGCCGCCTTGGGGCTCTCTAACTAGCTGTTTTTCTAATTGCTTTTTTTTTCTCTTCCAAAGCAAGTTGAACATAGAAGTCATCTATGGTGATTACTTTGGTGAGCAGAGACAAGGCACAACGAGGCTTTTGTCCGGCTTGCCCTGTTAATCAAATTGTGGCAACATCCCAGATCCCCAAAACTGATCTGTCCCACTGGCTCTCAGGGAATGCCAGCCCAGAGCAGGCACGCCCTTCCCTGAGCGTGATTGTGCCTCTCTGAGCACCTGCCCTTTACCATGTGGCTCTCTGACACCGCTCCCTCGGCACGGGGTAAAGTGTTCACTGGCTCTCCCAACACGCACTCAGAACCCTAAAGGGATGAAGTAGAACCAATGACTTCCGAGACTATTGCTGAGCTGTTGTCCCTGGAGCTGGGGAGGAGCCACCATGGCAGGAACCCCCCTTCAGTGGGCCAACAGGCTGAGACCACCAAGAACTCCCTCCCACAATATAAGAAGAGTGTCCCAGGCAGGCAAGTCCTCCTGCTCCCCAGCATGCAATGAGGAGTGGGCCGCTATGCTTCCCAGCTGGGGAAACTGAGGCAGCAAGGAGCCTACATGGCTGGGTCTTGGCACCCAGCAGTCTCCCGACACAGGGCAACCTGATCCCCTAGGTGTGCTAGGCAGGCAGGTACCAGGGCCAGCCACAGAGATGCAGGCAATTGCATAGATCAGACATACAGTCCAGACCAGGAAGGCCACAGGGCTCAGCCTACACACAGGTTATTGCTCATCCCCTGCTGGCCAGGGCAGGCAAGGGAACTGTGGGCATCCGGACACTTCGGGAGGATCCTGTAGGTGACCCAGAGGACCCCACAAGTACTAGGGATCTTGCCCCATAGGGATCTAGGCCAACCCCTCAGATATCAGGGGCTTCAGAGGGGCCTGTGTGCTCAGATGTCCCCTTGCACTGACCCTGACCTCTTCAGCCCTGTCCTTCTTCATATGAGGGACAGAGGCACTGTGAGGCCCCAGATGCTGACCTCCACCCTCCTTGGGTCTCTAGCAGCTTGGCCAGTAGGACATGTTCAGCCCAGAGAGCCTAACAGGTCCTGAAAAACCTCAGTGGCCACAAGCAGCAGCCATGGGGTCATTGTGAGCTTGGGGACTGCCCAAGGCAGCTTGAAGGATATCCTTGGGTGGCACAGAGACTTGCTGTCACAGGGCTTCCAAAGAGAGTACCTCTTCCAGCCACACAGTACCCAGTCCTCCCCCCCCCCCGCACCAAGAATTCCCTTTAAGGTCCCCTGCCCATTAAGAAATGTGAGGTATCCACAGTGGTTCGAGTATAGGTTAGTGAACATACATGAAGCTTATGTCTTCTATGACCCAAGGGGTTCTTTAACTGATGCCTAACAAATCAATACTCAACAGGTTCTGCGTATTTAAAGCTGCAGGAAGCCAGGGCTAAGCTGCCCACCTACAACCCTCTTTTCAGTTATAGGGACCAAGGAGGCCTTGAACCTGGGCGTAAACCCTGGCACCGACATCCAGGAGCAACCTAGCTTCAGGTTCCATTCTCTGTACTCCTAAGCCCGTAGCCTCAGTTTCCCCATGTGAGCCTTCAAGCCTGAGTGACCTTCAGAGTACAAACAAGCAGTGGGTAAGAGAACCCAGTCCCGCAGCCGCCAGGAGCCACCGCGGTCTGCCTGGGGCACAGACCTCACTCATAGTACACTCTTGTCCAGGAAGCGGGACCCTCCCGGCCACTTATCCTCAGGGTCCAAATCACCCAGGCTTTGGGGCCAGCGGTCAGCAGTTGGCTGAGTCACTGTATGGTTTTCCCTAAAGCAGCTCTGCAGGTCTCACCACATGAGGCCATCTGCTGACCCCTTCGTTCGCTCGCTCTGGTGTTCCCTATACTCCAGGTACACCTTACTGACAGGTACCCTGAGAATGTCCCCAGGATGCTCCAGGCCCTGGGCTCGGCCGCTGAGGCCACCTCACTCATGCCACTACCCCGGCCCTGGTGCCCATCCTCCTAGGAGGAGGCTGTGTGGTGACCCTCAGCCACCCTGGCTGTCTGGAAACAGGAGAGGGAGAATACTCAGCACCGCCAGCTGTATACGTGTACAAACACAAGGACTCACAGCACATCAGTGCACCCCAATAGGCACACCCAGACACACACGTGAGCATGACAAATGTGATACACTCATGCGTTCAACTTGCCCCACACCGTGCCCCCCAGCCTCTCAGGCGCAGTCCCTAAGCAGGCCTGCACTAGGCTGCCCTGCCACCATACTCAGCTCTCCTTCTGTCCCCACAGGTGACACAGCTGGACCAGAGGCTGGTGGTCATCACGGATATGCTTCACCAGCTGCTGTCCCTGCACCAGAGCAGCCCCACCTGTGGCAGCAGGCACCAAGCCATCCAGTCCCGCAGCGAAGACAACTCCATCAACCCTGAGCTTTTCCTGCCCAGCAACGCCCTGCCCACCTACGAGCAGCTCACTGTGCCCCGGAGGGGCCCTGATGAGGGCTCCTGAGGGAGCCCAGGAGGGGAGGCCCAGGGTAGCCCCAGCAGGTCTACCCTTCCTCCCTCTGACAGGGGTACCCACCTGGTCCTGGCTACCTCCTTGAATGCCCGAGATGACAGCACAGCCCCCCAAGGCTCTGGCACCCCTGGGTACTGGTACTTGGCTGGGTATAGGGTCCCTCTCAGGCCAGAACTGTCACCTCCATTAAGATGATGATGTCACTTACATGGTGGCTGGGACACAGGGTTGGGGGGACATCCCATGTGGGGTCATGATGCAACCTAGGTGGAGGGAGGCCCAGGTGGGGGCCAAGGGACTTCCTGGGAAGATAGAGGAACAGCCCGGCAGTTTTGGGTCCTGACTTGAATCCAGGGCCCAACAGGAAGCAGGCAGGGCAGGGTAGGGCAGGGCAAGCCCACCCTACTCCAACTACAGACTACAGGCTGGCGGGGGTTCAGCAGGCCAGGGCCTGGCTCCCTCACTAGCAACACCGGATGGGCAAGATACCAAAGGGGTCCCCAGCTTCCTCCAGAGCCAATCCTGAGCAGGGGCCTGTCCACCTCTCCCTGCAGCCAGCTGTGGACTCGCACCTTCTCCACCAGCGGTGAGCAGGGTGCTTGCCCTCTACATGCAGCCCAGCTCCCACTCAGTGTTTGGAGCTGACGGGCCCATGGTCATCCCACTGCATCCCTCAGCCAGCAGCTGAGCCACAGGAGATTAAGGGGCATAAACAGTTTTCCCTGGGAATGGCTCCCTGGGCATCACACCTTGCAGAAATCAGGATGATTTGTGGTGATTCGGAATCTGTGCTTTAATGAATTTCACAGTGTGATTTTGTTGAGAGGCTTTTCCTAATAAACTTGGGGCATCCCAGGTTGATGTTCACACAGCCTTTGCCTTGACTTTGGGAGTGGGCAGGGGGAGGGGCTGTCAGGGAGCTCCTTAAAACAACCTGGTGCTCAGCATCCACACCACCCTCCCCACCCCCACCCCTGGCTCCTGCTCTTCCCCCGAAGAACAGCTATGCCTCAATCCCCTAGCCAGCCAGACTCCTGAGAGACAGATGCCCAGGGGCCGCTGAGCAAGTGCCCTGTCTATCCATGCCAAGAAGGCCCAGGCTCTGTGGGCTCACAGAGACCACACGGCAGGAGGAAGTTTGATCCCCAGCTCAGTGCCCCCCCCCCGTCTGGACTGAGGGCAGCCCTGGACCCTCCACTCCAAGTGTCCCTGGCCACATGGTGCTATCAGGATGTATATATTGCCTGACTCCCAGCAGACCCTGAGCCTTGGGGGCAGGTGAAGGTGGCTCAGAGCCAAGCCAAGGCCTCTCATCTATCCTTCCCGTCCCCACCAAGGATCCCCTAAGCCATTAGAGAGCAGTGCCTTTCCAGGACCCCAAGGATTTGACTCCTGAGATAGGCACAAGGGCCCCTGGCCTCCTGCCTGTCTCCCTGTCAGCACCATAGTGCTCATCTGGCCGTCCAAACTGTTCTCTAGGATAGACTCAGAGGCCTGGGTCAAGTGGGCACCAACCTACCCACATGGTCCTGTGCCAATTGTGATCCATCCTCAGTCCTGCCTGAGAATGAAAAACAGGGTACATACACAGAGCCCCCCCTCAACCAATGTTTGCTCTGTCCCCTTCTGTCCTTCCAGAGCCCACCCCATATCCCAGGTCATCAGGACTGGGGGAGTTTGAGATGTCAAGGACTGAGTCATTCCAGGTCTAGGGAGGCAATGCACATCCAGAAGTGGGAATGGGAATCTAGTGGGGGTCGGGGGGGCAGCTGGAGGCCCCTGTGGAAGAGGAAAGCCGGGTGTCTCTTATTTGGAGTCTTTGGGAATCTGAAAGCCCTTGGGGATCCCAACACAAGATCTTGGTTTCTGGTCTGATAAGCACTGGCTAGGCATGGTGGGGGAGGGGGAGGGGAGGGGAAGGGGGGAG
>VZQC01012659.1:4785467-4832540 GCA_009823505.1 Rhizomys pruinosus
GGATGGATGGGTGGGTGGGTGGATGGATGGATGGATAGGTGGGTGGGTGGATGGGTGGGTGGATGGATGGATGGATGGATGGATGGATGGGTGGATGGATGGATGGATGGGTGGATGGATGGATGGGTGGATGGATGAATATGGGGATGGATGGGTGGGTGGATGGATGGATGGATGGATGGGTGGATGGATGGGTGGATGGATGGATGGATGGATGGGTAGATGGATGGATGGATGGGTGGATGGATGGATGGGTGGATGGATGAATATGGGGATGGATGGATGGATGATGGATGGGTGAGTGGGTGGTGGATGGGTAGGAAGGTGAGTGGATGGATGAGTGGATGCATTATCAAGTTAAGGGGACTGCCAGGTCCCCTTGTGATGCACTGTTTACTAGCACACTGTCAGCCTAGCCTTAGAGTGCCACACAACCATGGTCCTCCATGGGCAAGACAGCACCACAGTCTTTCTCAGGGGGTCACTCATTCCTGTATGAGCTGTGTTTTTGTCATCTCTTAAGCAAAGGCAAGTCCTCACTAAGGCCCATTCTAAAGTCAACTGATAAAGCAGACCTGGCCCAACTAGCCCAGCATTCAGCTTGTCCCCCAGGGAGCATCTCCTGCTCTCCAGAGCTACTGCACTGCAGCCTGGGCCGCCCTGCTGGCCCTCTGCCCCTGCGTCTCCTCTATGAGGTCTGTGGGTCTTTTGGTCCTGGTGCTGCTCCCTAGATGAGCATCAGAGCCTTCATTCTTTATCGTACCTCCCTTTCCTGTCTCATATCTTGAAGGAAATTTGCCCAAACCCCAATATCTCTGATGTTCCTCAGTATCCACCCGGACGACCCCCCCCCACTGCCAAAAGTGATGCTTGGTGGGCCCTGGGTAGTTCATAGGAAGTGAGCAGCCAGGAGGCAGCATGGAAGCTTCCATGCTCAGGGAGTGGAAGTGGTTTCCTGTTAGTGTCAAACTCGCAGGAGCCTAAGATCCTAAGGTTAAGGACCTCCTTTGGTTTTCTCCTAGCCCCTGCAGTCCCTTCATCAGCCAGAGGTCATGGACACCTACCCTGCAAGGCAAGCCCCCCATCCCTGCTATGAGTCCTGGACGAGGCCTGGCCTGGACCGTGCTGGACATGCTGCTGTGATCATGACACTTGCATCTATCTACATGTGGCTTGGGGGGGTGGGGGGGGAGGTGTTCTCTTCTTCAACCTGTGGCTTCTCCTCGGCAGCCCCCGAAGCCTGCCACCTGCAAGCTCCAGTTGTATTTATTTAATTAGTTTTGTATGTGCATGTGTGTGAGTGGGTATGACTGCATGTGTGTACAAACGCCCATGGAGCCCAAAGGCTGACTTCAGATGTCTGTCTTTGTCTATCATTTGAGACAGAGTCTATCACTGAACTTGGAACTCATTGATTAACTATACTGACTGGCTAATGAACTCCATGGATCTGCCCCTCTCCAGCCACCCCAGGGCTGTTGTTACAGATGGGCAGGCATCTCTCACCAGCTCAGCATCTTCAGTTCTAGTGTGCCACCAGTGGTGTGCTGTATTGAGCTGCCTTTTCCACTATCTGCAACACTCTCATGTTACAGGTCTTTTTTTTATTATTATTTCTGTATGTGTGAATGTACTGTCTGCATGCAGGTTTGTGCACCCATGTCGTGCAATGCCGCGGAGGTCAGAAGAGGGTCTCGGATTCCCCTGGAACTGGAGTTCTCCTGGAATTGGAGTTTCAGATGGTTCTCGGCCGCCATGTGGGTGCTGGGGATCAAACCCGGATCCTCTGTAAGAGCGGTCGGCGCTCTTAACCGCTAGGCCATCTCTCCAGCCCATGTTACAGGTCTTTTAAACGCCTCGTTGTGGTTCCATAGCTCCAGTTTGAGCAATTGCAACGGGCACTTATGGGATCCCAGCATTCGGGAGGCTGAGGCAGGAGGATGTGCATTAGAGTCCATCCTGGGACACGTAGTGAGCTCCAGATTAGCTTGAGCAACATAGCAAGACCTTCTCTCAAAAAGAAAAAGAAGCCGGCAGTGCACAGACAGGAAATCCCTCATTTGAGAGCCAGGAGTAGGCGCAGGAGCTCCAGCCATCCTCCCCCAACTACAGGAGACCCTGTCAAAAAAAAAAAAGCAGACAGGCGACACAGACTTGCCACAGTGTTTCACCTTTAAACCCAGCATGGCAGTGATGCCCATTCAGTGGAAACTTAACTTTTAATTTTGCATGTGTCCAACTATTATATTTTTACTTTCAGTATGGAATTCAAGAAATTACATGAGGTATTCAACACTGAATTTTTAAAGGCTTTGTTGGAGTGTGGGAGTACATGCCTATATTCCTAGCAAGAAGATCAAGGATTCAAGGCCAGCCTTGGATACACAGCAACTTTGGGGCCAACCTGAGCTACGTGAGACCCTGTCTCAAGAAAGCAAGCAGGAGCTGGAGAGATGGCCTAGTGGTTAAGAGCGCAGACTGCTCTTGCAGAGGACCCAGGTTCGATCCCCAGAACCCACATGGCGGATGAAAACCGTCTTTAACTCCAGTTCCAGGGGAATCCGACACCCTCTTCTGACCTCTGTGGCATTGCATGACACGAGTGCACAAACCTGCATGCAGACAGTACATTCATACACATATGAAAATAAATAAAAGAAAATAAAAGAAGGAAAGCAAAGCTGGGTGTGTGTGGTGGCCACGCCTTTAATCCCAGCACTTGGGAGGCAGAGGCAGGAGGATCTCTGTGAGTTCAAGGCCAGCCTGGTCGATAGAGCAAGCTCCAGGCCAGCTGGGACTAAAGAGAGACCCAGTCTCAAAAATACAAGAAAGAAAGAAGAAAGAAGAAAGAAAGAAAGAAAGAAAGAAAGAAAGAAAGAAAGAAAGAAAGAAAGAAAGAAAGAAGAAAGAAAGAGAGAGAGAGAGAGAGAGAGAGAGAGAAGGAAGGAAGGAAGGAAAGAGAAAGAAAAGAAAGAAAGAAAGAAAGAAAGAGAAAAAGAGAGAGAGAAAGAGAAAAAGAGAGAGAGAAAAGAAGGGGCTTGGGCTTGGTTGGATGATTTAGCTGGGCTACAGGCTAACATAAGTGTTCTAGGCACACTCCAAATAGGTCAGATAGATTAAGGTGGACTAGAAAACTCTCTGGGTTAGACCTAGCCAGTGCATTTTCACCTTACAATGGGTTTATTGGGATGTAACCCAATTAATAATCAAAGTGTCTCAATGGGTACACATGTGTGTGATTTAATGCTTTTAAATATGTTCTTTTATCTCAAAAGTTAATATGGTTCCTCTCGATATAAAATCGTATGGAGCCACAGGCTGCTAGCTTCCTGGGTATTGCAGAGAGAAGGCTGGACCAGGAGAAATGATACATTTCTTCATTGTTTGCTTTTTTTCTGTGGTAAGCAAATATTTCTACAATTGGAGAAATGCATATGGCTATTTTCATTTAGGGAATCTTTTAAAATATATAAGACACATCACTAACTCATCAGCTGGGAGTTGTAGCAACAATGCTCTGAGCTGGCCCCTAGCCGATGGGAGTGGCCAGGGACCCCAGCACAATGTGGGAGACCAGTGGCAGGACCACCTTACAAGAGGGCCTCCTCAGAATGCTGTCCTGGGGTGCCAAAGTGACTAGACCCCATTGGACAGAGGCCAGCGCAGACCACTTAATGCCAAATTCCACTCGGGCCTGTTCTCAGTCCCAGCAAAATTCCAAAGTATATTGTTGTTATTGTTATTATTTTGCAATTACGTGACATTTTTTAAATGCCTGGAGTGTTTTTTCAGCCATTTTCATTAGCTCCTTCTCACTCAGCTGGAGAGAGAGGTCGACATTTGGCTTGCCACGAGGCAGGCTGGCCAAGGCTCAGAGAGGCCACCCCATTCACCTGGGTCACACAGAAGCAGCCTTCATGGGACAGGAACACCCAGGCTATCCTGAGTCACTCTGGAAGTCACCTAAATTCTCAGCCCCTACTATGCTCTTCTTTGGGTTTATGAATATGTTGGGGTGAGAGACAGGGAAGAAAGGAAAGGAAGAAGGGAGGGAAGGAGGAAGGCAGGAAAGAAAAGCCAGACCCAAGAGACCAGAGCGGGGCTGGAGAGATAGCCTAGCGGTTAAGAGCACTGACTGCTCTTGCAGAGGACCCGGGTTCGATCCCCAGCACCCACATGGCGGCTAAGAACCGTCTGTAACTCCAATTCCAGGAGAACTCCAGTTCCAGGGGAATCCGAGACCCTCTTCTGACCTCCGCGGCATTGCACGACACGGGTGCACAAACCTACATGCAGACAGTACATTCATACACATACAGAAAGTGGAATGGTCATGTGGGGTGGGGAGACACAGGTCTGGCAGAGTGGAATTTAGAGACCCCATGGAGAGCGAACCTGCAGGGGTCCCTGTCAAACCTTCCTCCCTGACCTCTAAGAAGCCTCAGTCAGGTACGGGTAGGGTCCCCACACAACCCTCTTCTAGACTAACTCTCAGGGGGAAGAGGGCTGAGCTGGGAACCACCAGGTCCTCAGATGACTCCCTGAGAGACAGGAAGCCCCTATGCCTGTGTTAGTTCTGCACCCCAGCTCCTAGCGGGTGCCACGGCCCAGCCCCATCTGTCCTGCAGAAGCTGCCCCAGAGGGCTGAAGCATGGGCCCAACAGGACACAGGGCAGGAGCCCAAGCCAGAAGCTGAAAATCATGGACAGAGTCATGCCCCCCACCAAAGTCTTCTGTTGAATCCTGACCTCAGAATGTGACTGTACCTGAAAGTAGGGACCTTCAGTGAGGCCTCATGGTAACCCTAATCCAATCTGACAAAGGGAGATCTGAGCATAGATGGCCAAAGGACAAGCAGATAAGGGCACAGGGAGAAAATGTCTGCAAGCAAGGACAGAGGCCTCTGGAGGGGCCGGCCCCATAGCCTTCCATGTTTGCAGGCTGTTGAAATTCCTGGCTGTGCTGCTGCGTCAACCCAGCTTCCACCCCATCCAAGCCCACCGAGAGGGCGCTGCTCAGGAAAGACAGCACGCTTGGCCTCTAGGCCTTGGAATCACAGCTACCCACCCATGGCCTAGAGACTTCTACAAGTCATTAAACTGGCTCTCCCTAGTGTCCCTTAGAAGTCTCATACCAACACCTTAGGGACACACCATGTAAGAGGGGGCCACCCAAATGCTACCTTCCCAGGCCAGGACAGAGAGGTCACATACAGTCTCTGTGCCTGTTAACCCCTAAATGCTAACGAGCTCTGGCCAAAGGGGGGGGGGGTGGCTGGACTTTATCACCCTGGCAAACCAGGGTGGGGGCTGAAGGAACAAACCCTGCCTGGGCTGTGGGGCTCCCCCAGGAGCCAGGGCTGTCCCTGTCCTCCCTCCGGAGCACTGGTTAGCTGCCTGTCTCCTAGTGACACGGGGACTCCCTCCTATCTGGGTTTTCACCCACACGTGTTCAATTAAATTTTGCTTTTATGCCAGAGCGGCCTCTGATGTGAACTGTCCTGGGAGGTTCTGCGTGTTTCTTTGTGTCCTCCACCCCAAAGTCAATCTCCGAGTTTCAGAAAACACCCTCCTGGATTGGATGGGGAGGGGAGAAGAGGGGAGAACCATACTACACAAAACAAAAGCACCAGAAACAAAAGAGAGAATGCTGGCTGCCTCTTCTACAGAATTCTCCTGCGAAGAGACAATTCATTCCGAGTGAAACGTTCCCTTTGTGCAGGGGGAGAAGGGGGACGGGTGTTTGCGGAACAGGCCGGTCAAGTTGGGCAGAGACGCAAAACCCCTTCCTTTGACTCAAATATTTAAATTCTCAAATATATATGCACAATTGCGGTAGCAGCTGACCTTACTTATTTTCATAGAAGAAACGTGGAAGGCATAGGGCCACAGTTAATCTAGCCAGCAGTGGCCCCGCCTCCTCAAGGCAGAGCAGTTAGTCCTGGGGGGCGGGGAGGGCCGGCCTTAATCCTTTTATTCAGACATTTGGCTTAAAAGAATAACAAGGAGAAAAAGCTGGGACATAATTGCATTGCATGGAAAACAGAAAGATCTCTCTCTCTCTCTCTCTCTCTCTCTCTCTCTCTCTCTCTCTCTCTCTCTCTCCCTCTCTTTCTCTCTCTCTAACATGCCCATTTTCCTGTCCTCACAGAATGGAGGCTTGTGGCCAGAGGGTATTTTTTTTTTCTTAGTTTAATCAGGAGTATTTTCCTTGCACCATTGTCGGAACCACCACCTCCACCACCACCCAGGGATGCTCCTGCGTGGTTCGCCCGCTGCACTGGGGGCTCACTCATTCATTCACAAGGTCATTCATTCCCTCCCCTCCAAGCAAAGACCTGTTGTGTGTGGCTCAGCCAGGCTCAGGCATCAGTGTAAACAGACCCTAACCAACACAAATCAACACTAAGACGTCACCTTGCTGGTAAAGGTAAAGGACTCTACCACCTTAACAGAGCTGTTCCCCAGCCCTTGTCGGTGCATAAATCTCAAGGGGCTTCGGTGCAAGCGTTGCTCTTGGTTTCCATTGGGGCTAGAAAGAACACCTGAGACCCGAGGAAAGGGGCGGACCGACCCTCCCCTGGCCAGCCGGTGGCCAAATCAGGCAGCGGGTCCCAGAGGACCCTGGCCCAGTCCATCAGCAGGCTGGGTCTTTAATGTTTAAAGATCTCTCCCCTCGTTTCAAGAACTCCCTGACATGGCTTTCTATGATGCGTGGGCTGTCGGGACATCTGTCTTCTATACCTAATAAAGTCGCCAGGACTCAGAATGAACTCGGTGGCTTTGAATCCGGGCTCACATATGGTTGGTAATTAGCTGGCTATCTCTTGGCGTTAAATGATTTTTTTTTTCTCGCCCGGTTCGCATCCATAATAGACAAGAACAGAGTTGCGATTGTTCCCTGTTGCGGGACGTTCTGCGCCTGAATGAGCGGGGAGTGGGGGGGGTGGCGGGGGGGGGCTGCTGCGTAGACGCGGATTTGACATATGGTTGCGCGGAGCCGGGAAGAATGGGACCCTGTGTGTTCGACCCGGACGCGGCGGCGCGGGCCGTGCCAGCCCGGCGCAAACCGGGTGCCCGACGGCGCAGGAGGAGCGGGCGCACCGTCGGGTGCAGGGTGCTGTGGTCAGACCCGGTGCACGGAGCGGGAGGCGGTGCGCGAGGATGGAAGGATGGGTAGAGGAAGGGAGGGAGGGACGAAGAGATGGAGACGAGGAGGGGGAGGAAGAGAGGTGGACGGACGCATGAATGGACGGACGGGCGGACGGACAGACGGACGCACCGGCTCGGGCAGGCGGACCAACCCCAGGCTCCCTCGCTGCCGGCGCCCGTGCTGGCCGCGAGGCGCGGCGGGGGAGGCTCTGCGGCTGCCGCAGCCCCATTGTGAGGCCTGCGAGACAATGGGCGACCCGAGGAGGCACCTGCTCGCCTGAAAGGCCCATAAATCGCCGCCGCGTCCAGCTGCCTTCCCGCCCCTCCCCGCGGACCGGCGGGCCGAGCGCGGCCGCGGCCGGGAGGGGGAGGCTCGGCCGTCGGTTCTAGCTTGCCGCCCCGACCCGGGCCACCGCAGCGCGCGCCTGCCCCTGCGCCTCGCGCAGCTGCCTGCGCCCCCGACCGCGCCTTCCCCTGCCACGGGCGCAGCCTCTCTCGGGCAAGGCACACGCCCCCCAGGAGATGTCTGACCCACCTAGACTAGGGCGTAGCTCGGCCCCTCATAAATGAATACTTGAGCTTTTGAACCCCAGTTATTACAGATTCTGCTTTGCGATGTTGGGACCCTGGAAGGTGTGTCTAACATTGTTGTCCCAGGACCTGGGAAAAGCAGCAGCTGCGCTCTGGGCTACGGTGGCCTCGTTTTGCTAAACTAAGCCACCCCCCCCACCCCGCATTCGGACTTGTCCTGAGGCTACTTATGCAGGTCCATAGAACTGGGGCTGGTAGCCCTAGGTAGTGGTGGCTCATGCCTTCAATCCCAGCACTCAGAAGGCAGAGGCAAGCAGATCTCTGTGAGTTCAAGGCCAGCCTGGTCTACATAGCAAGCTCCAGGCCAGCTGGGACTAAAGGGAGACCCTGTCTCAAAAAAAAAATAAAAATAAAAATCCCCCAGCAGCGGCCAGGACCTGTCCAATCCCAGTCAACTTCCCTTGAAACTGCTGACAGAATTCCCCTAACTTTGGGGAAGTGTTCAGGTCAATCAGCACTGACTTCCTCTTACAGCAAGGAAAACCGGGCAACCTCTACGATCCTCTCCTTAGGATGGGCGAGGGCTTGGCTCGCTGATTCCTGCCTGTGTCCTCGGACTCCAGACTGGGCTGCGAAGAGCTTTAAGAGATTGCTCTGGGTCGCCATTCATCCATCTCCCTGTTGGAGAGGGGCACAGTGGCAGGGGCGGGTGCAGAGTGGCAGGGGCGGGTGCAGAGTGGCAGGGGCGGGTGCAGAGAGTGGCAGGGGCCACTAGGAGAGCCCTGGCAATCCTGGACTTCTCTTGGGGATCACAGACTCCCCTGGGAAGCTATAGCAGAAAGGCTCCTAGGAGAACAGGAATAGGGTGAAGAGCCCCACTCTTTGTTTCTGTTTTGTCCTTGCTTTTCTGAGGAGGGGTCTCCCTCTAGCCCAGCTGGCCTGCTAACTCCTGGCAATCCTCCTGGGATTACCAGCATGAGCCATGTTTGATGGTAGTGGTGGTGTTTCAGTGAAACAGGAGTTCACTCTATCCCAGGCTGGTCTGAAACTCACCGTGTAGCCCAGGCTAGCTGCCAACTTTTGGCACTTCTCCTGCCTCAGCCTTCCAAGTGCTGGGACTGCGGGCGTGAACTCACCAGGCTAGAAGAGCGCCATTTAAATGGTTAACAGCATGTGACACAAGAGACAAGTGGGACGGGGCCTGAGCCCCAGGAGGCTGCGGCCCTGGTTGTAGGCAAGGCCAGACTGCCCTCATCCCTCTTCAAAAGCACCCCTTGTGTTGGACACTCGACCTCTCTGTTCAAAGAGAGCAGGAGTTGGCAGCTCTGTATCCTCTGGACTCTTCACGTGTTGGCACACGCCTACCAGTATTTTCTTCCAGGAAAAGGCGTGCATTCAGTCCCAGGCCCTTGCCAACACCAGCCGGGAGCTGGCTGCCTACATCCCACTGGAAAGGCACACAGGCCACATCCTCCAGCCTGAAGGAACTGGCAGAGCAGAACAGGACCGCAGCTTGCCTCTTGGTGGGGCAGGGCATGAATCCACCCCCGAGTGTCTGGGATCACTGGTGTGACTCTCCCCAACAGTCTGCCATTCCCCCACCCACTAGAACGTGGCCAGCATTCCTCCCATCCTTGCCTCCCTCACATGTTAAAAGAATGTTTTTCCATTTCCTTTGATGTCTTTTATAAGTTGCATCTCATTTCCTGCTTGGGCATTTCTGACCTCCAGTGACCTCCAACTCGGGACACTTACTGTGGCTGCCTGCCGTGGCTGCCTGCCGTGGCTGCCTGCCATGGCTGCCTGCTGTGGCTGCCTGCCGTGGCTGCCTGCTGTGGCTGCCTGCTGTGGCTGCCTGCCATGGCTGCCTGGCTGTATGGCTGGTCTCCTTAATGCCCCACACCCAGAGGCCAGTTCAAGAGGACTCCGTCCTCCCCTGGGTAACGGCCAGTAGCCTTCCCCTCCTTACCCCCTGCAGCTCCCTAAGAGGGATGGCCGAGGCAAAGGGGGCCTGCTCACTAGGAGGCTCTGAGACTCCCCGAGGTCTCTGAGACCTGCTGTTCCCCTTACTTCTGTCTATTCTGCCATATGGTACTTGGCAGAGCTGGGTGGAGCTGCCTGGCACCCACAGCATCCCAAGACCCCAGCTGGGGTGGTGCTCGGAGCCTCCAGGACGTGGAAGAGCCAAGCAGGGCAGTGAGGGCTGGGGGCACCTGCCCGTGCCTGGACCTGCAGGCTCCAGAGCAGCAGTCACAAAAGAGCAGAAACTCCAGAATGAAGCAACTGAGAAAGGAAGTCGAAGCCAGGCAGGATAAACCAGAAGAAGGCCAACTGTGCGTCTCCTCCCTCCCTTCTTTCCTTCCCTCTTCTCTCCTCCTTTCCCATGTCCTACTTGCCTTTTTACTTCTATTTATTTTGTATGCATGTGTATGAGTGTGCGTGTGTGTGCATGTGTGCATATACACACACTCACACTTGTGCCTTCATCGAGGCAAGTATGTGGGAGTCAGAGGCAGATTAGCAAGAGTTGGTCCCTGGGAATGGAACTCAGGTTGTCAGACTTGGCAGCAGGTGCCTGCACCCACTGAGCCATCTTGTGTCCCTGTCCTCCTCCTCTTCCTCCCCTTCCTCCTCCTCCTCTTCTTCTTCCTCTTCCTCCTCTTCCTCCTCCTCCTCTTCTTCCTCTTCCTCCTCCTCTTCCTCCTCCTCCTCTTCTTCCTCTTCCTCTTCCTCCTCCTCCTCCCTCTTCCTCCTCCTCCTCCTCCTCTGTCTTTTTTATTGGGGGTACTTCAATAAAGCTCAAGGTGCTGCATACACTAAGCAAGCACTCTACCACTGAGCTACAGTCCTTCCTCTCCCTCTCCCTCCTCCACTCCTGTACATACACACTCATTTAGGCTCAGAGCTCCGGGCCTGACCCTCAACTGATGCTGTGACCCAGGAATGGGGAAAGGCAAAGCCCAAATTATCTGACCCTTTGGGCTACCATGGACCAAGAGGGGTGTCTGTGAGTGAGAAGTCAGAGGCTACGGAGCTCTCTTGGGGCTCAGGACCCAAGCGTTGTGTGTTGTGGCCTCCAGCCAATCCTCTGCTCCATGCACCTCAGAATACATCATGGCTCCCACACAGAAGGCCTCACGAGCTCTGGCCCAGACCATCGGGAGCATCCAGTCTTTGTGCACTGTAACAAGACACCCAACACTGTGCCATTTATGGAAACCATAAATGCATTTCTGACATCTTGGGGGATGGCGAGGCCAAGTCAAGGCACCTGCAGTTGGAGGTCTGGTGAGGGCTCTGCCTCCAAGACCCTGCCTGGCTATAAGGGAAGTGAGGGTACATGAGATGCCATAATGGACTCACTTCCCAAAACCCACAACCCCAATACATGCCTCCTGGACTCTGGGGTACCTTCACACCCAGCCTCAGGTGCCAGGCACCTTCACCCTGCCCTGTACCGGGCCACCTTCACTACACCCTTAAGTTCCAGTCTTGTCACACAGACCTTGGGCTGCAGTTCAGGACTGAGGATGAAGGACAAAGCCCCACGAGGCCATCAACATGAAAGACCCCAGAGCCCGGATCACAGGGCTGACGGTCCCTCCTGCCTGCATAGATCAAGACTGCCTCCCAAGCCAGCCCCAGACAAGGCTTGGGGAAGAGTTGGCACATTGGGGGAAGCAAGAGCCACACGGACCAGGGAAGCTTCGTCCACCCAAAGAGCACCAGCACTAGAAGGTCTTCAGAGACTGCACTCTAGGCTTCCCCATCAGAGAGGGGAAACTGAGGCCCCATCACAGATAGAAATGGGCTCATCATTTGCTTCATTCACGATAGAGTGGCCCCCTCCCCATGGAGAGACAAGAGGAAGCTCAGAATGGGAAGAGCCCAGCACTGGCCATAGCCCCCTGCTGCCCACCAGGCTATCCCACCATACCCAGTTTGAGCTGCATTTTACAAGAGATTAACTGAGGAACAGAGTGTGCTCCAGCCACCCAGCCATGAGCCACCCACCTCAACCCAAAGCCCCTGTCCACCGTCTTCATGATTCCCAATGCCCCCCACTCGGGAGGAACCCCCATAGGCTGATGGGGCAGGTAGCAATAGGCAGATGGTAGTTTCAAGGGAAAGAAGAAAGCTGAGTTTTCAAAATTGATTCTTATTATTTATTTACTTGTTTTGAGACAGGGTCTCATGTAGCCCAGCCTGGCTTTGAACTCACCATGTAGCCAAGAATGACCTTGAATTCCTGGTTCTCCTGCCTCCCCCCCCCCCCACCAAGGATCCCACCACATTTAGCTAAGAAAAGGCGAGTTCTATGTGACGGCACGCCACGATGCTCCTGAAAGGCTGAGACTCTCAGCTGATAAGCAAGACTCCTTCTATGCATTGGTGCAGGAGTGTGTGTGTGTGTGTGTGTGTGTGTGTGTGTGTGTGTGCGTGTGTGTCTTGCTTTCTTTTCCATTCCATCAAAAATGGACCAGTGACTCAGAAGAGGCTCAACAGAACAGCAACATAGGGAGCAGTCAGGGCTCCAGGGCAAGTTTTCTCCTGAGAACAGGACACGCAGTACTAAGGCAACGCACAGTGCAGCCTTGGCTAAGATTCGGCCAGAGAGTAGCCAAGCACAGGGCCTCGGCAGTTGTCTCCAGACGAGAAAGCAAAGGCTGAAGGTCCAACATGACTGAAGAAGCTTCCAGAGAACAGGACACACTTGCAGGAACAAACCAGTTCGGGTGCACTGAGGGAGGATGCATCTGTAGAAGCAGGGTCTAGGGTCTCCTTACCACACTGCAGAGAAAACAAACGGGGCGGGGGGAGAGAAAATGGTAAGATGACCACGATGTGAGCACTGTTCAGGCTGCGGGCACTGGTGCTGGGTCATCTATTGTTGCCCTGTTTGCAAACTTCCCCGAGAATCTTTCAGGAAGTGTAAGTGATACTGTTACAAGTTGCTGAGAAAATTGAAGATTAGATACAAAGTTAACATAAAGAGAAACCCCAGGGTGGGTCAGATGGCTGAGCTGTTAAAGATGCTTGCACCAAGCCTGTCCACCTCAGTCCACCCAGACCCACGGTGTGTGTGGCAGGCGGGGAGAAACAACTATGGAAAGTTGTCCTCTGACCTCCATGCATTCTCTGTGGCACATGTGTGTACAGTCGCTCACACGCACACACACACAAATAAATATCTAAACAAACAAAGAAATGCAGTGCACTCCAGATGGCTCGGTGGGTTAAGGTGCCTGCCACCAAGCCTGATGACCTGAGTTCATTCCGAAGGACCCATGTCAGAAGGAGAGCACGGACTCCTGAAAGCTGTCTTCTCCATGCTCTCACGTGCGCAAGCACACATACACCCACTCAAATAAATAAAACGTTTTAAATGTCAGGAGGCAGAGGCAGGCAGATCTCTGTGAGTTCAAGGTCAGCTTGGTTTATATAGTGAGTCCTAGGCCAGCTGGGACTACAGAGAGACCCTGTCTCAAAAAATATTTAAAAAAAAAAAAAAAAGCAATTTTTAATTTTTTTTATTCTTGTATGCGTATGAATGTACTGTCTGCATGCAGGTTTGTGCACCTGTGTCATGCAATGCCACGGAGGTCAGAAGAGGATGTCAGATTCCCCTGGAACTGGAGTTAAAGATGGTTCTCAGCCGCCATGTGGATGCTAGGGATCGAGCCCGGGTCCTCTGCAAGAGCAGTCGGTGCTCCTAACCGCTAGGCAATCTCTCCAGCCCCAACAAAACAATTTTTAAGAAAGAGAAAATAGATATGTGTGCAGAAGTGTACCCAGGTGGTATGTATACCACAGTGGAGGAACGTGTGCACACACATATACACCCAGCACAGGAACGTGTATGCACACATATACACCCAGCACAGGGGCGTGCACGCACATATATGCACCCAGCACGGGAATGTGTACACACGCACATATACACCCAGCACGAGAATGTGTGCACACACATATATACCCAGCATGGGAATGTGTGCACACACATACACTCAGCACAGAAACGTGTGCACACACTCATACACCCAGCACAGGAACGTGTACACACACATATACACCCAGCACATGAACATGTACACACACATATACACCCAGCACAGGAATGTGTGCACACACATGTACACCCAGCACAGGAACGTGTACACACACATATATACACCCAGCATGGGAATGTGCACACACATACACACCCAGCACAGGAATGTGTACATACACATATATACACCCAGCACAGGAACGTGTGCACACATATGTACACCCAGCACGGGAACGTGTACACACACATATACACCCAGCACAGGAACATGCATGCACACATATACACCCAGCACGGGAGCATGCACGCACATATATGCACCCAGCATGGGAATGTGTACACACACACATATACGCCCTGCACGGGTACGTGTGCAAACACATATACACCCAGCACAGGAACATGTGCACACACACACACACACACATACACCCAGCACAGGAATGTGTACACACACATATATATACCCAGCATGGAATGTGCATACACATACACACCCAGCACAGGAATGTGTACACACACATATATACACCCAGCACAGGAACATATGCACACACATGTACACCCAGCACAGGAACGTGTACACACACATATACACCCAGCACAGGAACGTGCATGCACACATATACACCCAGCACGGGAGCGTGCACGCACATATATGCACCCAGCACGGGAATGTGTACACACACACATATACACCCAGCACAGTAACGTGTGCACGTGCATATACACCCAGCACGGGAATGTGTACACACACATATACACCCAGCACAGGAACGTGCACACACACATATACACCCAGCATGGGAACATGCATGCACACATATGCACCCAGCATGGGAACATGTGCACGCACATATACACCCAGCATGGGAATGTGTGTACACATATACACTCAGCACAAGAATGTGTGCACACACTCAAACACCCAGCACAGGAACGTGTACACACACATTTACACCCAGCACAGGAACATGCATGCACACATATACACCCAGCACGGGAGCATGCACGCACATATATGCACTCAGCATGGGAATGTGTACACACACACACATATACACCCAGCACGGGTACGTGTGCACACACATATACACCCAGCACAGGAACGTGTACACACATATACACCCAGCACAGGAACATGTACACACACACACATACACCCAGCACAGAAATGTGTACACACACATATATATACACCCAGCATGGGAATGTGCACACACATACACACCCAGCACAGGAATGTGTACACACACATATATACACCCAGCACAGGAACGTATGCACACACATGTACACCCAGCACAGGAACATGTACACACACATATACACCCAGCACAGGAACGTGCATGCACACATATACACCCAGCACGGGAGCGTGCACGCACATATATGCACCCAGCACGGGAATGTGTACACACACACATATACACCCAGCACAGTAACGTGTGCACGTGCATATACACCCAGCACGGGAATGTGTACACACACATATACACCCAGCACAGGAACGTGCACACACACATATACACCCAGCATGGGAACATGCATGCACACATATGCACCCAGCATGGGAACATGTGCACGCACATATACACCCAGCATGGGAATGTGTGTACACATATACACTCAGCACAAGAATGTGTGCACACACTCAAACACCCAGCACAGGAACGTGTACACACACATTTACACCCAGCACAGGAACATGCATGCACACATATACACCCAGCACGGGAGCATGCACGCACATATATGCACTCAGCATGGGAATGTGTACACACACACACATATACACCCAGCACGGGTACGTGTGCACACACATATACACCCAGCACAGGAACGTGTACACACATATACACCCAGCACAGGAACATGTACACACACACACATACACCCAGCACAGAAATGTGTACACACACATATATATACACCCAGCATGGGAATGTGCACACACATACACACCCAGCACAGGAATGTGTACACACACATATATACACCCAGCACAGGAACGTATGCACACACATGTACACCCAGCACAGGAACATGTACACACACATATACACCCAGCACAGGAACGTGCATGCACACATATACACCCAGCACGGGAGCGTGCACGCACATATATGCACCCAGCACGGGAATGTGTACACACACACATATACACCCAGCACAGGAACGTGTGCACATGCATATACACCCAGCACGGGAACGTGTACACACACATATACACCCAGCATGGGAACGTGCATGCACACATATGCACCCAGCATGGGAACATGTGCACGCACATATACACCCAGCATGGAATGTGTGTACACATATACACTCAGCACAAGAATGTGTGCACACACTCATACACCCAGCACAGGAACGTGTACACACACATTTACACCCAGCACAGGAATGTGCACACACATACACACCCAGCACAGGAACGTGCATGCACATATATGCACCCAGCACGGGAATGTGTACACACATATACACCCAGCATGGGAACGTGTATAAACACACATATATGCCCAGCATGGGAACGTGTGCACACACATATACACCCAGCACATGAACGTGTGCACACACATATACACCCAGCATGGGAACATGTACACACACATATACACCCAGCACGGGAATGTGCATGCACACATATGCACCCAGCATGGGAATGTGTACACACACATATACACACAGCATGGGAACATGTACACACACACATATACACCCAGCACGAGAACGTGTGCACACATATATACACCCAGCAAGGGAACGTGTACACACACATTTACACCCAGCACAGGAACGTGCACACACATACACACCCAGCACAGGAACTTGTACACACACCCAGCACAGGAACGTGTGCACACACACATACACCCAGCACAGGAACTGAGGCAGGCAGGCTGTTGGTGAATGCCAAGCGTTTTGGTGGCACTGTGTCCTGGGCTCTAGGCTAAGGCTCCTTGCCAACCCGTACCCACATCTCTCTGGCTCCTGCCTGGGTCCACGCTCCTGGAATATCAAGCTGGAAGCCATTCCCAGCATTTGGCCATTTCAAACACAAGAAGAAATTTTTCTTTTCCTTTTTTGAGCCAGGCTGTCATGTAGCCCAGGCTGGTCTTGCACTTGCTATGTAGATGAGGATAACCATCTACTTTTTTTCCCTATGCCGACACCTCCTGAGTGTTGAGAGGACAGAAATGTAGTGCCTCACCCAGTTTCTGCCACCCTGGAGATGGAGCCCAGGGCTTCATGCATGTCAGGCCAGTACTCTACCAACCAAGCCACGTTCCTAGCCCCAAGAAGTTTTCTTTAAAAATAAAACTCATATTTTTAGCTTGTTCTAGGAGTAAATGGTCAGCATTCATTAAAAGATTTTTTACTGTTGATACTTTTAGGTTTTTGTTTTATTTTATGTATATGAGCATTTCCCTGCATGTCTGCATGTGCACCACCAGTATACAGTTCCTGAGGAGCCAGAGGTGTCAAACCTCTGGAATCGGAGTTACCGGTGTTTGTGAACCGCTATGTGAATGCTGGGAACCAAACCCAGGTCCTCTCCAAGACTGGCAAGTGCTCTTGACCCCTGAGCCATCTCTCCAGACCAATTTATTATCTACATTTAACCGATCACACCAATTCCACCTGTCTTAGAAGTTCTTGTTTACACATTACATTTTCTAAGTTTTGCCCATTTTTATTGATTTTTTTTTCTTTTCATGTGTATGTTTGTGGAGAGCATGCATTTGCATGTTCATATGTGTGGACATGTGAATACATGCCGATGTGTATATGAACACATGGAGGCCTGAGGTTGACCCCCAGAATCTTTCTCAATTGCTTTCCACCTTGTTCTTCAAGGCAGGGTCTCACAAGGGAGCCCAGAGCTCACCAGGGTCTCACGAGGGAGCCCAGAGCTCACCAACACAGCAATTCTATCCAGCCAGCTTGCTCCAGGGATCCCATCTCTGCCTTCTGAGTGCTGCACTTAGGCAGCCCACCAGGTGGGGACCCAAACTCCTGTCCACACACTTTCTGAACCATTTCCACAGCCCCTAATCTATGTCTTCAAAAGTTTCATATATGTACATAATGTATGCACATACACATCCAAACATGTGATTTGTTAAATGTATAGAGTAAATGGGGTGGGGCTGGAGAGATGATTAAGAATACTTGCTGGTCGGGGCTGGAGGGATGGCCTAGCGGTTAAGAGCGCCGACCGCTCTTGCAGAGGACCCGGGTTCGATCCCCAGCACCCACATGATGGCTGAGAACCGCCTGTGACTCCAGTTCCAGAACTCCAGTTCCGGGGGAATTGAGACCCTCTTCTGACCTCCGCGGCATCGCACGACATGGGTGCGCAGACCTGCATGCAGACAATACATTCATACACATAAAAAATAAATAAATAAATAAAAAAAAAAAAAAAAAAAAGAATACTTGCTGGTCTTGCAGAGGACCTGGGTTTGGTTCCCAGCACCCATGCGGCATCTTACAGCTCCGGTTCCAAGAATCATCCCCCTCCTGCCAACTCCTTAAGAAGTTTTTATTAGTTTGTTTTTCCTCAGGTTACTACTGAAAATCTATGCTGGGTGGGAGAGAGCAGGGGAGTTTGCCTTTGTTTCAAACTCAATGACAGTTATCTTCGGAGCCCTGAAATCAACTTGATGGCTTAGGGCACTTTGACCCTCTTCACATTGAGAAGCAGACACTGCCTCCCCTGAATCTGGGGGTGTCAGCAGACAGCCTGGAGGCTGAGAATTACAGGAGGCAGAGCTGACTCGGTGCCACCTCCAGGGCCAGATCTGGCTCAGCCTTTGCCTGAGCCTCTGGAACACTGCCAAGCAACCTCCGGCAGCCATACTGTGAAAAGGCACAGACAGACCTGAGGACCAGGCCATGAGACCACATCTGCTGGCAGCTTGTCTCAAAAAGCAGGGGTGAGCTGTATTGGACATTAATACCAACCCAACACAACACCTTCCTGCCACCCCCACAGGCAGACCCACACTACCCCACCAGGCCTCCCCAGATTCCCAACCATATTACCAGCCATAAATGAAAGCTGTTTTCAACTGTAAAGCACTGGGGCAGTTTTTGATTAAAAAAAAAATCACTGGGGCAAGGACCAGCTGCAGAAGAGAAGATGCCAGCGGTCCTCCAGCGCCATGTGGGTGACATCGAGTGAGCATGGTAGGGGCCAGACAGGGTGACCACATGGCCACCTGACCCTGAAGCCAGCTGGACAGGGGAGAAAGAGCAGCAAAGATCAAAGTATTTCTTCCCAACACCCGTAAGGCCAAGCTTTGTTCTCCAGGGTTTGTCCGAGGTTCATATCGCAAACCAGTCCTTATCTCTGCAGCTCCTGAAACCCCTGTGCCAGGGCTCAAAGAACACAGTTTGTAGAATAAGTGATGGGGAATTCTAAAGAATGCCACACTGGGGCTGCTGGGGAGACAACTCGGCAGTCAAGAGTGCTTACTGCTCTTGCAGAGCACCTGAGTTCAGTTCCCAGCACGCACACTGATTGGGCAACTCACAACTCCCTATAACTCCAGCTCCAGAGGATCGGACGCCTTCTGCTGGCCTCTGGGGGTACGGCATGATCACGTGAAAACCCACATACAGACACACACACACACACACACACACACACATACACACTCACACACACACACACATGGGGCAGGAAAGATGGCTCAACAGTTAAGAGCACTGGCTGCTCTTGCAGAGGACCCCAATTCGATTCCCAGCAACCACATGGCACATGGTGGCTACCCCTCTACACTCCAGTACCAGGAGATCCAACACCTTCTTCTGACCTCTGTGGGCATCACACAACACAGTTGCTCTTATATCCATGCAGGCAATACACTCATACACATAAAATATTTTTGAAAGAATATCACATTAGGCAAACAGCTCAGTCTTTGAGACTCTGACCTTTTCCCACATCAGGATAAATTTCTTGCTTAGCAAAGAAAATATAAGATGAACTACTGGACTCTTAAAATGTTTACTTGTAAAAAAAAACAAGCCGGGCATGGTGGCGCATGCCTTTAATCCTAGCACTTGGGAGGCAGAGGCAGGCGGATCTTTGTGAGTTCAAGGCCAGTCTGGTCTACAGAGTGAGTTCCAGGACAGCTGGGGCTGCAGGGAGACCCTGTCTTGAAAAGACCAAAAAAATAAATAAAAAATAAAATGTTTACTCGTAGTCCCGTGTGGTGGTGCATGCCTTTAATCCTAGCACTTGGGAGGCAGAGGCAGGCGGATCTCTGTGAGTTCAAGGCCAGCCTGGTCTACAGAGTGAGTTCCAGGACAGCTGGGGCTACAGGGAGACCCTGTCTCAAAAAGACCAAAGAAAAATGTTTACTCGTATATTTTAATTATATGGAATAATGGGTTTCACACAAGTATATGTATTGTTGGAGCCAGTCACATGACCTCCTCTTGCCCCTCCCATTTCTGCTACTCCCCAACCTCCCCTTAGCCAGTGCTCCTTTACACTTGCATGCCTTTTCTTTTTCTAGTGGCCCAATGAATTTAACTAGGATTATTTGCAGGATCATGAACAACCTGCCAGTGACCACCAAGTCACTGAAGAAAATGTCTTCCTCTCCCCTAGCAACCATCAACTGCCAATAGATCCTGGGGAAGGGAGACTTCATGAGCCCCTCCCCTAGCAACCATCAACTGCCAATAGATCTTGGGGGAGGGAGACCTCATGAGCCCCTCCCCTAGCAACCTGGACTTTTGTTTTTTAAGTGCCAGGGATAAAACTAGGGCCTCAAACAATGAGCAAGCCCTCTACCTCTGAGCCATGTCCCTAGCATATACAAAATGGGAGGGGGTAGGGAAATCCCACACTGCAAGGCAGTAACTAGGGAGGACCTGGGGCCCACTCACTGCTGAGCCAAGATGCTCACTCTGCAACCCCCTAAACCTGACAGGCTTGGTTCGATGCTGGTAAGAAGCAGTCTCCGTGCCATGTATGGACATATGTCCAAGTGTATTACTCCATGTTCTGTTATGATAACAAAATATCCAAGACTCGGTAACTAGAAAGTGAAGAGGTCTGCTTGGCTCACAGTTCTGGAGGTGTGTGGACACGATGGCCCACCCTGCTCAGCACTGGTGAGGTCTCACATGGAGGATTTCACAATAGCTGGCACATTGAAAGATGGGAAGCCAGAGAATCTGAGGATCTACCATCCTTCCAAGGGCACACCCCAGTTTACTAAAGATCTCCCACTCCTTCCTCTTAAGGGTCCCACCACCACTTCACACCACCATTCTGGAGACCAAACCTCCACCTCATGACCCCTTGGGGGATACACTCAAACTATGTACAAACCACAGAAGTCTCCAGAATAACAGGAAAGGCCACCAGTCCCCTGCTGTCCTTCCCACAGATGGTGAAATGGGAAGCGTATCTGCCAGCTTGTTTTATACTGTGCTGCACAACGAACACACCCCACACTCTCAGTGGCTGGCAGCGAGCAGGAAGCATTTCTCACTCACTGCAACAGTGCTGGGCTATTGGGCTATGGCTGAGCTCTGCTCTGTGTTCTGAGGGGGAGCAGCCCCTGTCTGAGCTCATGTGAGTCTCTCAGCAGAGATGAGATGGCAGAATGCTGGCCGGCCCAGGTGGGCTCCCTTTGGAAACAACGAATGTCAGTCACACTCCACTGGCCAGCTCGAGTCATGTGGGCAGGTCTGATAGCTGCATGCAGGAGACGTAGACTCCTCCACAGGGCAGGGCAGCAAATATTTAGACAATAACACAAGTGACCGTGCAGCCAGAGAGATGGGGAATTGATCCACAGATCCAGTTCTTCATCCCCAGCCAGGTCAAACAAGCCAGCGTGCTGAGATGAAGCTATGGTTGTCCATGTTAATTTTTATTTGTGCTCTGTCCTGGCCACCCCCGAGCTGGAAGAGGGATTTTCTATTTCTTCCTTTTTCCTTTATTTTGAACTAGGGTCTCCACTTGTAATTCAGGCTGGCCTCGAACTCTCTGTTGTGTAACTAAGTGGTTGGCTACCTGCCACCACACCCCATTCTTGGTTTGCAGGGGTTTTTTTGTTTGTTTTCAGTTGAAGGTTGAACCTAGGAAGTTTAAGGTTTGGCCTGAGTTTTGCTTGTTATTTTGCTTTAATTTTTCTTTTTCATTTTGAGACATAGACCCACCACTTAGGCCAGGATGTCCTCAAACTCATGGCAATCCTCCTGCCTCAGCCTCCCAAGTGTGGGATTACAGGGACGAACCGTATCCTCAGCTCGGGGTTCTGTTGTTATTGTTATTTTTGCCTTTTGTTGTTTGTTTGTTGGGTTTAGGGGAATAGTTTGTGGGGTTGTTTTTTTTGTTGTTGTTGTTGGGGGACAGGTTCTCATGTAGCCCAGGCTGGTCCCTAGCCTCAAACTCACTGCGTAAGTGGGTCTGACTCCTGTCCCTCCTGCCATCTCCTGAGTACTGGATTACAAGTGTGCATCACCATGGCCACTTTATGTCATGCTGGGGACTGAATCTGGGGCCTTGTGCACACTAGGTGAGCACTCTACCACCTGAACTGCATCCCTAGCCCGAGTTTTTGTTTTCTTTTTTTTTGGGGGGGGCGTGTTTTTGAGACAGGTTCTCTCTTTTAGTCCCAGCTGGCCTAGAGCTTTCTATGTAGACCAGGCTGGCCTTGAACTCACAAAGATATGCCTGCCTCTGCCTCCCAAGTGCTAGGATTAAAGGTGTGCGCCACCACGCCCAGCCTGGATTCTGCTTTCTAATTCACCTGAATCAATGGTTGGTGTGGTCAATGGAAGAGAAGCACTGGACACAGGTGCTCGCTGCTCGTGGGTGAGAGGGCAGCATGCTGGCACTTCTCAAAACCAGACTCCTCCTCCCCACAGGGCCAGCCATCATTCTTTCAAATGGACTGAAAACTGAGGCTGACACAGGTGTTCACAAAGGCTTCATTCATTCTTGCCCAATGTGGAGGTGGCCATGATGCTCATCAGTGGGTGACAGGATAGACAAGTGTGGACCACTCGACATTGATCTCTATGCACTAAAAAGAGACTCTCAAACCATGGAAAGACACCGGAAGCCTTGAGTGCACATGGCTAAGTAGAACAGGCCAGTCTAAAAAGCCTGCATACTACTAGATCCAGCTACAAGACAGTCAAGAAAGAAAGAAAGAAAGAAAGAAAGAAAGAAAGAAAGAAAGAAAGAAAGAAAGAAAGAAAGAAAGAAAGAAAGAACACATGGAGACCAACAAGAACAAGTCTGCCTGGGGTGGAGGCAAAGGGGAAGGACTGGCAGGGCACAGAGGAGGTCTAGAGTGCTCCCTCTACTCTCTGTGACAGTGACAAGTGGACACTGGACATGACATGTGTGTCCAAACCCACAGAAGGGACAACCCACTAAAAGTGGGCTTGAATGTAAATCAATGGCTTTAGTTATTAACAATGCGTGAGAAACAAAAACAGACACCCAAAGCCACGCTTCCCACTGGACACCAGCCAGGCAAGTCCAGCCCGCTTCCTGACCACTGTGGCACTTGTGCAAGCTGTCTTGCCTCTCAAAGCCTCAGTCTGCACATCTGCTGAAGGCCACTGAGAATGGACGTGCTTTGGGGACCCTAGGGCCCATCCAGGAGTGGAAATCAGGGAGAAGAGTAGCCTGAATTACAGCCTACAACAAAGCAGGCCCCTTGGTCTTTTTCCTTCCCTAGATGCCTTCCTTTGGGCTGAGTACCTGCTCCTTATCCTTTGCACTGAGCCTAGAATAGGAACCTCGGGCCTCCCACCCACCCCATCAGCAGGCCAGGCCAGTCTTCCACTATATAGATCCGGTAGTGTTCCAGTCCCTCTAGCTCTCTATCCCAGAAACACCCCAGGCCCCAGAGCCTTGGCACAACTATTTCTCCTCTGTCAGCCCAGGTGGTCTTGAGTGGTCAGCAGGTGCCGGCTGTAGGGGGCCTGCCATGTCCTGTTTTAAGTAGAGCTGCCCAACTGTCACCAATACGGGTCATGTTCACATGTGCTACAGCTCTCTGGGTTGCTGTCAGCTCCCACAGACAGGGTCTCAGGGAGACTGTGGCTTTATTCCTCCTGTTTTCTGACATCTTCACTCCCTCAGAACACCTGCCATCTGGCCGCCTGCCTCTGTGGCCACCACACCCTCCCAGCCATCTTTCTGCCTCTCCTTTTCTCCAACAGCAGTAATTCACTTTGCTTCTGTCCCTCCAGGGGTCCCCACTGCCTTCCACAAAATCCAACCTGCACCCTGCCTATGGAGCCCAGGAGGCCAGGGAAGGGGTGGCAGCAGTCACACCCAAAAGGGCACACTCACCCTCAATAATGTGACCAATGTGTCAAGGCCTACCAAGACCCCAGGCAGCCCCCAGGGCCTCCTCTCTTGCAGCTTTCTGACCATCCTACCACACTCACCCTTCCTTGCTTGAGGCCTTGGTCTGGGATGCTCACTGAGAGGTCCTGGACCACCCGAAGTAGAGACCCACCCATCCCTGCCCAGGGTGACCGCAGCCTGACATCACGGCGTCCTCGACACTTGGATAGGTTGTAAGATCCCAAGCACGGCATTTGCCACTCAGCCTGGGCACAAGACAGGAGATTGCCTCCCCCTACCACCCTGTACACCAGACATTTCCCAGTCAAATGTGGAAAGTGAACACTCCCTCCCCAAAGGCAAGAAGAGCCTGGCTAGGGCCACATGGGCTCAGTTACATGTGCGACACTGCTTCCCTAGGCTGGACATCTTAGGGTGTGTGTTGCAGACACCTGCTGAACCCGAGAAACAGTGGTAGCCTTGGTTTCTGCAGCCTTCTCTGCTTTTAAGAAAGCCACCCCAGAATGGGACAGACAGGGAGTGCCAGGTAGGCAGGAAACCATGAGAAAGACAGCAGAAGACAGGGGCCTGGCCAACCTGTACATGGAGGCCTCTGCAGTGTGTGGAACTACAGCAACATCCCACGCGGCTTCCCTGGGTCCCTGGGGCCCCACGGCCACCTGCCAGGCTTCCGGCCCAGTGTCCTCCTAGCCCATAGCTCTGCTGTCCAGTACCCAAGCTACTACTGCTGCCCTGAGCTTCCTTCCCCACCCTCCAGCAGCACCTCAAGCTGGCAGGCGGCTCTCCTAATTGGGATCTAACTCCCAGCTCACCAACAGGTGGAGGGCTTCAGGAGGCAGTGGGGGCCTGGCCTCTCAGTGGGGTGGGGGCACATCTCAGAGCCCGGCCCCATCAGGGCCTCTCCATCCACATACATCTTCAAAATCTTGGTCTGGCCTTGTACAGCCTCTGGCCTCACCCCCAAGGGACCTGCTCCAACCCCATGGGCTCATCTGTTTCATTTTATGTCATCCTGTCATACAGTGACAAGTCAGGTATAATGAAACCTTCCCCTTTTTACTCAAAGGGGTGGAGGGGGGCTCTCTGGAGCCAGTGGGGGTGGTGATGTAGAAGGTGTAGCCTCCCAATCTTCCATGGAAGCTGGGTCAGGGCCCACCCCATCCACCCCACCTGCTCAGAGGTCCCAGATCCTGTCTCCCCCTGACTCCAACCCCAGCTTCTTTCATCACCCCTCTCCCCACTCCCTACCATGCCATAATGCAACCCACTCTTGGGGTACCCTGCCTTATGAAACTAGGGACACTGGAGCCTTTGGGGTTCCCCTTTGTTCATCACATGAAGAACTTGGGTTTTGTGATTACACCACAGGTATATATGTATTTTGTGTGTTGGTGTAAGCCCGCCATGTGCCCACCAGGCCCCCGCTGGAGTAGCAGAGCTGAGGGTCTTGTTTCCTGACCTCCTGAACTGGAGGTGAGCAGCAGGCCGCAAGGAGCCAACCTGTGTGCAGGGGTCTTCCCCTCTGCTGTCTCTCTCTCTCTCTCTCTCTCTCTCTCTCTCTCTCTCTCTCTCTCACACACACACACACACACACACACACACACACACACACACCAGCCGCTGTGTGGTACTTATTCTTGAAAGCTTTTAGAGCACAAAAGTGTAAAAACACAGACACTGAACAACAATGTTTTTCTTTTGGGCCTCTTTATTTTAAAACCTGGCGGACGAGGAGCCCTGGGCGGTTGGTATTGACGGTACAGGAACCATTTCGACAGTCTGGTCACCAAGTTTAAGATAGCAATAGCGAAAGCGGCTAAAGCCGGAGCCTGCGAGAGCTAGGTGAAGTGTGCATTTGATGGGGGCATCGATCTTCCTCTCTAGGTCTACTTAGAAGAGTAAATTTACATTTGTGGGTAATCTGTAGCTGGTGATTTCTAGTGCCTTTGGTATAATCAATAACCCAGCATTTGCGTGGCAGAGAGACCCACGCATGGATAAATAGAAAATATTAAGTTAGCATAGGTTTTTTTTTAAACTTTTTGTACAAATATACATGTTTTTTTCCATTTTCTCATTTTTTCTTTTTTCCTACGTTTCTATCTTCTTTTCTTTTTCTTTTTTTTTTTCTTTTTTCTTTTTTTTTTTTTTTTTTTTTTTTTTTTTTGCACTAAGCCAGCAGAGATTAAACATTTTACATAAATGACTTAAAGCTTTACACCTTGGGACCAGCGTACTCCTTGCACACGATTTGTTTAGAGTGTGATTACTAATACATTGCACAGTTTTCAGATTTCAAACACAAAACCGTGGGCTACTTTCAGCAGCCATGGCCGGTTGCTTCTACATGAACGAAAGGTCCCCGCCGTGGCCCAGAGTTCTTCCTTCGTCCGCCGCCCATCTGCCCAGCAAGTTCTCGGCTGTTAGGCTCTAAACTGCAGGGAGAGGGACTCAGGTGAGCACGTGGCGGGAACCCCCCGGGGGCAGCCCCTCGCGACCCCCGGGGGACTCCCGACTCACCTAGCTCACCGCAGACGCTTGCGCGGGGTCTGCTCCACTGCGCCCACCCCAGGAGCCACGTTAGGAGAGGGGCACCCCGCAGGGATGTCGTTGGACGCCTTGTTCTCCTGAGCAGATCTCTTGCGCTTGGCGAAGAAGTCTGCGGGCGACAGCGCGCGCCGGTCAGGGCGGGACCGGCCCGGAGACCCGCCAGGGGGTCGGGGAACGCGCGGGGCGCGAGGCCGGGGTGGGGGCGCCGTCCCCGCCCGCGCCGAGGTCCGCGGCGGGTCAGCTTTGTTTACGTCGCCGCGCAATGTGCTGTGTAAGCATTTCCCCTTGTCCCGCGGCCAAGCCCCCCGGGGCTGCCGCCGCACTTAACCCCCTCCGCGCCGCGCACACCGCGCCCAAGACGGACTCCCGCGGCCCGAGCCGAGGACCGCGATCCGAGCGGGTCGCGGCCAGGCTCACCCTCCCACTGCGCGCTCGGGAGCCTCGGGGGTGCACCCCCACCAATAGGAGAGGGGGTGCGGGCGCAAGCGCGCCCAGAGCGCCGCGGGCCCTTTAATGCCACGGGAGGAGGCGGGGACCGGGCGAGGCCCCCGAGGGCGAGGGAGAGCCCGGCCGGCCGGACAAAGCGAGGCCGGGCCGGGGCGGGGCCGTGCGGGGCTCACCGGAGATGAGAGGCCCCGACAACTTCTTGATCGCACCGTTCGCAGTGGCCGCAGCAGTGCTGGCCGCGGGACGTCCTGGAATCCCCGAGAGAGGCTGCTCAGCGGCGTTCAGCTCCTGCCCGCGCTGCGCCTGGTTCTCGTCCGCGTCCTGCTCCGCGCCCTGCTCTGCGTCCAGCTCCCCGTCCAGCTCCGCGCCCTGCTCCGCGCCCCGATCCTCCTCCTGCTCCGCACCCTGATCCTCGTCCCGCTCTTCGTCCTGCTCCGCGTCCTGCTCGGCCCCCAGCTCCGCGCTCAGCTCCGCACTCAGCTCTGAGCCCAGCTCCGCGCTCAGCTCCGCATCCAGCTCCGCGTCCAGCTCCGCGTCCAGCTCCGCGTCCAGCTCGGCTTCCAGCTCCTCGTCCAGCTCCGCGCCCAGCTCCTCGTCCTGCTCCTCGTCCTGCTCCGCGCCGTCCTCGAGCACCTCGTCAGCGTTCGCGTCCGGGGTCGGCTCCGGGGTTGGCTCCGGGGTCGGCTCCGAGGTCGCGTCCGGGGTCGGCTCCGAGGCTGCATCTGAGGCCGAGGCCCGGGCCGGAGCCGGGGCCAAGGCCGGGGGCAGGGTGGGCGCAAGGACCACGGCAGAGGCTGGGGCGCTGGGCGGCTGCTCAGGCGCCTCCTCCAGGCCGTCGAGGGCCTCGCCGGCTGGCGGCCCTGGACGCGGAATGACAGCCACGGCCACCGGGGGAGGCCGGGGCGCCAGCAGCAGGCGACAGCGCCCCACCTGCACCGTCTCGCGGTAGAAGGCGGGCACGGACTCGCTATCCACCTCCATCCACTGCAGACGGCCAGGGCCGCGAAGAGGCACATCCTGCTGGAAGTTGAAGTCCCAGCGATTCTGGTCCTCGGCGTTCAGCTCCGCCAGGCGCATCCGCAGCTCGCGGCCCAGCTCCTCGTGGTCCACAGGACCGAAGAGGCTGCGGCAGGCGCTGCTGCGCGCCATCACAGGGTAGGTGTCGTTGGATGCCAAACGCTCCATGGTTGGTGTGCTGCAGAAGTACACGTCGGACATGGCCGAGGGCTGCGCAAACCCAGGCGGCGAGAGAGGAGAGGGGAGCGGGAGGAGGAGGAAAAGGGGAGAGGAGGAGGGCGGAGGATGGGCGCGGGGAGACCCCGCACGGCCCGCGTGCGCCTCTGCCGAGGGACGCGGCGGCTACCTGGCTGCCTGGTCGTGGACGGCTCCCACCTCTCGATCGCTTGTCCTGTCCAGCTCGGCCGCGCCCCCTCGGAGCTTGCCTTGCCTGTCCGCTCACTCTCTCGGGCCTAGCCGGCACCCTTCGAGCACAGCGCACTTGGCCTGTGGAACGCCCAGGCCGCCTGGGCCCCCTTTATACGCGCCGGCCCCACCCCCGCGCGCGCGGGCCCGCTGCGATTAGCATAAAGTAGTATTTTCAGTTTCAACAACACCGTGGCGATTGGCCGCCCTGCCGCGCCCCGCCCCCGGAGGCCCGGCCCCCGCGCGCCGCTCATTGGCGGTGCTCACACACCCCCGGGGCCGGGCGGAGCGCGCGGCGGGCGCGCGCTGATTGGTGGCCGCGCAGCCGAGCGGGCAGCGGCTGGACAGGGGCGGGGCTCGAGTTAAAGGGCTCTGCGGGCGGTAACGTGACACCGCGACGCCCCGCCCCCTCGCCCCATCCCCCCCCCCCGCCCCCGCCCCCCGCGGGCTCCTTTGTCTGCAGGCGGGGGCTAGCGCAGCCGCGACGCGAGCGCCCCCTCGGACCCTCTGGTCTGGGCAGGGCCCACGGCGGGGCGGGCGTCCGGCCAAGGTCCCCCCTGGTCCTCGCCGGCTGCGCTCGCCGTAGAGCCTCCGGCGCCAGCTGATGGGGCTTTAACACGACACTGCCAGCTCTTTCAGGTGGTAGAGGGACCGTGGCCGCCCTATTCCCCCAGGACTGTGACCCTGCCTTCGAGGCGTCTACACACCTGGGCCCCTCGCACACCTGCTGGCCCTAAAGGCCTCAGTCAGAGAGGTAGCGCCAAGGGTCAGTTCCACTCTTTTCTCGAGGGGCAGTAACAGTGGACACCTTGAGGTCTGAACCAGGATCTGTAGCCTGAATCTGTCGGCCCTCCTGCCCAAGAGATGGAGACACAAGCTAGGCCCACCCTGGGCTGTACTGTACCATAATGGCACTTATGTGTGCCAGGACCTTCAGGTTTGGCCCGGGCCACTTCAGCCCCACCTCTAACCCCCTGCCTGCGCGATGCTGTGGTTAATGGAAGCTGTCTGCTGGAAAAAGGGAAGGGCCTGCCCCTCCCCCACAACAGCTCCTCTTCGAGGGTCCCTAGGTACTCACACCAGCACACACATCACTATCTGAGGGACACCCCTCACGCCAAGGACTACACTATTTAGGGCAGGGAATCCAGGAGGCAACTCAGTGTGTGCCAAGAGTGTGGAGACCTCTAGGAACTCAAGACAGAGCCTGAAGCTTTCAGCCCCTGGGCAGTCTCACCTCTGGACCCCCAGGGAGTGGTAACACCGACAGGCATGGAGGTGGTCTTCAGTCTTGCCTAGGGGCTAGACAGAACAGGGCAGGGCAGAGGCTACTAAGCACCTGGTAGAAAGACCAGGGGCTGTGAGCTGTGAGGATTTAAACAATCTTTCAGCCGGACATGGTGTTGCATGCCTTTAATCCTAGCACTCGGGAGGCAGAGGCAGGCGGATCTTTGTGAGTTCAAGGCCAGCCTGGTCTACAAAGTGAGTTCCAGGACAGCTGGGGCTACAGGGAGACCCTGTCTGGAAAAGACTAAAAAAAAAAAATCTTTCTCTGCAGGCCACATTACAGATCTCCCAGGACATCTGCACTGTGACATCTGTGTGTCAAAATATTTTATCTTCAGTAAAATAAAGAAGCTTATGAAGGCTTCCAAGGGGCCCCATGAATCCCTCATGCAAGGCTGATACCAACTAGTCCAGGGTCAGAAGGAGGCAGGGCTTTGTTCTTTCCCTGGGTGGAGGCCACATGAGCCTCCCCAGAGACCCTGGGCACAGGGCCATGCTTCTTAGTGATGACCTGGCCCCCAGGGTCTCCTGAACAGTCCAGATGCCCAGGATGCAGCTGTCCAGGATGGCAGACTGGAGAAGACCTACCCTAACAACAGCTCATGCCAAGAGCTGCAGAAGGTTGCCCACACTCCCTACAACATGAACCTAGGGCTTCCTCGTGGTGTGGAACTTACCAGGCCCTGTCATATGGGAGACACAGCCCAGAAGCCCAGATAAGTTCTACAGGCCACCGAGCTGAGAAGTGGCCTGGCTGGGATCTACTCCCCGCCCTGGGCATTCTGTCTATCTCAGCATAGAGAAGGTGACTCTGTAAGTCTTTGACAGATCCATTAAGGATAACATCAACAGACTTGTTAACCATCCTGGTTCCAGGAGTGGGGTTGAGTTCCTGCACCTGAGCTGGGGACACAGCTGGTAGAAGCCATCAGGAACTGGGCCTGGAACACTACTCCTCAGGCCCCAGGAGGTCTGTAGACAAGCAAATATCTGCCTGGTTACAACAATCACATTTTATTTTTGTAATTAAAAATACAACTAAAAGGAACAAGAAACAATGAGTATTTGTATTGAGTTGCTGCAAGGGTGATGGAAGTGCGTATGCTGATCCCAGACTAAGCTTAGCAGGGTGTGTTTCCTGAGCTGTGCTCTGGGGGACTTGGGGGGTACGGAGGGAGTCCCAAGTTGTCTTCCTGTGCCCTCACCATCAGCCCACTAGCCAGATGGGAACCAGGGAACTGTGGCAAGGCTTCGGAGCGCCCTACAGAGACTGGGGAGAGTCACCTCTAGGCACAGCCACTTTGTCAGTGACTGCAGTAGAAAATAAACTTTGAGGGGATGAGGTGTGACTTGGTGCTAAAGCTCTTATTTTCGCAGCACGTGCAAGCCCACATGTTCCAACCCCAGCACGGAGGAAAAAGAAATTTTGTGTCCTAAGTCCCTAAAAGTTTGGGGCTGACTCTACAGTAGCATTGCAGACTTCGGCTAGAAACTTTCGCAAGAGCACACCTCCAGTGCATGTTCAGGAGAGGAAACCTCCTAGCAAGAATAAAACCTCGCTTTCCCTCCGGGGTGGATAAAGCAGAGTTAACCCACACCATCCAGCAATTCAACCCAGCTTGGAGAGCTGGTTGCTGAACTCTAAAGCAGGAAGAATCCCCCCAGGGAATCTCAGATCCAGCCCTGGCTCTCCAGGACTATCATTCTCTGGAGCAGTTAAGCCAGCTCATTTTCCCAGTCTCCCCGGGGACTGTTCTTGCAACAACCTCATCTCTGGTCAATCTCTTGTTAGGGACCCATTTTAGCGATCCTGAGACTCACCGGCCTCAGGGAAAGTACGGTGCTCGGGGTCTCCCAGCCCTGAGCCTGTATTTGGCATAATGCTGCCCCCTGGTGGCCAGGAGGAGCGACTGGGGCAGCACGCCTCCCCCCACCCAACACACACACACACCAGGTTTAGCCATGCCTCCCTCTCCTGTGTGGATGGCTCTCCTGGGGACATACCCACCCCTGACCCAGAGCCCTGGGTTCCGGGTCCCTCCCTGGGGTGATCAAGCTTAGGGTTCGACTTGCCTCCCCTCCAGCCCTTAGTCAAATCTGCCTCCAGCTGCCTCCCTAGATTCTAAGACCCTGAGCTGTCTTTGTAGATAAATTAAAGCTTTGAAGAATTTTCCATGGAGCCATGGGCCACATTGTCACCATCCATCATGGAAGGTGGGGAATGCAGGCCCAGGGTCAGGACCAGAGGGAAAAAGCCCCAGGGCTGGGTGACACACGGTGTCGCTTCTGGAGGCCCCTGGAGGGCTGAGGACAGAGGGCGATCTCCCAGTTTTCCTGGGGGCTTCGAATGGGGGGTAGGTGGAGTGTGACCAGCTGCCTCCCTCCCAGCAGACCAAAAGATGAAGACCCCAGTGTCTTCATCCTGCGTCTGCCAGGGGCTCTGCCCTGCACCCGCTTCAGGCTCCCATTCTTTACTCCAACACCTTGGAGAGTGAGGGCAAGGAACAGAAAAAGGCTCAGAAGGGTTCTGCATCCCGCCTAAGATCACTGACCCATCTGGGGTACAGCCACCTCCCCCTGGCCTCAATCTGAACCAGCACATGGACTCAGTCCTGGATGGAGTTTGTGCTGGCTCTGTCTGCGATGCGGAGAGCCCCTAGAAAGCTCCGGGTCCCCAGGTCTACAGCCCCTGCCCTGTGAGCTGGACTGGAGGCCCCGAAGGGTGTGCGCGGTTACAGATCTACCCGCCGCCCTTTGCAGCAGGCAGCGCCCTACGCTCACTTGGCGGGGGCCCAGGCGGGCGCAGCGCGCACCCCCAGGCCCGCACCAGTTCCCGCGCTCCGCGCGCCCCGCCTCCAGGACAGGCTGTTCTTGGGGCCGCTGCCAGACACGTCCTCCGCAGGTGCCGGCCTCCCTCCGGTGACGCGGCCACAAGCGGCCCAGGCTCCGATTACAGGGCCTGCCTTGTACTCGGGGTCCGGGCCGGGGGTCCTCACTCCCCAGGAATGGGTGGGAGGGGCTGGCAGGGAACAGCCCGGGCGAAAGCGGCTCTCAGACATGTGCAGCGGAGGCAGGGAGTGGGAAACAAGGGGGTGGGGGGCTTCTCCCCTCCCCTGAGGGGACCTGGAACCCAGAGTCCCTAAAACCAGGACCGCTAAGCACCCCGTGCTCTTGACGCCCCTCTCAGGGCTGAGGAGGCCCAAGACTGGTGGAGCCCAAAGTCACCTTCCCAGCCTGGCCAAGCCAGACCCTTCCCTCTTCCCACCGACTGTCCTTCCCAGCCATCCACTTTGCCAAGGAAATGGTGAAGCAAGCAGATCTGGTGCTTGTAGACGCCCGTTCCCCAGGCCCTCCTTCTTGCTGGAATTAGTGGGGACTCGGGCCATCAGTACCTCCTGCCCACGGGATGCATGAGAGACCTCAGGGCCCTCCGAGACACCCTCCACCATGCTTCCAGTCCCTACTGTGTTGAGAGGAGATTGGGGGTTGGGGGACAAGCAGAAAGAAGGGTGAGGGACCGTATCTGCACCCCCAAGCATTCCTCTGCTGTAGGGAGGAGTGACTCACACACGCTCACTTTTGTAGAGACAGGACCTCAGAGGTGAAGGGGGCTTGCCAAGGAAGACTTTTTTTTACTTTGATTTTTTTTATTTTTTGTGTTTTTTATTTATTTATTTATTTATTTTTGGTGGGGGGCTTTTCGAGACAGGGTCTCCCTGTAGCCCCAGCTGGCCTGGAACTCGCTCTGTAGACCAGGCTGGCCTTGAACTCACAAAGATCCGCCTGCTTCTGCCTCCCGAGTGCTAAGATTAAAGGCATGCGCCACCATGCCTGGCTTTTTGTGTTTTTAAATTTTGAGACAGTCGTATATGGACCAGGCTGGCCTCACACTCAAAAATCTAGCCAAGGATGACTTTGTACTGCTGGATCCTCCAGCCTCCAGCTCCTCAGTGCCGGGATTAGAGGCATGAGCCACCCTGACTGGTTTATGTGGTGCTGAAGATAGAACACAGAGCCTGGTGCAGGCTAGGCAGCGCTCTACCAGCTGAGCTGTGTCCTCAGATCACACGACATTAGCTGAGCTCCTATTTGATGTGACGCCGCCATTTAGTCAGTCAGTCCCAGCCAGAGGGACACATTTCCCACGAAATGCACAAGGCTCAGAGTCCCACCGAAATGAGATGCTCACCGGGACCCTGTGTGGTCGGGAATGGCACCAACTCCCTTCTTTTCCTCCATCTGTCCCACCCTTTTCCACTAGCCCCTCGTGCCCAGCCTGACCCTGGCTGAGTTTTGAAGGTGGGGAGCAGTTTGCCAGGGTGGAAGCTGGAGCTCAGTTCCCAGGCCATCTGGAAAGGTGGCTGTCCATCTTCCCAGGACCCCATGCAGGGAAAGGGCCCCTTCTGCAGCCGCTCAGATCAGTCCAGGGCAGAGGCAGGAACAGCAAAGAAACCACAGTAGACGATTGACCACTCTGACACCAAAGCTGGACTCTTGCTTCCCCCTGGTGTCCACCAAAAGCACTACGGCAAGAGTAAGGTCACCTCACCTGGGATGTTGCTGGGGGTGAGACGACTATCCCCTGTCTACCTCTGTGCCTCCTACTGGAGGGTAGGTTGGCAGGTCTTACCACTATGACTCTGTGTCCCCTCAAGTCTAAGATAAATGTGGCTGCTCGGAGCTGCAGAAGGCCACAGCTTCCTGTTCAAAACCTTAATACCCCTAAGGTTCTTGGGGACACAGAGCCATGACTCACACCTTGGCCACACTGGTCATTAGCCCTTGAGCCTGTCCTTTCCTCAGAGGGGTACAGGCAATGGGCCAAAGGGACAGGAGGCCGAAGGCAACAACAAAAAGTCTCCTCCAGGGGCTGGAGAGATGGCCTAGCGGTTAAGAACGCCGACTGCTCTTGCAGAGGACCCGGGTTGGATCCCCAGCACCCACATGGTGGCTGAAAACCGTCTTTAACTCCAGTTCCAGGGGAATCCGACAACCTCTTCTGACCTCTATGGCATTGGGGTGCACCAACCTACATGCAGACAATACATTCATACACATATGAAAATAAATTTAAAAATTTTTTTTAATGTTTTTTTAAAAAAGTCTCCTCTAAAGACCAAAGGCACCAGGCATGTCCATGCATGCCTTTAATCCCAGCACTTGGGAGGCAAAGACAGAGGCAGGAATAGGATCTCTGTGAGTTCAAGGCCAGCCAGGGCCACCTGGTGAGACCTCAACTCAAAAATAAATAACTAGATGAAAGACTAAAGGAGACAGAGAAAGAGGGAGAGGGAGAAAGAGGGAGAGGGAGAGAAGGCCGGCCCAAGGTGAGTGGGTTCCTGGCTCCCCTCCCCCATCTTCAGCCCTCCTCCCCAGCTCATCCTCTTCCCGTGCTGTGCCCCCAGACCCAGTCTGCCTCTAGTACTCTCTACCTTTGTTCCCACCCCTGGAACTGCCACCCAAAGCCTCAGGTCTCCAAGGCCAGCTGGGCTCCCTAGCCCGCCTGTCCCTGACTCTCATCTGTGAGACTCTCATGGAGGCTTGGGGATCGTGTAAGCAGTGTGGGACTATCTAGGAAAGCCTCCCCTCACTGCGTCCTCCTCTTGAGCAAAGCACAGACCCCCACAAGTGACCCCCTCCTACTGCAGAGCAGAAAATACCGGACGTTGCCTTTGATCCCCAGAGACAGACCACAACAAAGGCACTTGCATGGACAGTCACGTGGGGCTCCCTAATCCCCAGCCTAATTACCAGCTCTAAGAGTACAACCCCTCCCCCAGCCAAGGGCTGGGGGGCTGTGAGACTCTGGTGGGTAACTGACCGGTCAGCAGTTGACCAGTTCCTCTCGCTTCTGCACACACATACAGATACTCTGTCGTGTCCTCAGCTCTGGATGCTGGTCAGCACCCATTACTGCTGGATGCACACCGTCTCTGAGCCAAGCATTCCTAGGCTGTGATGTCCACATGGAAATGATTGCATAGAATCCTCCAGAGAGCCAAAGAGGCAGACAGTAGGGTTCACTCCACTTCCCAGATGGAAAGGTTGGAGCTGGAAAGGGCAAGAGCGTTGTCCAGACCTGGTCCGTCATGACTGATGACCCCAGAGTCATGCGTGCCGCCAGCGCCTGTGCTGAGCCCAGGTCCACTGCAGCCTCCTTCCTGGGGTAACCAACCTCCTTGGGTTTCCTTGGACTTTTACTTGGGTTTGGGATTGGAGGCAGCTTGTGTAGCCTCGGCTGGCCTCAACATGGAATATCCAGGCCTGCTCAAACAGATGGCCAGGACTGTGGGCACTTGCCTTGGGTCGCCTCTGTCCAAAGTATCTCCCTGGGGCCTGAAAGCTGTGCCCTCAGGGCCTTCCGTGCAGGTGTGTAGGGAGAGCAAGGCCAGCCCAAGACAGCAACACAAGGACAAGAGGGTTTTCAGGCGCCAACCACCATGAGAGAAAGGGATCGGAAGGCAGAGCAGACCAGGGACACCCCCCCCACCCCCGCGATGATGCCACGAGCAGGACACCACCTAAGGCTGGACTCGCATAGGCTGTCACGCAGGGTTCCCTATTGTGCTCAAGAACCAGCAGGGACCAAGGACTGGAGCCTGACCTGGCCAATCCCAGGGCTGAGCATTTGTACCTGCGGTCCTAGGGTGAGAGTCACAGGGGGTCTCGGAAATTCACCCAGCTGATGGAGGAGGAGAGCAGAACTGAGAGCCGGCCCTCACACCTATAATCCCAGCAGTCGGGAGGCAGAGGCAGGAGGATTGCTTGAATTTAAAGCCTGCCTGGGCTACAGAGGGGGGAATCCTGGTTGAAACAAAACAAAACAAACAGAAAACAAAACCAAAATAACTCCTGTCCAACTTCGTTGGGTCAAAGGGACAGCTGCTTCAAAGATGCCTACCAGTTGGACCCTGCTAGCTGGGCCCCCTACGTCTGCTCTTCAGCCTGGTCCAGAGGCCGGCCAGGACCCAGCAGCAGTCTGTGTGACCCCCAGAGATCAGAGAGGAACAATGGAGAACCAACCACCCCCATCTAGTCCTCATCCCAAGCAAGCTGCGTGTCATCAAGCCCTGTATGCATTTCACCAGCTTCCCACCCTGACCTCTGGTCACTCGGCGTCCGGTGGCAGAGGTGGGAGATCAGGGTAGTGTTCCCCAGACTGTGCCCCAGCTGCCACTCAGCCCTGTACTTCCAGGACTCTCAGAGAGGACGCATCCTCCTTGGAATGGCCCCCATCGTCACTATGAGTACTGGATGCTGTGACCCTGGGAACAGGCCCACAGTGCAGCTCCCTGGGTGACAGAAAGCGGTCTGCCCAGCCTGTCTCCATCTCCTGGGCTGGGCGGCACCAGCAAATGCAGCTGAAAAACCTGCAGGTATTGGGCGCTCCCTGCTGGTCAAGTTCTGAAACTTCATCCAACTGGGTCGAGAAGAAACCTGGGAACTGCCTGAGGCAGGATTGATCTTGAGAGCAGGAACCACCGCCCCTCCATACCCGCCCCTCCATACCCGCCCCCTGCTCTGTCCCTACACAAACCAAAACCCTGTTGCTCCTGAAGTCCTCGGGACAAGAGGAGACATGAAACAGAGCCCAGTGGCTTCAAAACAGCTTCCATTAGTCTCTCAGGAGCCCCTGAGCCTGGGGGGATCTGTGTACAGCACTAAGGCTGCTTCCCTGGCTCCTTCTTCCTTTTCCTCTGTATTAGTAAGCTTGATATGGTAGCAATAAAACACTCTCACCAGAGCCAACTTGAGGATGAAAGGGTTTATTTGGTTTACACTTCCCAATCACAGTTCATCACAGAGAGAAGCCAGGCCAGGGGTTCAAGTGGGAACCTGGAGGCAGGAGCTGAAGTACAGGCAATGGAGGAATGCTACAGACTGCTTGTCCCCTGGCCCGTGCTCAGCCTACTGTCTTATACAACCCAGGCCCACCTGCCCAGGGGTGGCACTGCCCACAGTGGGCTGAGCCCTCCCATATCACTCAACAATCAAGTAAACGTCCCACAGACATAGCCACAGGCCATTTCAATAAAGGAAGTTCCCCAGTTGAGGTTCCCTCTTCCCAAGCGTGTCAAATTGGCAACCAAAGCCATGACATTGTGCTCCTTGTCAACCTTGACACACAACATATCACATTAAACCATAACCTTTCTGTGTTTCTTCATCAGTCCCGAAGAGATCTTGCTGTATCCTAATATGAAATAGACTACAACTTCGAAAGGTCCACAGTCTTTGAAAATACAAACCCTTGGGGCTGAAGAGAGGGCTCAGCAGTTAAGAGCACCAACTGCTCTTGCAGAGGATCCGGGTTTGATTCCAAGCACCCACATTGCAGCTAAGAACTGTCTTTAAGCCGGGTGTGGTGGCACACGCCTTTAATCCTAGCACTTAGGAGGCAGAGGCAAAGGATCTCTGTTGAGTTCAAGGCCAGCCTGGTTTACAGAGTGAGATCCAGGCCAGCTGGGGCTACAGGGAGACCCTGTCTCAAAAAGACCAAAAAAAAAAAAAAAAAAAAAGCACTTTTGGGGAGACATGGCTCAGCAGTTAAGATCCCTGGCTGGTTTTGCAGAGGACCCAGGTTCAAATCCCAGCACCCACATGGCAGCTGACAATCTTCTGTTACTCCAGTTCCATGGAATCCAGTACTCTCTTCTGACTTCCACAGGCATTGCATGATGCAGGTACACTTAACAGTCATGCAGGCAATACACTCATACACATAAAATAATTAGTTGGGCATGGTGACACATGCCTATAATTCTAGCACTTGGGAGGTAGACACAGGCAGATCTCTGTGAGTTCAATGCCAGCCTGGTCTACATAGTGGGTTCCAGGCCCAATAAATCACACAAGGTTTCACTTCTGTAGAGTCTTTAATCCATGATATACTGCAAATGGCCTATCTAGAATCTTTAAGGGGCTCTCAAATTTCCCTCCAAAACTTCATAAGTCAGAGCTCCATCATCGGAATTTTTCCAAGCCCCACAGAACATCTCATGGAGCTCTAAGCACTCACTCAACAGCTCTTCTACCCCAAAGCTCTAAGCACTTCCACACTCTCCAAACACAACAGGGGCAGGTCATTCTCAGCAATACCCTACTCCTGATACCAACTTCTGTATTAATTAGCTTTCTATTGTTATGTTTTAAAAAATACTCAGCCAAAACCAGCTCAGGGAGGAAAGGGCTTATTTGGGTTACATGTGCCAATCACAGTTCATCTTAGGGAAGCCAAGAAGGTGCTCAGGGCAGGAATCTTGAAGCACAGACCATAGAAAAACACTGCTTACTGGATTGCTCCTCTGGCCCATGCTCAGCCTGCTTTCTTTTTTTATTATTTTATTTATCGTTCTTATTTTATATATACAAGTGTTTTGCTTGCATGTATATTACTGCACCCGTGTTCTGCAACACTCATGGAGAGCCCAGAAGAGGGTGTCAGATTCCCTATAACTGGAGTTACAGACTTGTTAGTGTTTATGTGGGTGCTGGGCATCAAACCCAGGTCCCCTGGTAACCACTTGGCCGTCTCTCCAGCCGCCTTAACCTGTTTTTGTCCCAGTTTCAACTGCCCAGGGGTGGGCAGTTGAGTAGTTAAGTAGGCCGGGCCTTCCTTAAATCACTCAACAATCAGCCAGGCGTGGTGGCGCATGCCTTTAATCCTAGCACTTGGGAAGCAGAGACAAGCGGATCTTTGTGAGTTCAAGGCCAGCCTGGTCTACAGAGTGAATTCCAGGACAGCTGAGGCTACAGGGAGACCCTGTCTCAAAAAGACAAAAAAAAAAAAAAAAAAAACAAAAAAAAAAAAATCACTCAAACAATCAAGAAAATGGCCCATAGGAAATTCCCCAAGAGAAATTCTCTCTTCTGAGCTATGTCAAGTGACAACCAAAGTCAGCCAAATACTCCTCTGGTGAAGTTTGGAAAAACCTTCAATATTGGGTTTTTACAATTTTTTTTTAATTTTATGTGTATGAGTGGATTCCCTGCATCTACATAAATGCACCCATGTTGTGTAATGCCCATGGGGGTCAGAAGAGGGCATCAGATCCTCTGGAACTAGAGTTGCGGATGGTTGTTAGCCATCATGTGGGTTCTGGAAATCAAACCTGGTTCCTTTGCTCTTAAGTGCTGAGCCATCTCTCCAGCCCCCAATTTATTTGTTTTTATTGTATGGGTACTAGTGTTTACCTGCATGCATGTTACAGTTATACCTAAGTGAACAGCCTGACTCTTATTTTTTAAGAGAGGCTGGAACTCACAGGGCACCCATTCCAGCAGATGTCTCCTGTATCCATTGTACGTTTGAGTCAGGTATCATCCATAATGTTATTCAAAACCATCTCTCCAGGGTCAATTTTGAGGAACTACAAGCTTGGATCCACTTCCCACTTACCATACAATCTTCTGCTGTCAAGAATTCTTTTCTTTGTTTTTTTTTTTTTTGCGTCTTTTTTTTTTTTTTTTTTTGAGACAGGGTCTCCCTTTAGCTCTGGCTGTCCTGGAACTCACTCTGTAGACCAGGGTGGCCTTGAACTCACAGAGATCCACCTGCCTCTGCCTCCCAAGTGCTAGGACTAAAGGCGTGGGCAAGACCATACCCGGCAAGACTTCTTTTCAATCTTCACTGTTTTCAGTTAACATGCCTTTTGGCACTGTGATTCGTCAATTCTCAAGCATACATTCATTCACTATATTGGTGGAGCAGCAAATTGAGGTTCCGAGGGACCAAGGTCCGGGGTTAAGTCACAAGAGCTGTCAGTGGTTCTGCTTGCAGTAGCTTTTTGGTTATAAATTTAACTACAAGTCCAGGTTCTTTCCTGTTTCAGTCAGTCTCACAGCACTACATGCATGCAGTACCCGACGAGGCCAGAAGGTGGTGTCGGAACCCCAGGAACTGGAGTTACCCATTGACAAGCGTGAGCCTGGATGTGGTTGCCAGGAGTGGAAGCAGACTCTGCAACAGCAGCAGATGCTTTTAACCACTAAGCCATCTCTCCGGACTCTTGGGGGTTTTGTTTGTGGTTGTTTTGAGGTTTTTGAGACAGGGTCTCCCTACAGTCCCAGCTCACCTGGAACTGATTACGTAGACCAGGCTGGCTTCCATATCACAGAGATCCACCTGCCGTTGCTGGGATTGACGGTGTGTCCCACCATGCTTGGCCTGGTTTGGGGTGGGGTTTTTTTTTTAGAAATTATTTATTTAATTGATTGATTAATTAATTTTTTACATGGACTGTCTGCATGTAGTTGGTGTACTAGTGTCATGCAATGCCTCAGAGATCAGAAGAGGGCATCAGATTCCCCTGGAACTGGAGCCAAAGATGGTTCTTAGCCACCATGTGGGTGCTGGGGATGGAACCTGGGTCCTCTGCAAGAGCAGTCGGCGCTCTTAACTGCTAGGCCATCTCTCTAGCCCTGGTTTGGGTTTTGAGACAGATTCATGCAATACATAGTTCAAGCTGACCTTGAACTTTGTAGTACTCCTGTCTCAGCCTCCCAAGTGCGGGGATTGCAATCACAAACCACCACATCAACATTAAATTCTTAGAATGTGTAATCAATGTGCTCTTTTTATTTCCTTCCCCACCAAACACGGTCCCATTTCTCACCTTCCTTTTGCAACAAATGAGTTGTTCAGACCAAACTGTTAGTCAGTCATGACTTCCAAATATAATGCTGGAAAATCCTCGTGTTACCATGTGCCTAAGCCATACAAGGTCCTTCCTTACACCCCAGGGGTCATAAGCAGATTCAGACATGGCCTCCTCTAGTAGCAAGCCCAGAGCTCTGGTCTTTCTGTCAAAAGTCTGTTCTCCAGAATGTCCTGTCCACTAAGGTCAAATCCATGCAGCAAAGATGGGGACGGGCCAGCTCCCCCTTCCCAGAGATGGGTAGACCACACTGCTCACAACTCCTGTCAGACTCCAGATCCACTGTCATGTTCTCTGTCACCTGGACCATGGCAAACACTGCCTGTGCCGATCACCTCTCCATTCCTCGGCATCTCCTCAGCTAGGGTAACCCTCTACAGCCTACAGCAGCTCAGGATGGAAATTGCTGAAGACACAGGACCCCTTATTGCAGAACACAGAAATGGAGCTGGAATTGAGCTGAAAGCTCCCTCCACATTGGCTAGAATTCAAAGGCGCCATGGAGACTGCGAGGAGGAGGAACACCATCACCATATCACTCAGCAGCAGCCCTACAATACAGCTCTGCTGGGCAAGATGCAGTAGGGGCACAGAGGTTATGGGGGTTACCAACCGCTGTTGGCTTGGATTTGAGGGATACTCTACAGGAAGAAATTCCTATCTGATATTGTATATTTATTATGAGCTTTTCCCATGTTGTTTTTCTTTGTGTGTTTGGCATGTGGATTTGTTTTTAGTTACTTTGTTTGGATTCTGGTACCTCAACATTGGCTGCACAGACTAGAATCCCTAATACTGCACCTGCTAGATCCTCTGCATCCCAACTCCACCAGCTTGAGGGGAGGGGTTGTGTTGCTACTTTGGCCCATGCACCAGTACCGTTTGACCTCCTGGCCGTGAGTCTACGCCCCCCACACCACGTGCAGTGAAACCCAAAGCTGGGAGTTTTCCGGGTGATACCAAGACTTCAGGGACATGGGGGGTGCATGCTGGTCTGCATTCACCCACACTGTGTTGTGCGCTGGAACGTGAAGCTGGGAGGTTTCCGGGTGGTACCAAGACTTCAGGGACATGGGGGGGGGGTGCATGCTGGTCTGCATTCACCCACACTGTGTTGTGCGCTGGAACGTGAAGCTGGGAGTTTTCCGGGTGATACCAAGACTTCAGGGACATGGGGGGGGGGTGCATGCTGATCTGCATTCACCCACACTGTGTTGTGCGCTGGAACGTGAAGCTGGGAGGTTTCTGGGTGAAACCCAAAAGTCTTTTTTTTTTAATTTATTTTGACCAGTAAGTACAGCGTCTTTGTTTTTCAAAGAGGTTTCCACACCCCATGTACAGGCACCATATATGTGGGAGCTTCTCTTGCTATGAACAGGTACAGCGTGGTCCTGCTAAGGGAAGGGGAGCACAGTGCCTGCCTGTAGCCACTCTAGGGAACTGACCCCTTGGCACAGAGGTCAGTGGGTTACTTCCGTAACCCAACCTGAGAAGTATTTCCAACTCGGGTCCTTAGCCTGGGAGAACGGAACATTTCACCGTCTCGGCTGTGCTTTCCACCTGCCCAGACTGCTGGCCCCTGGATAGGAATTTCAGGCTGATGGCCTATCTTCAGCCTACACCCACTCACAATTCACTTCACAGCTGGTGATCTGATCTCCTTCCAGCCCCACACCAGCTACCCATGTTGGTGGTCTGATGGACCGCCATCCAACCCACTGGACCCTCGAAACTCAGGCCTGCTTCAGCCTGTATGCGAGCAGAAACAACGGCCGGGAATTCTGGGCAATGATGGAAATGGAGAATTCCCTGTCTGATATTGTGGACCTGCTCAGAATCCCACAGCTCAGGATGTCACAGGCCTTTTAGCAGGGAACCTCTATTGTTGTCTTGCTAACTGGACATGTTGTCAAACTGCCTTCTAAATATTCATGTTTGTACACATAAATTAGCCCTGCCCTCAACCTCAGCCAGAGAGTTCCCACAGTGGTCAGCAGTTAAGAGACTCATAACTGATCAAAGTGCTTGAGAATGAGCCACAACTGAGTGCTCTGCCTGCCCCCGAGACTCAAGGGGTCATGAGGAGAGGAGTGGGACACTGGTCAGTGCTGTCTTCTGCACATGTGTCTGTTGGACTCACAAATGCACTGAACCTGTTGTTACCTGCACAAGACTTGTACAAGGTCAATCAACGTTCCAAGAGGCAGCACTAACTGCACTCGGTGGGTTAGAGGAAGAGAGACAGGGCATGAAATGGGAGGGAGACGTTTTGGGGGCACCTGGGCTGATGGGGAAGGAGAGTTAGGGGTGAATGTGATCAAGACACATCACACACATGGACAAAATTGTCAGAGAATAAACAAAAGGTTCTATTTGGGTTTGGGGGGGTTGTCCTTTCAAGACTGGGTCTCTCTGTAGCCCCAGCTGTCCTGGAACTCACTCTGTAGACCAGGCTGGCCTTGAACTCACAAAGATCCGCCTGCCTCTGCCTCCCAAGTGCTAGCATTAAAGGCGTGCGCCACTACATGCAGCAAAAGGTTCTATTTGTAAAGAGGACTTAGAGCCTGCATGCACATGGGAGTGTTCAGTGGTTACAGACCCATGGAGGATGCTGCTTACTGGCTTGCTCACCCCCTTCCTTATTCAGCTGCCTTTGTGATACAACCATGTCCACCTGCCTAGGATGGCCCAGCCCACCCACAGTGAGATGGACCCTTCCTCATTAACCTACAATTGAGAAAAGCCCATCTGATGTGGGAAGTTCCTCAACCCAGGTTCTGTCTTCCCAGGTGTGTCTTGGTTTGTATTAAGTTAGCAAAAACTAACTACAACACTCCACCCCTTGTCAACCTGACATGCAAACATATCGCTTTAAGACAGACACTTTTAACTTCTTTTTCCATGATCTCATATTAAATATATCACAATATAAAATACAGTGCAACATTATGGGGTAGACAGATGGCTCAGTGGTTAAGAGCACTTGCTGCTTCCCAGAAGACCAGAGTTCAGTTCCCAACACCCACATGGTGGCTCACAACCACCTGAACTGTTTCCAGGGGATCCAACACCTTCTTCTGGCCTCTATGGACACCTGGACACACACACACACACACACACACACACACACACACACATTTTTTAAAAATCTTCAAAAGCTCTAAAAAAAGTCTTCAAAAGTTCTGTAGTCTTTTTAAAATTCCAACTATCTGGGGCTATTGAGATGGTTCAGCAGTTAAGAGCACTGGCTGCTCCTGCAAAGGATCTGGGTTTGATTCCCAGCACCCACATGGTGGCTAACAACCATTTGTAATTCCAGTTCCAAGGGATGTGACACCCTTTTCTGAAATCTATAAGCATTGCATGACATAGGTGCCCTGACACACATGCAGGCAATACACTCATACACATAAAATTAAAATAATAAATACCAACAACAACAACAACAACAAAAAACAAACCTCAGCCTCCTACAGCAAAGCACAACCTTAAAAAAAAAAGTTTTCCAGGAGTGGTCACACACGCCTTTAATCCTAGCACTCGGGAGGCAGAGGCAGGTGGATCAGGTGGATCTTTGTGACTTCAAGGCCAGCCTGGTCTACAGAGTGAGTTCCAGGACAGCTGGGGCTACAGAGTGAGTTCCAGGACAGCTGTCTTGAAAGGCCAAAAAAAATAGTTAAAAAAATAAATAAAACAGGGAGCTAGACAGATAGTTCAGCAGTTAAGAGCACCAACTGCTCTTGCAGAGGACCTGGGTTCGATTCCCAGCACCCGCATGGCAGCTAAGAACTGCCTTTAAGCTGGGCGTGATGGCACATACCTTTAATCCCAGCACTTGGGAGGCAGAGGCAGGCAGATGTCTGGGAGTTCAAGGCCAGCCTGCTCTGCAGAGTGAGCTCTAAGCCAGTTGGGGCTATAGGGAGACCCTGTCTCAAAAAATAATAATAAAATTAATTAATTAAAATAAAATAATCATTCCTAGGAGTTTTCTGGTGGAGTTTTTAGCATCCCTTAAGTAAACAGTCATATCATCAGCAAAAAGGGATAGCTTGACTTCCTCTTTTCAAATATCTTTTTTTTTTAATTTATTTATTTTCGTATGTGTATGAATGGACTGTCTGCATGTAGGTTTGTGCACCCGTGTCGTGCAATGCTGCAGAGGTCAGAAGAGGGTGTCGGATTCCCCTGGAACTGGAGTTAAAGACAGTTCTCAGCTGCTATGTGGGTGCTGGGGATCAAACCTGGGTCCTCTGCAAGAGCAGTCGGTGCTCTTAACTACTAGGCCATCTCTTCAGCCTGACTTTCTCTTTTCCAATTACTACTCCTTTAATTTACTTTTCTTGCCTTATTGCCCTAGCAAGTGTTTCAAGCACTATATTGAAGAGGAGTGGTGACAGGGGATAGACTTGCCAAGTTCCTACCTTTAAAGGGAATGCTTCTGTCATTTCCCCATTTAGGATGATGTTGGCTGTGGGTTTCCTGTATATGGCTTTGAATACATTGAGGAATGATCCCTCCAATCCAATTCCCTCTAGGACTTTAAACATGAAGGGATGCTGGATTTTGTCAAAGGTGTCAATCGAGATGGTGTGGTTTCTGTCTTTCAGTCCATTTACATGCTTGATGATATTTATTGATTTTCATATGTTGAACCATCCCTGCATCTCTGGTATGAACCCTACTTGGTCATGATGGATGATCTTCTTGATGTGGGTCTGTATGCAATTTGCCAGTATCCTGTTTAGAATTTTGGCATCTGTGTTCATTAATGAGATGGGTCTATAGTTCTCCTTTTTGGTGGTATCTTTGCCTGGTTTGGGTAATAGAGTGATGCTGGCTTCATAGAAGGAATTTGGGAGAATTCCCTCTGTTTGTATCCTTCTAAACAATTTGAATAATAATGGTTGTAAGTCTTTTTGAAATGTTTTATAGAATTCTGCCATGAAACCGTCTGGGCTTGGGCTTTTGTTAGTTGGGAGGTTTCTTATTACATCTTCAATTTCTTCATATATTATGGGTCTGTTTAAGCTGTTGATCTCTTCTTGGTTGAGCTTCAGTGATTCCCAGGATTTCAGATATTCATCCATTTCTTCTAGGTTTTCAAACTTGGTAGAGTATAGGCTTTTGAAGTATTCCCATATGATTGTTTGGATCTTTTCATAGTCTGTTGTGATATTTCCCTTTTCATCATGGATTGTATTGATTTGGAGTTGTTCTTTCTTTCTTTTGGTTAACTGGGCTAGAGGTCTGTCTCCACCAGAAAACTCCTAGAAATGATTAAGAGCTTCAGTAAAGTGGCAGGATACAAAATTAATGTAGAAAAATCAGTAGCCTTTCTTACCCCAACAACAAGCAACTGAGGAAGGAATTCAAGGAGATTCCCACCCACGATAGCCTCAAAAACAATAAAATACCTAGGAGCAAACCCAACCAAAGACACCAAAGATCTCTACAACAAAAATTTTAAACACTTGAAGAAGGAAATTGAAGAAGACATCAGAAGATGGAAAAACCTCCCATGTTCATGAATTGGGAAAATTAATATAGGAAAAATGTCCATTCTACCCAAACTCTTGTATAGATTTAATGCAATCCCAATTAAAATCC
>VZQC01012659.1:4834883-4891284 GCA_009823505.1 Rhizomys pruinosus
ACAAGAGTTGTGCCCGGCTTGGCCCCGCGCCCCCCCCGTCCTTCCTTTCCTTTTGGCCCCCACACACGACCCCACCGAGCCAACAACTCACCCTGCGTGCCCCGCGTCCCCCCGGGGGGACTTTCTTCTCCCCGCCTTCCCCCTCTCCTAAACAAGCCAGGCGTGGTGGCGCATGCCTTTAATCCTAGCACTTGGGAAGCAGAGGCAGGCAGATCTTTGTAAGTTCAAGGCCAGCCTGGTCTACAGAGTGAGTTCCAGGACAGCTGGGGCTACAGGGAGACCCTGTCTTGAAAAGACCAAAATAATAATAATAATAATAATAATAATAAAATAATAAAAAAGACATATCACCAGTCAACAAAAAATAAATAAATAAAAATTCCAACTATTTAAAAGTCTAAGTTCTCTTTTTAAATCCAAACTCTCTTGACTCTGAGCTCCTGTGAAATAAAAAATAACTATATGCTTTCTTATTGCAAGAGGGAAGAATCAGATCAAAGCAAAATCCAAAATCCAACCATGTAAAAAGTTCAGGGTCAATATCTAGAATCACTTGTAATCTGGGCTCCACAAGCTCTAATTGCTCCACTTCTCCAGTGCTCCCATCCACAGTACACACAGTTCTGTCCAGCTCCACACTACACTGCCACTGTCCTAACAAATCGAATATGCTAGAGTCTCTACTGCAAACAAGGCTGCACCTTCACAATAGCCTTCCCTGGCCTCTTCAGGGACTCTAAATCTACCATATAGTTCCAAGTCTCAACTGCTCTCCATACTCCTTCAAACCAGTACACACTGGGAGACTCACCATTGCCAATTTCAGCTGCCCCCTTCAGAAGCAGCCTTGGGGAAAGATGGACCACAGCTTCTACCTGCTTACCCTGAGGAAGTACTTCCAGGAAGATTTCACCTCCATGATGCCAGGCTCTTATTAATCATAGCCAGTTTTGCAGCCCCAGCTGACCAGGTTCCACAGATTCTCAATTCAAAATATCATACCAGTATGCGCAAGTAAGAAGAAAAATGATTGGGCAGCCGATATGAAAGCCAGAGCAATGGTGCCCGGGGCTACTCTCAGCACAAGCACCTGGGCACATGACACTGGGCCTCTTTGCTGTATTAAGAATTGTGGTGCTTCTATATTGATCACAAGATTCTGAACTCAGGATTTAGCAAGTAAGAGGCATAAGAACTGGAGTGCCAAGACAGCAAAACTGCACACCGGCAGGACGGAGTCGGCCCAGCCGCTCACACACAACAGTAGGGGCAGCATGCCCACCCATGCACCCCAATTGCAGCCAGGGTCAGCCTACCATCGTCATCACCCAGTGGCTGTCAAGACCTGGCCCAGTCCTCAGCAGCATTAGCAATCAGAGACATCTATGGATTTCAGAAAATAAACTAGAGGACACAGGTGCAAAGCTGTTGTGCAGAGCCGTGAAACTTCCCAGCTGCCACTCAGAGAATCTGGGTTGGAGGCCTGTGAGCTCACTGCTGCCTACTGTGAAGACTGAGCTTCTACTTTTGCCCACAGTGGAACCCTGACCAAAGTCAACCTATTGGAGAACACCTTGGTCCACAGTGGGGTCATCATGCTGGGCGAGGTCAGGAAACAGCTGAAGTGTAACTTGTATGCAAGACTGTGAACAGCTATGTTTGATGAGGAAAACAAAGGATTTCTGACTGCTGAAAAGAGAGAGAAAGAGAGAGAGAGAGAGAGAGAGAGAGAGAGAGAGAGAGAGAGAGAGAGATATTTCCCTACATGACGTTCCTAAGCAGCATGTAAGAGAAATAGAAATTAAGAGTGAAAACCAGCTGGGTGTGGTGGCGCATGCCTTTAATCCCAGTATTCGGGAGGCAGAGGCAGGTGGATCTCTGTGAGTTCAAGGCCAGCCTGGTCTATATGGAGAGTTCTAGGACAGCTGGGGCTATAGGAAGACCCTGCCTCAATAAGACAAAAAAAATGTGAAAACCCCACTCCAAGAAGTCTGGGCATATTCTGACTCAAAACCACATACAAATGAAAGGAAGTGGGCCCATACTTCAACACACCTCTGTGTAAGAATTATAGATCTCTGACACACTAAGAAGATGTGATTTCTTTGGCACACAAATCTTATATAAGATGGCTGAGATTTAAGACGCAAATTTGGGGTTGGAGGTTGGGGGTTACGGGGGAGGCAGGGTGAAGTTGGATATGAGGGAGAAAGTCTGAATATAATCAAAATTCATTTGTGAAACTCTTGAATCAATAAAAATTTCTCTTAAATTGAAAAAAAAAAAGAAAATATCACACCAAGGACCAGATAGAGTCTTTGTTCTCAGACTTCCCTCTGAAACTTGATAAGCCAGGCTTCTGTCAACTGCATTTCTCTGAGCATTATCTTCCAGAGTCTCATAATAGTTCATTAAGCTGCTAAGCAATGCAGTAACTTTTCTATCCCAAGGCTCCAAAATCTTCCACAACCCTCCAAAAATAAAAGAATGAAACTGTGGTCAGTCCATGACAGCAGTCTCTCAGTTTCTGGTACCATATTTTGTCCTCATTTACTTTCTGTTCCTGTGAGAAAATATAGGCCATGAGCAACTTGGATTCATGGTGCATCTTTGAAAGAACCCAGGACAGAAGCTCAAGGCAGGAACCTGGAGGCCAGAACTGATGCACAGACCGTGGAGGAACACTGCTTACTGGACCACTTCCCTGGCTCACTTGGCTACCTGGAACTCACTATGTAGACCAGTCTGGCCATGAACTCACAAAGATCTGCCTGCCTCTGCCTCCCAGGTGCTGGAATTAAAGGCATGTGCCACCACACCCAGCTGATGTATTTTTATTTAATGTCTATGAGTAGTTGACTTGTGTGGATGTGAAGGCATCACATGCATGCAATGCTCATGCAGGCCAGAAGAGGGCGCTAGATTCCCTAGAACTAGAGTTACAGTCATTAGCTGCCATGTGAGTGCTGGGAACTGAGTGAGAGTCCTCTGCAAGAACAACCAGTGCTCTTAACCACGGAGCCATCTCTCCAGGCCCTCAGCTATCTTTTCTATACAGCCTCGCCCACCTGCACAGCAACAGCACTGCCCATAGTGGGCTCCTGAACTCTCTCACATCAAATAACAATTAAGAATATGTCTCATGGGGGGCTGAAGTGATGGCTCAGCAGTTAAGAGTACTAGTGTCTCTTGCAGAGGACCCAGGTTCAACTGCCAGCCCCCACATGTCAGCTAACAACCATCTGTAACTACAGTTCCAAGGGATCCAGTGCCCTCTTCTGACTCTGAGGACATTGTACACCAAAGGTACACTTACATACATGTAGGTATTACAGGCATACACATAAAATTAAAATAATGAATAAATTATTTTAAAAAGGAGAGGGGCTGGAGAGATGGCTCAGTGGTTAAGAGCACTGACTGCTCTACCAGAGGATCCGGGTTTGATTCCCAGCACCCACCTGGTGGGTAAGAACCATTTTTAAGCCAGGCGTGGTGGCACATGCCTTTAATCCTAGTGCTCAGGAGGCAGAGGCAGGTGGATCTCTGTGAGTCCCAGGCCAGTTGAGGCCACAGGGAGACCCTGTCTCAAAAATAATTAATTAATTAATTAATTTAAAAAAAAAAGAAAATGTCTCAGACGTGCCCACCGGCCAGTCTGAAGAACATTCCTCAACTGAAGTTCCTTATTCCCCAAGGACTCGAGTTTGTGCCAAGTTGACAAAAGTGAACCAGCCCTGACTGGCGTGGAACTCCCTGTATAGACCAGGTTGACCTGGAACTCACGAGATCTGCCTACTTCTGCCTCTGGAGTTCTAGAATCAAAGGCAATCCCCACCTTGCCCAGCCTGAGATTCTTTATTTTATTTTATTATTTATTTTTGGTATTTTCAACAGGGTCTCCCTTTAGTCTCAGCTGGCCTAGAGCTCACTCTGTAGACCAGGCTGGCTTTGAACTCAGAGATCCGCCTGCCTCTCCCTCCCAAGTGCTAGGATTAAAGGTGTGTGCCACCACACCTGGCTAAGATCCTTTATTTTAAATGTGCATAGGAGTGCTTTGCCTGCATGTACAGAAGTATACCACTTTAACACAAATGGTCATGGAGGCCAGGAAAGGACATCAGATCCCCCTGACATTACATCAGCCACCATGTGGGTGCTGGGAACCAAACCTAGGTCCTTTGCAAAAGCAGCCAGTGCACTTAACTGTGCTGAGTCATCTCTCCAACCCTGGCCTGAGATTCTTAATTCAAAATAATACATGAATGCCCTGATAGTCTTTGAGGGACTCTCAAACATCACTCTAAATTCCACACCCCCATCATACAGGTTTCTGTTAGTATTATCTTCCAAGTCCCCACAACAACTCATTAAGCTCTGAGCACTCAATGGCTTTATCACAGCGACACACCCTACTCCTGGTACCAATTTCTACCCCTAATTTGCTTTTTTTTTTTTTTCTAATTTGCTTTCTGTTGTAGTGATAAAACATGAACCAAAATCAGCTTGGGTAGGAAAGGGTTTATTTTAGCTTATAGGTAAGTTACAGTCCAGTGTCAAGGGAGCCAGAAGCTCAAAGCTCCTAAGGTAGGAGCTGAAGCAGAGATCACGGAGGACTGCTGCTTGCTCCCCTGGCTTGCTCAGCTGCCTTTCTTTTTTTTTTTTTCTGGTCTTTTCGAGACAGGGTCTCCCTGTAGCCCCAGCTGTCCTGGAACTCACTCTGTAGACCAGGCTGGCCTTGAACTCACAAAGATCCGCCTGCCTCTGCCTCCCAAGTGCTAGGATTAAAGGCATGTGCCACCATGCCAAGCTCTCAGCTGCCTTTCTTATACAGCCCAAGCCCCCCTGCCCAGGGATGGCTCCACCCACAGTGGACTGGGCCTTCAATGTCAATAAACAATTAAGAAAATGTCTCACAGGCCAGTGTGATGTGACCCTCAATTGGGGTTCCCTCTTCCCCGTACGTACGTCTAGTTGCCTGTCAAGTTGATAAAACCTACTACAGGTGGTGTGAAATTCCTGCTTCACAGCCATACGGTTAGATGAAGGAAGAACCTAGGGAGCACCTCTCTACTCAGGGAGGCTCTGGGAAATCCGGTGACTTATCCGGACCTGTGCCCATGCCTTTGCCCCTCGATGCCTGCCCTCGCCCCACTGAACCTCTTAAGTCCCAGCCCCATCAGATGTTCTCAGTTGCCTGGGCTAACCCCTAAACCCTGCCACACTGCTCCCACTGTCTGCCTACTTTTCCACACAGGACTGGTCTTGTGAACCCAGCTGAGGAGCCACCTCTTCTGAGAAGTTTCCTGCCAGCTGTGCCTGGGTGGAATTCAGTCCCCCCTGCGGCTGCCTGGCATCTTCTCCTGGCGTCACATGGGGCATTTGTCCAGTGGCCTAGTGAGCTGCTGATCCTGACAGGTCCACAGACAAAGCTGCTGCCGCTGCAGGAGGAAGTCCCAGGTTCCAGGGTTTCTTATGCTTCCCCAGCCAAAAGGTCAATTTTCCCACAGTCCTTCACAACCAGGAAGTGCCCTGCCCCTCCCGAGCCTGTGGAGGAAAAGCACAAAAGCTGTCACCTTTCCTACCCAGCCTGGCCCCCCACTGCAAGCTCAGTTTGCCGGTGAGTGACTTGCCCCTTGCTGCCTAGCCGGAGGACCCCAGAACTTTCGGCCTCCGTCCATAGGCCTGGGGCAGTCTCAGAGACTCACCCTCCAAGCTCTGCCCCCAAGAACCTCAGAGTCAATGGGATGGGACCTCCTGACTATTGGGGAAGAACTGACCCAACCAGGGATCCAGCCGACAGGGGCCATCCTCCACCTCTGCCCCATGGGGCATAGAACAACTTGGACACCACCCTTCCCCCGGGGGGGCCTGAGATTCTTGTTCCCCAACCCCTCCGTGTCCCAGGCCAGCCTTCCTCTCTTTCCTCCTTGCAGCAAGCCCTGGCTGGCTGGGCGCCCTCCTCCCACCCCTAGGGAGCCTGTGGTGGGCACCCTGTGCTGCCCAAGCGGTCAGAGTCCCATCCAAGGCCCGGGGCTGGAGAAACTGGCTCAAAACCAGGCTCCGGAGGGCGGTGGGCGTGGCATCAGGAGCAGCATCAGGCTCAGCCAATGAGCGCGCAGAGACTTCGAGACGGGGCGCGGCCAGATTCCCAGTGTGGGCGGGGCCAGCTCGAGTAGGCGAGGTCTGTAGGTGGGCGGGGCCGGCCCGGTCCCCGCGGAAGGGTAGGTGTCACTAAGCACCCTCAGGGCTAACCCACCAGGAGCGGAGCCCAAGCTCGCCCAGCGAAACAGGTACCCACTCCGAGCCTCCCTCAGCGTGGTGCCCGACGTGGCACAGAGCTCGGGCCCTGCGCAAGGCCGCCTCGGCCCGCCCCACCCGCCCTGGCTCTTGTGGTGAAGGCTGCCTGGGGGGCCCCAACTGTGGAGCCAGGTGTCAACTGCGATACGTTGAAAAGGGCCCAGAAGAGGGAAGGAAAGCACCACCCGTTGTAAGTGAGGCCGAGCTGCCTTCAAAGGGGGAGGCCTGAAGAGTGGAGCTGGCCCCCAGCCCCGCGCCCCCAGAAAGCCCCTCCCCAGGAGTTGGAGACAGGCCCCAAATGAAGGAAGCCTCCTATGAGGCCGAGGGGGCCCTGGAGAGAAGGCGGGTCTGAGGAGCAGCAGCAACTACTGCAGCCTGGTTTCCCTCTAGAAATGAGGCTTGGGGCCTTCCTGTGCGGGGCACCTGTCCCGGGCTGGATGTCCCTGCCAGGCCGGGGTGCCTCTGTCCCCTCTCCCACCCGAGGCTGCCTATGCCTCAGACAGGAGCTGGAAGATGGGGAGGTGGGACACGGGACAGGACACCCTACCACGCGGGACACTCCAAGGTCAAGGTGCATGGAGAACCTAGTGGGCTCTACAGTCTGCCTCTCCTCTCTCCTGCAGGCCCAGGCCAGGCAGTCCAGCTCCTGGTGAGTCAGCACCAGGCCAAATCAGAATCAACAGGACCTTTGCCCCTTGCCTGCTCCAAGATTTGTCCAGCTCATTCTCTGCCCAGGATGTCTATCCAGAACCTTGGCAGCACGGGCACTCTGGGCCCGCGGGGAGTCGTTGCCCTCACCTATGTGCTGGCTGCCATGGAGCTCACGTGCCTCTTCATGCAATTCTCCATTGTGCCAGTGAGTAACACCCAGGTCTCACACACACCTGTCCTGATGCCCCTCCAGCTAGGGTAGTTACGGGACCCAGGAACTGACCCCCCTCAGCCAGCGGGCCACCCTCTCTGTCCTCCTAGATGCAGCCCCCTCCACATGACCCTCCGGTCTCTGTTCCTCTGGTCTCTGGAATGGGGGGGGGGGCGCATTGGGAGGTATGTCTGACACCTGCTCAGCTGCACCGTTGTTGGGCACCTCAGTGTCACTTTTTTTCCATCCCCTTGTTCTGCTGAATGTTCCTTCCACTTCCCTCTGTCCACATATGTCCTTATGACACCTTGTTTCATATTTCCATCCCCCGTTTGTTTCCCTCCCACCCACCAAAATGTGAGGGCGGGGACTTGATCCCATAGGCTCCCTGAACTCCACATGGCTCAGAGCCTAGCAGGAAGAATAGTTCCCATCTACTACAGGTGCCCAGGGCGCCTACCCACCCTCGGGTTCATTCTTCTCTCCGTTGTTTAGTCAATCAACAGCTCCCTAAGGAGCAGGTCCACAGAGTCCAGCATAGCTGCAAGCCCAGGAGAGCCTAGAAGAACTCAGACATCGCGTGTCCCTACTGTGTCCATGAGGCCGTGACACTGGCCATGGGCCACCTTTAAACCCTAGCAACTCTCAAGGCCCAGGCTGACTGGAGTTTGGGGCTGGGCTTGGCCTCATGCCGGTCTTGGGACACACTCAGCCTGATGAGCAGGGCCACAGTGTGAACAACACCCCAGGGTGGGCAGAAGTGTGGTGCCCAGATACCTCACGCAGGGGTCTTGACTGAGCCTGACTGACTGCTCACACTACACTCAAGAGTCCAAGGCTTGGGAACACCTGGGAACATATATGATCAGGACGCACAGACTGAATGTGGGCCATCCAGGATCTCCGCTCATCTGCTCCCTGGAGCCCAGCTGGACAATGTGCAGTCCCTCGTCACCAGTCTTGACATAGTAGGGGCTTCCAGTTCAGGACCCCACCCTCATCACCCTCCTAAGTGCAGCTCTGCCCAACCATATACATGGCTGGAGTATCCACCCCAAGCTTCTTTCCTGCAATATGGGAGCCTAGCAGGCACCTCGCCTTCCTTATAGAAGGGCTGTACCCCTCCCTCCCTTGAAGGGTTGGTATGGGGAGTGTACTATGCTTTGCCCTCTGAACAGGGTGCAGGGGTCTGGAGCACCTCCCGGTGAGAGGCAGTGGTTGTCCAGTTGATCCTCACTGAGCCTGTGAGCAGACGCAGGGCTGAAGCATTGCAGAGCAACAGGACCAGGCCGCTCAGCCCTCAGCCTGGCAGCTGACAGTGTTTAAAGAGTGATGATGGCTGTCACATGAAATATAAAAAGTGTTACACTGTGATACAAAGATAAATGGTAACGGTAGAAGAGCTGGCTGAGGAGGATGGGTGCCCAGTTCCAGCCACACTGTGCTGGAGATCAAGTGGAGCATAGAGAGGGACATAAGGTCTGGGGTCTACAGCATGGAGGGCTCCACAACAGGCTCCTTAGGAGTGAAAGGGAGCTGGTGGAGACCCCTAGCAAGGCAGGGGACACAGGAACAATCCAGAGGGCAGGTCACAGAAGAGGCAGGTGCCACTGACGTGGAGGCTCCAACAGATGACTGCTGGAGGGGAGAGGAGGGAGGAGGGAGAGGAGCACCTGGTTCAAGAGGGTTTGGGAGAGGACTGGAGCAGTCATGGTGGGGAGGGGCTGGCGGGAAGCACACTAGGGACAATCCTGACAGAGTGGCCATATTGGATTCAGGGCCCCCCGGAGGGCCTCAAGAGGGGAGAGAGAGCTGAAGAAGTTCTTATGTCTACAGGGAGGGAGACTCCGGTAGGAGGGAGACCAGGTTGGGAAGGAGGAAGAGAAGGAAGGAGGAAGAGAAGGAAGGAGGAAGAGAAGGAAGGGGGAAGAGAAGGAAGAAGAGAAGGAAGGAGGAAGAGAAGGAAGGAGGAAGCGAAGGAAGGGGGAAGAGAAGGAAGGGGGAAGAGAAGGAAGGAGAAAGCAAAGGAAGGAGGAAGCGAAGGAAGGAGGAAGCGAAGGAAGGAGGAAGAAGGAAGGAGGAAGAAGGAAGGGGAAGAGAAGGAAGGGGGAAGAGAAGGAAGGGGGAAGAGAAGGAAGGAGGAAGAGAAGGAAGGAGGAAGAGAAGGAAGGGGAAGAGGAAAAGGAAGGATGAGGAATAGGAAGAGGAGGAGGAAGTAGAGGAGGAGGAGGAGGAAGAGAAGGAAGGAGGAAGCGAAGGAAGGGGGAAGAGGGAAGGGGAAGAGAAGGAAGGGGGAAGAGAAGGAAGGGGGAAGCGAAGGAAGGAGGAAGCGAAGGAAGGAGGAAGCGAAGGAAGGAGGAAGAAGGAAGGAGGAAGAAGGAAGGGGAAGAGAAGGAAGGGGGAAGAGAAGGAAGGGGGAAGCGAAGGAAGGGGGAAGCGAAGGAAGGGGGAAGCGAAGGAAGGGGGAAGAGAAGGAAGGGGGAAGAGAAGGAAGGGGGAAGAGAAGGAAGGAGGAAGAGAAGGAAGGAGGAAGAATTCTGAGGTCTAGAGGGAGACAGCGGTTCATTTAAGAGAAGTGGGGAGAATAAGATGGACTCCGGTTCCCCTGTAGGGACACCATCACCTTCCCACTCCAATTTGTCATCCCCAAGAAGGGCTGAGTCTTGGGGACCTCATAGAACGGACTATCCTGCTGGGCTAAACCTGCTGCATCCCCAAGGTCCTTAAGGAGGGGCTCTGGGGCAATCCCTTGATGGCCAAGTCAATACTATGTTTTGAATAAAGAAAATATTGAGGAGGATGTCTCTGTGTAGCCCTTGAAGTCTGCCCTGCAGGGGGAGAGCCAGAGTCTCTGACTAGGGGCCCCTCCAGGCTTCTGCCTGAGGGTGGAAGCCCAGGCTAGAGGGTCAGAGTCGCCAGGGAGGGACTCCTCCCTGCCACGTTGCACTGCTTTCTGTTCCCTCCGTCCCTTCCCACCTGAGAACCCCTGACTCCAGAGCCTTCCTCTATTTCAGTATCTGTCTCGGACACTGGGCCTAGATTCCATCACCTTTGGGTACCTGCAGACAACCTTCGGGGTGCTTCAGCTGCTGGGCGGGCCTGTGTTTGGCAGGTACGTATGTGAGGGGCACAGGTCCCTCAACACACAATGCTATGGCCACCCCTCAGAGGCTATGGGCTGAGCCCTGCTGCCCCCCCCCCAGTTCACACTGGACTCTACCAGGTAACAACACCCCCATTCCATGGACAGACAAGCGGGAGAGGTCTGGCCCCCAATATGCTCTCAGGCTCCCCCCCTACTGGTCCGATCAGTGACATCCTGAACTCTGGCTGGTGGCCCTATGAGAACCTAGCACAAAGAGGAACCCCACAATCTTGCCTCACTGAAAGGCTATTCCTGGGGACAGGGAGAAGAGGAAGCCGAGGCCAGAAAAGTGGGAGGCCAGCCCTGGGTGGTCCTCCAGCACCCCAGAATCCCTTCAGCCCCCCAGAGCCCCTGGACTGAGGAAAGGGTCCCACTTGCCAGAGTCTAGCAACTGATCCGCTCTGTGGTCCCAGGTTCGCAGACCAGCGTGGGGCGCGGGCTGCACTCTCGCTTTCCTTCGTGGCAGCCTCGATGTTCTACCTCCTCCTGGTAGCCTCCTGCAGCCCTGCCCTGCCCGGAACCTTCCTGCTCTTTGCTTCCCGCCTGCCCTCCGTATTCATGCACACGCTTCCAGGTAGGGATGAGGGGGTGAGTCTGAAGGGACCAGGCTGGTAGTGAGGGAGGCCTGGTCTAAGAGCTGGATGGGATGGGAGGGGTGAGATGAAGAGTGACTTTAGGTAGCTGGCAGGAGAGGGAGAGTCATTGGAGTCCTGGCTGATAGAGGGATGGAGGAATAGAAGGAGGGAGGGATTGAGGGGATAGAAGGGATGGAGTGTTGTGGGGCCAGATACTCCATGTACTTGAGTAATAGGGAGCAGGCTTTTGACCCTATTACCTGCAAAAGGCCAGAGGTTGGGCTGGCCCCTGCTCGCAGATGGGCGATCAGCTCCCACCCCCTTGGGGAGAAGGCATCACATTCCTGAACCCATTTCTTTCTTTTTTTTTTAATTAATTTTATTTATTTATGTATGTGTATGAATGTACTGTCTGCATGCAAGTTTGTGCACCCATGTCATGCAATGCCGCAGAGGTCAGAAGAGGGTATCAGATTCCCCTGGAACTGGAGTTCTCCAGGAATTGGAGTTTCAGACGGTTTTCAGCCGCCATGTGGGTGCTGGGGATCGAACCCGGGTCCTCTGTAAGAGCGGTCGGTACTCTTAACCGCTAGGCCATCTCTCCAGCCCTCCCGAACCCATTTCTAAAGAGCACATCTTGGTTTCAGGAACCAGCTGGCACCTTTGCCTGCTAGCATAAACAAGGCTTTGTAGAATGTGCACCATAAATTCTTCCTGCACCTCCTGCCCCCATCCTCACCTCAAGTCCGCCACAAACTTCTATAAAAATAAATGAGTTTTGGTCCCTTGAGGCCAACTCCCAGGTCTCTCTCTTTTGACCTGTCGGGTTTACCTGCCTCTGAATCCTTTTTCTTCCCCCACCTCCCCTCCCCTGCAGCCGGTTGTGCTAGCAAAACAGCTTTGCCAGTACCAAGAGGCTGGTGACCCACACACATGGATACCTGGGAACCCCACTTCCCCACAGAGAGATATAAAGATGGAAGGGATGGAAGGACTGGATAGATGGAGGGACAGAGGGGATGCAAGGATGAGGGAAGGGTGTGGTCTGGGGCCTGCATCCAGAGTGCAGAGGGCCACCCACATGTACCCTGGTTGGAGGGTCTGTGGAGGAATAGACTGGGCGGAAGGAGTTGAGGGGGTGGCTTGTGCTGAGGGGTGTGGCCTAAGTGGAACAGCTGGGAGGGGGGTGGCTACAATGAGGGGACGCTGCTCCTGTCCCGCTCAGCCCCTGTCCTACCCCTAGCTGCCCAGATGGTCATCACTGACCTGACTGAACCCAAGGAGCGGCCTGAGGCCCTGGGCCGGCTGGGCCTTTGCTTTGGTGTGGGGATGATCTTCGGCTCCCTGCTTGGGGGGACCCTGAGTGCAGCGTACGGGTGAGTGACAGGGAAAAGAATGGGATGTGAAGTGGGAGGGGGTGCTAGATGGATGGGGCCTCAAGGCAGCATGGCCATCAGGGAACACTGACCACCAGGGGCACCAAGACCAGGGATGGACCTGCCTGTCCCATCCCAGGAGGAGAGGCCCCTGGGCACTCCCGACATCCAGCTGCACTGTTAGGAACTTGGCACTGGGGCCGGTCCCCTTCCAGCTGTTCTGGGGTCTCTAGAGGTGACTGGACCCTAGAGACCAGGGTGTGGGAAAGGTCCTTTTGAGATCCCGGCGCTCTTCCCAGGCTGAGTTCTGGGAACTGTGCTCCTGTTCCCTCAGGGAAAGCCCCCACATCCGATTTCTAAGCTGGTGGGCTTTCCTGCCTGCCTCCTGCAGCGGGATGGGCACAGCCATCTTTACCAGCAGCTTTGAGCACCTTTGGGAGAAGAGCTTAACCTGCAACTTGGCACACCTTGACATGGAGAGGGGACACAGTAGGACCTGCCTGAGGGGGAAGGGATAGGGTAGGGCCCAGTCCCAGGGTTCCATAAGGACGGAGGGGTTAGGTGGGGCGTGGCTTCACGTAGCTGGAAGGTTCGAGGAAATGGGAAAGTCAATGTGAGTCCTGACCTCGGGGCAGAGGCATGGAGGCATGGAGAGTGGGGTGTGGGGCCATTCACCATGCAGCCATAACCCCAACTCTTCCCCCAAACTCCTGCATCACCCAGAGTCAGCTCCATCCCAAGAGCCTGTGCCTGCCCTGCCATTCAGGCCCAAGGCTCCCATGTAGTCAGCTGTGGGCTGGGACGGCGTCTCATCAGCAGGGGGAGAGCCTGTGTCCTCAGGGCCCACGCAGCGCTTGGCTGGCTCTCTCCTGAGATGGAGGCTTCCTGGCCTCTGAGCCCCTGTGCTTTGGGGATACCACCTGGGGGCACACCTCTGTCACCTCCAGGCTCTCCGGTGAGATGAGCCCTAAGGCAGGCCCTTCTGGGGGCCTGTAGTCCAGGATCCTCAAGATTTTCCAAACCAACCCCAACAGTGGTTGAGGCGTCTGGCGGATGATGGCCGAGCTCAGAGATCTGGCCATGGGCTGACAGCAGAGCCCAGCATCACACCTTGACAGGGGTCACAGGAGACACAGGAAGGGCTTGTGGACGTGGCCCTGGCCTTCCTTCCCCCACTCGAGAACCCGGGCTAGTCTGCCCATTGGTGTCTACTGAGCTTCTAAGCGCCCTGGGACTCTAGATTCTAGGCTATGGTGGGGAACAGGACAAACCAAGTCCCCAGGATGCTGTAAGGTCAGATTAAACTACGTGGCATGCAAAGAAGCCAGGAGGGGGGGGTGGACAGGTGATCACCAGGGATTCTCAGCAGGGGACATGTGAGTAGAGACTTAATGCAGATGAGGAAGGAAGCAAAGAAAGAGGCCATGGAAGGCTGGAGAGATGGCCTAGCGGTTAAGAGCGCCGACTGCTCTTGCAGAGGACCCGGGTTCGATCCCCAGCACCCACATGGCGGCTGAGAACCGTCTTTAACTCCAGCTCCAGGGGAATCCGACGCCCTCTTCTGACCTCCGAGGCATTGCACGACACGGGTGCACAGACCTACATGCAGACAGTACATTCATACACATAATAAGATAAATAAAAATTTAAAAAGAAAAAAAAAAAAAGAGGCCATGGAAAGGCCTTGGGGGCCAGGAAGTGAGGAGGACGAGTGGCTACAGGGGCCAGAGGAGGGGGTGAGAGTCCAGCCGTAGGCTGAGAAGTGAGGGAGGGGGGTTAGCACCAGGAAGATGGGAGCTGTGTACCATCCAAGTGGATGAGGGTACTGACTGGACCAGAAATGGCCACAGGGGCAGCAGAGGGTAGAGGCTGCTTTTGCCTGTGGATAGGAGAGAAATATGAACCCAAATCATACCAATGCGCAGCCCACCCCAGGTTCACCTGGGGGAGCCGGGCAGCTGGCCGCGCCATGCGTGCTGTTGGGGCTGGGGGCTGGAGCAGGTGCGGAGAGCGGCTGTGTCCTCCAGAGCACCCCGCCTGCGCCTAGGCCCTTTGTGTTCAGGAAGGCCGCTGGCTTGGGGGGACCTGAGCTGAATGACAAAAGTTGGGCTGTCCCTAGAACTGGAACTCAGGGTGTGGAGGTCAGCAGGCAGGCCCTGGAGAGGTGGGTGCTGGGCCTGCTGAGCAGAAAGGTCAGTAGGGGGCAGAGGCCGGGGAGCAGGTGCTGATGCTGAACAGAAGGGACACAGCTGGAGTCGGTGCAGGGCAGAGGTTGTTTCATGGGGACATGCAACTCAGACAGGTACGGTCACCCAGGGCCACCCACCTGCTACTGGGGACCAGGGGTATATTTCCTTACCTGACAGGATTTTCTTACCTGTGGTATGGGCCCATGGGTATTTGCAGCTCACAGGTGTTTTGGGGGTGTCCCTCATTCAGAGGTATCCCTCACCAACAGTGCCGAGCAGCCCTGATAGTGTACAGCCATGTCCCATCAGTCACCTGTCTGCCCCCCACACACACACATCCCATCTGTCCTCATCTGCCCTTTCTGCATCCCAACTTTTGGCCCAGAAGATGCCACTCACTCCTCTCTACCTCTGAGGCCCCCAAGATGGCCTCCTCCACCGCCGCACCTTCCAGAACTACCCCCTAAGCTTCACTTCCTCCTTTCATCCCAAGATCTGAGGCCTTTACAACCCCGACACTTATATAGAAAGAGGCCAACCTCAATATCTCCTTTGATGGGTGGGGAAACTGAGGCAAGGGAGCAGTCCAAGACCCAGAAATGGGAACAGTGCAGTGTGAGTGGGAGACCTCCCCATGGTCCGAGCCAAGCTCTAGGAGTCCAGATCTGTGGGTGTGGGGTACAGGAAGGCCTTTCTCAGTGACTTATGGCCGAGGAGTGTGCCATCCCACCACCCACAGTCCCTAGCCACACCTAGAGCCGGGCAGCTCTCCAGGCTTCAGAAGCTATAGGTACACTTGTCCCTCACACGTGTATGAGGGCAGGAAGGCCTGGCTGTTTGCCCCGTTGATGACCCACCTCCCATCCACACAGAGGCCACGGAGGTCGCCCCAGGATCTGATGTCCCTCCGGGAGGACTCCCTTCCCCCTCAAGGCAACCTGAACTCCCGATCCCCCAGGCCTGCTCTGACAGGAGCCACACCCAGCCCTGCCCTCCCCTTGCATTATGGAAACCAAAAGCCCCATGGGGGTCTTCCTAGCCAGTGCCTCTCTGCCCACCCCTGGGAGACTGTCCTCCTGAAAAGTCCCAGCCATGCCCATCCCCACCCGCCTCGGGGCATCAAGTGGGAGGAGGAAGTGGACTTGGCACCGGGGCTTGCATGGGCGGGCACTGGTATAACTGGTTTGGCTCGGCCTAGTGCTCAGGGCAGGAGGCCTAGCCACCAGAGGAGGCTCCTGAGGCCCGATCCACTTCTTACACATTGGTAGGTGGGAGTTCCTCTGACTCGTGGTTCTGAGCCCCAGCACCTCACTGCCTGGAGATTGACTTGGGGAAGGGTCCCCAGCCATCAGCCCTGGGGACCCAAATCAGGTCTGCAGAGCCTTGCTGGGAGTCTGCCTGTAACTTAAGCATCCTTGGCTGGGGCCCAGAACCAAAGAGGAGCCCAGCCTGTGTGGGGCGAGCTGGAGTGCCTGACGGTGGGGCACAGTCCCGTGGACTGGTTATCTGAGAAAACCCTTGAGAGTGACCAGAGCCAAGCAGATGGGGGCAAGGTCCCAAGGGAGGGGGGCAACCTCAGCATTGAGCACAAAGGCATTGGTCTACAATGTCAGTGGCAGTAAGATCCCCACTTGGCGGACTCTTGGGGGGAAGATGGGCAGTGGGTAGTTAGCTGAGAATGACCAGACCCAGGGAGGAGCAAGGACAAGTAAAGACAGTCAAATCCCTGTTCTTTTTTTTTTTTTTTTTTTAAGAATTTTCTTATATTTATTTATTTATTGGTCTTTTTGAGACAGAGTCTCCCTGTAGCTCCAGCTGGCCTGGAACTCACTCTGTAGACCAGGCTGGCCTGGAATTCACAAAGATCCGCCTGCCTCTGCCTCCCGAGTGCTAGGATTAAAGGTGTGCACCACTTGCCTGGCTTAAAGACAGGTTCTTAGCTGCCATGTGGGTGCTGGTAATCGAACCCGGATCCTCTGGTAGAGCAGTCGGTGCTCTTAACCACTGAGCCACGTCTCCAGCCCGATCCCTGTTCTTTTGAAGATGGAGCTTTCTGAGGATAGGTGTGGGGTTGAGGGGACCCAGGAGACCTGTGGGGTTTAAACATCATGAAACATCCTGATACTTCAGTGCTCCAGGGCCCTAGAAGTGGCTCCACCTGCATAGAAATGAGGCCCAGCCATTGAGGCGTGGGGCCTGAAGCTGTGATTAGCAAACCAGTCAAATCTGTGTGGCGGCACCCAACCTCACCATCACCTCCTTAGAGGCGAGGCCGAAGGTCCCATGAGGCCCAGACTGGGAAGCCAGGCAGGATGGAGCTGCTGAGAAATCAAGCCTAGAAGAAAGTAGCCCAAGGTCACAGCAAGAGAAGCAGTGCCTCACCCGTCCCAGTGAGGGCCAGCCTCGCTGTGGGCATCTTGCAACCCCCAGAGGGTTCTGCCCATCCGTGGGGCACGGGAATTTGAACAGGCACCACTGGGGCTGGGAGAATTGAAAGAGAATTGAGTTGACTCGGTGACCCTGAGGGTCAGGGTGCTCCGAGATAACAATGGCCACCTGCTAGCCCTCCTGCCTATCAAGGAGCTGTTGTGACCCCTGCTTGCAGCCTCACCAAGGGCACATCACGTATCCACGGTAAAACTCATCTGGTCCCCGAGACCTCTGTAGGCCAGGAGGGTCCTTTACCCCTCAAGGCCCCAGGCAAGAAGAGACTGATAATTTGGTTGGAGACCTGTATCACAGTAGAAAGAAGAAAACAGGGGCTGGGAGGACACTCAGGGCTAGGAGGCACTAGGTCAAGAGGCTTCGGGACTTCTCTCTAGGGCCCTGGGTCCCCAGAGGGAACGGTCAAGAGCACCCACCCGCAGGACATGATTTCAGATAGGCTCTAGCCACAGGGCTCACATGAAGGGTATCTGCACGCCAGGTGGAGCAGGTAGTTTCTCCCTGAGCCCCAGGCTGGATGTCCAGTGGCTCTCTGGAGTTGCCTGTCCCCAGCCCTTGAGACAGATGTCATAACTGGCCTGTCCTCCAGGGGACGGGAGAGTATGTAGCCAAAGGTCCTTCACTGCACCTGTGCGCCAGCTCCTGACCTCAGGGATCTTGGTCCTACTGCCCCCTCTCAGAGCCTCAGAGCCAGTGGGCAGGGGCCCAGCAAGGTGACTAATTGTCACCCTAGAGTGGAGCAGAAGCCCAGGCAGCATTGGACAGAATCAGGCAGAGGGACAGGGCCACTGGGACCGAGTGGAGGAGACAGAGGGCCAGGGACACCTCCAGTGTCACTGACCAGGACCTGAAGACGGAGAAGAGTGGTCCCTGCTGTTCACTGAGCTATGACTCAGTGCCAGCAGCCTCCTGGGACAGACCCCAGGACAGCCAGGGGCGCAGTGGCTGTGTGGACAGGTTACCCATGCAGGGAGGACAAGACAACCATGTCGCTGGAGGCCCCCAGTTCCCCAACAGACATGTCTATGCATGCCCCCCCATCTAGTTTCCTGTCCATCAATGGATGGAAAGTTGAGAGAGGAGCAGTGACAGACTGAGCTGTCACCTCGGAGTCCTGGCTCAACTTATTAAAAAAGGGAAAAAATGCCGGGCGTGGCAGCGCACACCTTTAATCCCAGCACTCAGGAGGCAGAGGCAGGAGATCTCTGTGAGTTCCAGGCCAGCCTGGTCTACAGAGTGAGTTCCAGGCCAACTAGGGCTACTGGGAGACCCTGTCTCGAAAAGACAACAACAAAAAAATCTTCCTTAAAAAAAAAAGCCTTAAAATGGGCTGGTGAGATGATTCGGCAGGCGGGGACGCCGCTGCCAAGCCTGAGTTCCATACCTGTGACCCACATAGCAGAAGGAGAAAACTGACTAGTTGTCTCTGACCTACACACACACACACACACACACACACACACACACACACACAGAGTAAATAAATTGTATTTAAAAAAAAAATACTTGCCAGGTGTGGTGGCGCACGCCTTTAATCCTAGCACTTGGGAGGCAGAGGCAGGCGGATGTCTGTGAGTTCAAGGCCAGCCTGGTCTACAGAGTGAGTTCCAGGACAGCTGGGGCCACAGGAAGACCCTGTCTCGAAAAGACCAAAAAAAAAACAAAAAAAAACTTGAACTAGGCATGCATGGTGATATACAACTTTAATCCCAGCACTCAGGAAAGAGAAGCAGATAGATCTCTGTGAGTTCAAGACCAGTCTGATCTACGTAGACTCTGTCTCAAAACAAAACAACAACAAAAGTGAAACAAACCAAAATACTTTGGTTTTTTTTTATTTTTTGTTTTTTGTTTTTATTTCGTATGTGTATGAAAGTACTGTCTGCATGCAGGTGTGTGCACCCGTGTCGTGCAATGCCGCGGAGGTCAGAAGAGGGTCTCGGATTCCCCTGGAACTGGAGTTTCAGACGGTTCTCAGCCGCCATGTGGGTGCTGGGTATCGAACCTGGGTCCTCTGTAAGAGCGGTTGGCGCTCTTAACCGCTAGGCCATCTCTCCAGCTCACAAACCAAAATACTTTGAAAAAAAAGCTAAATGCTGTACAGTGCACCAGAACTAATCAGAAGAGCGGCCCTGACAGGGCGAGCTCACTCAGCCACAGGCTGGGGTGCAGTAACCGGAAGGCTCTGGGCAGACATCAGAACTCCCACAAGCCACGAAGGCCCCAGGCCTCTGTTTCATTTTGTTTTGTTTTTAAACCTGCTGTTTTTTAAATGTTTTTTTTTTTTTAATCTTTTCAAGACAGGGTCTCCCTGTAGCCCCAGCTGTCCTGGAATTCACTCTGTAGACCAGGCTGGCCTTGAACTCACAAAGATCCTCCTGCCTCTGCCTCCCGAGTGCTAGAGTTAAAGGCGTGCGCCACCACACCCGTCTAAATCTGTTTTTAAAAAGATTTAATTTGGGGCTGGAGAGATGGCCTAGTGGTTAAGAGCACCAACTGCTCTTGTAGAGGACCCGGGTTCAATCCCCAGCACCCACATGGCGGCTGAGAACCGTCTGAAACTCCAATTCCAGGAGAACTCCAGTTCCAGGGAAATCTGACACCCTCTTCTGACCTCTGCGGTATTGCACGACATAGGTGCACAGATCTGTATGCAGACAATACATTCATACACATAGAGAAAAATAAATAAAACATTTTTAAAAGATTTAATTTTAGCAGGGCATGGTGGTGCATGCCTTTAATACCCCCGTGTGGGGAGCCAGCTTTGTCTATACAAGTTCTAGGCTTTCCAGGACTACATAGTGAGTCCCTGTCTCAAAATAAAACAGTGGGCTGCAGAGATGGCTCAGCAGTTAAGAGCACTGGCTGCTCTGCCAGAGGACCTGTGTTGGATGTCCAGCACCCACATGGCAGCTAAATCTAGTTGGATTCCAGGGATCCAACACCCTCTTCTGACCTCTGTAGACATTGCTACATATGCATAGGCAGTGCACTCATACACATAAATAAACAATAGTTAAAAAAAAAAAAGAGCCAGATGTGGTGGTACACCCTTAATCCCAGTACTCTGGAGGCAGAGACAGGCAGATCTCCAGCACTCTGGAGGCAGAGACAGGCAGATCTCTGTGAGTTCAAGGCTAGCCTGGTCTACATACTGAATTCCAGACCAGCTGGGACTATGGGGAGACCCTGTCTCCAAAAAAAAAGTTATTGTTATTTATATATATGTGCACATCTGTGGAGAAGGTGCTACGGAGGGCAGAGTGTTAGATTTTCTTGAGCTGAGTTGCAGGCAGTTGTGAGCAGCCTGACATGGGTGCTAGGAATTCAACTTGGGTCTGGAAGACCAGCTCTCTTAACCCCTGAGCCATTTCTCTAGCCCCCCAACTTCTTTTACTACATGTATCTGTGTGTGGGCGGGATTTGTATACATGCCATAGTGCGTGTGTAGGCGTCCTTCCACCAGGTGGGTTCTAGGGATCAAACTCAGGTCCTTCAGCTTGGCGGCAGGCACCTTTACCCTCTGAGCCATCTTTCTGGCTTTCTTCTTGGTGGGGAGTGGTACTGGGGATGGGACTCAGGGCCCTGCGTATATCAGGCAAACACTTTGCCACTAGCCGCCCCCAGTGCTGGCTTTCCTTCTTGTCTACTTTTTTTTTTTTTTTTTTTTTTTTTTTTGTCTTTTCGACACAGGGTCTCCCTATAGCCTCAGCTGTCCTGGAACTCACACTGTAGACCAGGCTGGCCTTGAACTCACAAAGATCCGCCTGCCTCTGCCTCCCGAGTGCTAGGATTAAAGGCGTGCGCTACCACGCCTGGCTTGTCTACTTTTTTTATAGTGTTTTGTTTGTGGGGAGCTCTGATTGAGGAGAGAGCAGCAGCCAGGCCTCCCTAGGCAGCGGTGTACTCCGGCTCTGGGAGAGCTGTGGGCATGCTTCCCCGTGGGACCCTCCAGAGTCCCCGGGACCCAAGCCCCTGTGTTCCCAGGCCAGCACTGGCCTTTGATTCATTGGTCAACACTCAGCAGACAGACAGGATCCAAGAAGGATCCTGGCGCCCTGCCACCAACCCTCACTTGTCACCAGTTTCCTAAAATAGTATTGTGAGTGGCCATCTCTGCTCCTGCGAGCTTCCGGAGCATCTGACGAAGAAAGCAGGTTTTGTCCCCACCAGGCCAGGCCTTGCACAGTGACGTTGGTGCCTCGCAGGCCAGAGGCCAGAAGAAAGGCCCTTCTCTTTGAGGCCAGCCGCTGGGAAGGGCGTCCTTCCTTACGTCACCCATCACTTCCTGTCAGTGCCTCCCCCCACCCCCGGGCTCTGAAGAGGTCTCACTTTGACGTCCAGCACTCCCTGATCCTCCCTTCTGCTGGACACGGAAGGGGCCTGGTGTAGGAGTCACAGCAGTTGCAACTCGATGCCCTGCATCTCGGCAGTGGCTAGGGGACGTATGCCAGGACACACTAAAGAGAGCTGTTGAAGTCTGGCCTCTGTTGGGGGCCCAGCTGGCTTCCGCGGTCCCTTCCTGCTGCGGGTGTATGCCAGAGCTCTAATGGAGGCGCTCGTGTGTGCCCATGATTCGCACACACGCCTGTGGCTGTGTATGTGTGTCTTGTATGTGCACCCACCTTGCTGCACGCACCTGTCTATACACGTAGGTATATATACACAACCTTGGCTACGGTGGAGAGCAGCCCAGGCAGCTAGTACTGGCCTTGTTCTCAGGGCTCAGGGGCTCTCCCAGGACCCTAAGCTTCATTCATGTCTGCCCTGAAGCTTGAACATGGCAGGTTATGGGCTGCACTGAAGTCTAAGGCCAGCCTTGGCTGTCCAGCCGAATAGTTGGACCTTCAGTGCCAGGTCTAGCCTAGGCCAGCCTACTCACAGGGTCCAGTCTAAGCATGTAGTAGAGAGAATCCTGCAGGGTGTTCCAGCCTGGCCTCCGCCATCTCCGAGAAGCTCCTCTCTCAGAGGAAGGGGTGGGCTGGGCCCTGGAAGACACAGCGTGGTGGAAGCAGCAGTCCCCCGAGCATCCGAGTTCCCCCGAGGGACAGGCTGCTTCTGGGGGTTGTGGCTGTTGGGTGACTCACGATAAGTAGAACCTCCTGAAGAGCTGGCACCGAGGGGAGACTCCGGCAGGCAGGAGGGCAACCTGCCGAATGTGCCATGGGGTCTACAGCCACCAGGCCACAACTCCCAGCCCCTGCGGGCCCAACCCCCTTGGAAGTGGGGAAGGGTGACAGGCGATCGCCCAGCCTGCCCTCGTTTGTGAGTGGCACTGCACCTGTTGCCGGGTCTCTGAAGCTATCTTCAGGACCTCCCCAAACTTGTGTACCCCTGAGCTCCACTCTAACACTGCAGCCCTTCTGAACACACACACACTGCCCCACCCACCTACCCGACGACCAGAGGCTGTGGGACCCGCAGGCTGGGACGACCGTCCCGTCATCTGATAAATGTGCTTTGAGGGCTTAAGTGGATGGGACTGGAGCCGCAGCACCTTTGCAGGGCGAAGCCCTAGTAGTGCTGAAGACGGAGTGGAGACGTCACCATGTGGCCTTCGACCACACACCACACGACTCAATCTGTGTCCCCAGGATCCAGTGTCCTGCCATCGTGGCTCTGGTGGCCACCCTCCTAGGAGCCATCCTCAGCTTCACCTTCATCCCCGCTAACACCAAGGAAACCAGTGTCACCGTGCAGTCCACCCCTCAGGGTAAGCGCCACTTGCCGAGGCCACTTGCCGAGATGCACCTGGCCCCAGCAGTTAGTACCCTGGAGCCTCTGTGGGCCTCCCAAGGGGCGGGAGTGGGTGTGGGGGGACCTTCTAGCCAAAGTACTCAGGGGACACAAAGGGGAACTGGAGGTCCCCTCCTCTTCTCATCTCCCTTGAGCCCCTCTTGCTGCTGGTTCCTCAAGGGCCAAGCTGAGCAAGCCAAGGACGCCCTAGGAAGGAAGCAGGTTGGCCCAGGGGACCTAGGGTAAAGCGGGTAGACTCAAGTGTCCTGAGCCACATGAGGGCACTAGCCCAGTATGCATCTCTGGGGGCACTAAGGTGGGGGTGCAGTGTGGGCTAGATTGGCTCCTCAGAGGGGTTTCCTCAGGGGGGTCCCAGCATGGCCGTAGCCTCTGTGACACAATGAGCTGGAGAGAGGCAGAAGCGGGGCCCTGGGGGACAGCCAGGTGCAGGCGGGAGGTGCCTGACGACCTGTCCATGGGGTCAGGTCATACCTCCCTAGAGTTGTTCCCTGCGGCTGGGCTGGGAGCAGCCTCCCTGATCATGCAGGTCAGAGATCTAGGAATTCTCTTGCTCAGGGCCCATATCTAGCAGGTTTACCTGAGGGCAGGTGCGTATTTGCCTGAATGCCTTCCCCAACCCCGCCGGGATGAAGGAGTCCTAGGTTGACCAAAATGTAACCAGTGGCCCAATGTCCCCCAGAGGCTGGGAGAGATGGGCTGCCAGGATGGGGTCAGCTATAGGCCTAGGGACCGAGGCTGGCAGCCAGAGCCCCTCGGCCAGTGTTCTGACTGCTGTCTCCGTGGTGCCCAGGTGGAGCCAAGGCCAGTGTATTTGACCTGAAAGCCATCACTCGCCTATTGCTGCTGCCCAGAGTGCTGCCTGTATTTCTGGTCAGGGTGGTCTCTGGCTTTCCTTCTGGTGAGTCCCAGTACCCCGTCCACTGGAACCCAGGTCTGAGGTGTCTGGGAAGCCCGTGCTGGAGACCCTGGTCCAGGTTGGAATGCCAAACCTTTGCCCTGCCTGTGAGTCCTTATTATCCAGCCCCTGTGTGGGCTCCCAGCACACCAGTCCCTGAGAGGGTCACAGAGGGCATTGACTTCCAGTATGCTAGCACGGAGGGACAGTACCTCTCGTGCTGTGCTCTGGACCCTCATATCAGGGGTCCTTGTGGATCACAAGCACAAGGCCTTGTTCACAGTCCCCTGACTTCTGCTAACCCTGAAGTCTGGTCATAGGTCCCAGCTGCTGCAGACTCATTTGTCCTGGCCAGCTGGTAAAGGGGATACACGGCCCCCATTCCCATTCTGTAGAACTTTGTGTGTGCCGTGGTAACTCTCACCCAGAGACCTGCCAGGGTCCCAAGTTGTGTGTGTGTGTGTGTGTGTGTGTGTGTGTGTGTGTGTGTGTGTGTTCTTTAGAGGAATGGAGCCCAGGACCTCACAAATGAGAAGCAAGCCCTGTATCACTGTGCAACCCCAGCATAGGTGAGCACCGTTTAGAGGTCCTAAAGATCCTCTAAAAGGCCAAGTCCTTCCTGAGCCTGAAGCCCTGTGTCTGTGTAAAACCAGGGTGAAGGGTCTGGTGTGGTGGCACTCAGGAGGTAGAGACATGCAGGAAGGTCTCTGTGAGTTTGAAACCAGCCTGGTCTACATTGCAAGTTCTAGGCCAACCAGGGCAACATAGTGAGACCCTGTCTTAAAAGAAAAAAAAAAGTGGACAATAAGTCACCAGGTGTGCAATGCACCTGTAACCCATCAGATGCTGCCCTGCATTTGGGTTGGTCACAGAAGAGAGGCCCTGAGGGGAGAGCTCCTGGGCCACAAGCCGAGGTTCAGTAACCAAAGGCCCCGAGAGATGTCACAACTCCCACAAGGCATGAAGGCCCCAGGGGGCCGCTGCCCTGTGGCTCTCCTTGTTTTTAAAAAACATATTTTCAAAGATTTCATTTCAGCTGGGCATGGTGGTGCATGCCTTTCGTCCCAGCATGCGGGAGACCAGCCCGTCCACATAGCAAGTCTCAGGCCAGGCAGGGCCTGCACAGGAAGACCCTGCCTCAAAAATACAAGAAATCAAACAGACAAAAAACCAGACTGAAGCCCCTAGCAGGGCTGGGAGGAGATTCAGGGAGTCTGCCCTGCCCTGCCACCTGGGACAAGCTCGCCCTTCATCTGCCCATTCTTCTAGGCCAGATGCTTCCATTGCAGTGACTGGAATCCCTCTAGGCACCTCCTCCCCCCTAGGTGACAGGGCTCTTCAAGGATTTCCATGTGAGGGCTGTCCCCCATCACAACTTGGGTCCCCTTCCTGGCACTTTGTAGCTGATAGGTGACCATCTAGCAGGAGACACCCAGAGTACACTTTCAGTGCCAAGCAGCCGGTAGGATCTCAGCTGGTATCACATGCCTCCCTGGCTAGGCAAGGCCCTGCCTGGGATGTGGGGTGGGGTGGGGTCCACGGTGGGGCCTGGCACACGCAGCTGACCTGCCTGTCTGCCCAGGGCTCTTCATGGTGATGTTCTCCATCGTGTCCATGGACTTCTTCCAGCTGGAGGCATCACAGGCTGGGTACCTCATGTCCTTCTTCGGGGTCCTCCAGATGGTGAGTGCCTTGTCCTCAGGGAGGGGTCTGGATGTCCCAGACGTGCTCTTTTTTTTTTTTTTGTCTTTTTTCGAGACAGGGTCTCCCTGTAGTCCCAGCTGTCCTGGAACTCACTCTGTAGACCAGGCTGGCCTTGAACTCACAAAGATCCTCCTGCCTCTGGCTCCTGAGTGCTAGGATTAAAGGCATGCACCACCACGCCCGGCCAGAGGTGCTCTTATATATTATCCTTGAGACCTGTCTCCAGGGGCTTTGAGTAGCTAACTGTTCTGGCTTCCTGCACTGTTGGGGGCTCCTGTCTGAGAGGGAGGGAGTGTCTGAGGGGCACAGACCCACACACAAGGCTGCTGAGTCCTTGGCTTCCCAATCCAACAGTGTGGCAGGGAGCAGGATGGGTGCAGTACACATGGGACTGCTGGGCATACGCAGGGCCAGGCAGGACTGAGGACCCCAGACGTGGGCATGTCGCAATCCAGCAGGCTCTAGCTAGGATCAGCATCCTGCGGCTGTCCTTCATAGCTGTGTGATGTAGCAAGATCCCACAATCTCCATTTCCTTCATGATCAAATGGTGCCCATTGTGTTGCATGTCCCACGGGGTAGCTGAGGGATGCCCAGGCACCCCAGGATCCCCTAAAGAACATAGTCACTGGTATGCTGTCCTCATAGGGTGCCAGGAGCCTCTGGCTGTTTGGAGTCAGGGGTGTCTTTGGGGAAGTTTGGCTTGAGGTGGGTGGAGTATCTTCTCAGGCAGCCCCCCCCCCCAGGGCCCACTGGCCCCCAGCCCAGGCTCAGCCTGGTCCAAGCCAGCCACCCCCTCCCCAGCTCCTCTTGGCATATGACCAGGCCCTGGGTGGCAGAGACAGGTGGTGACATGCCACCATCGCCCAGGGCGACTGCCTGACAGCCGGCAGGAGGGGCTATTCTGGGACTATTGGGGGAGGGGTCCGGATCTCTCCGGAAGCTGGCGGCATTCCTGGCACCTCTGAGCCATCTGCTCCCCGTGCCCCCAAGCCCAGGACTGGCTGACACCCTGGTGCTGAAATAGCTGCTTCAAGGAGGGGCCAGTCCTTTACCAGGGACAAGGAAGGCCTCTGCTCTGTGCCAGGCAGAAGAGACCACCCTGGCAAGGACAAAAAATAAATAAATAAATAAACGAAACCAATGACAGTAATACTGACCCATGGTGGGTAGAACTTCATTCTAAATGGACTGCTGGCTGGGCACTGGGGCCCAGTTAGTAGTGTGCTTGCCTAGCATGTGAGAAACCTTGAGTTCCATTCCCAGCACATTTAAACCAGATCTGCTGGTACATTCCTGTAACCCCAACACTCGGGAGATGGTGGTAGGAGGATCATGAGGCCATACGAGGATCATGAGGCCAAAGTCATCCTTGACTACATGGCAATTTTGAGGCCAGCCTGGAATGCATGGGTGTCAAAACCAACTGGCCAGACATGGCCATACACACCTTTAGTGTCAGTCCTTGAGAGGCAGAGGCAGGTGAATCTCTGTGAGTTCAAGTCAGCCTGCTCTACACAGTTAGTTCCAGGCCAGTTGGGGCTACAGGGAAACCCTGGTTCTCAAAAAAAAAAAAAAAAAAAAAAAAAAAAATAATATATATATATATATATATGGCAAACCAAAAATAAGAGACCAATAAGCAATTAACAGGCTGCTGGCTGCCTGCTTGGAACCAGTCCATGGCAGCCTGTGCTCAGCTGAAGTCTAGACACTAGAGACCTCTGAGACAGACCTCTCTGGCCAGTGCTAGGTTCATGGCCACCTGGAGCTCTGGTCAGGAAGTTAAGGTGATGATTTGGGATGGTTGCAGAAGGACAGGAACCCAGGATGGAGTAGGGTGGAGAGGGGAGGCAGGGGAGCAGGTATAACAGAGGGCCCCGAGCCCAGCCAGGGGTAGGTGGAGCTGCGTCTTTGTCCAGAAGGCCAAGCACCTTTCAACCCCCACCAGGGTGGGAATCATCACCAAAAGTCCCCAAGAAGAGAAGCACTGTGTACCCTGAAAATTGTTTCCTGGCATTCCCTGCATTCCTGCGGATTCCTAGGAGTTGGGGTGCTGGGGAGCAACTGAAGTGGTCCTAATGGGATCAGGTCATGGGAGTCTGCAGACCTATGACCCTTCAAGAGAGACTCCCAGGGTAGCCCTGCTACCTGCCTGTCACCCAGAGCTGGCCTAGGGTACTGAGGTGGGAGCCATGCCAAAAGAGACCTGCCTTGGAGAGGGGGACCCTGCAAGGGGAGGGACAAGACCAGGCTTTGTTGATACTCACAGGGGAAGGTGGTCTGCAGGTTTACTGGGAGTAGGGGCGGTGGTGGGTCTGAGTGGAGGTGGGGAGACTTTGGGCTCTGGATACTAGGTAGTAGTGCAGATGCAAGCAGGGACAGCTTAAAGCCCTCGTTAGGTGACCACTGGAGAAGCAGAGGAGAAGGCAGTGGGGACAGTGACCTTCTTGGCGGGTTGGCTAACTCCATGGTTTTAGCAGATAACAATAAAGCATGCATGGCATCCCAAAGCTCATTTTCAAGTTGGAAGTTGACACAGGCAGGTTACACAAGGATGTAGGTCCAAGTGGCCGGGGCCTGCCTTGAAATGCTTCCTGGCAGTGTAAGCCTAAAATAAAGCCAGTCAGGGTAGGATTCTTTTTTTTTTTTTTCTGAGACACTGAGGGTCCTATGAGAAGCAGCCAGGTTCTGCCAGGCAGAAGTGAGGAATGTGGCTGGGTCCCAGTTGTGGTTCTGCAAGCCTGGGTTCAGCCCTCATGAATCCTGACAGCCAATGGCCCCAGAAAGCTGCCGGCTCCTCACCTGGGGCTGCACCCACGCCTGGCCTTTAGCCCTTCACAGTTCCTTCCTGGTAGAGTTGGGCACTTCCTATCTGGGAGGTCAGATGGAGACTCACCTTAGCCTGCTGAATCATGCTGCCAGCCGTCCCTGGTGTGTGTTCTCCTCCTCTGGTTTGAGGTCGTGGACTTTGTGACTTTCTGGGGTACATGACTCAGCCTTCTGCCCTGGTTGCAGACCCTGCTGGGGGAGGGGGCACCCTCAAGGGCTGCAGATGGTCCCTCACCTCGAAGGTATTATTAGAGTTGTTAGGGCCAGAGCCTGGGCCCCGGCAGCCTGAACAAGTTAGACCACCAGTCCTCAATAGGCCAATTAAATAGACAAGAAACAGTGGAAAGCAGAGAAGAGATTCATTCAGCGTGGCCACACAGGGAAGAGGAACAAAGGTCCCATGACCCCAAGTCCATCTCTGGTCCCGACATGAGGCTTAGGTGTAAGCAAAGGCAGGAGGTCTGCATAGCTGGGAGTCCTGGGCAGGGTGTGTCCCCGTCACTGACCCCGCACTGTCTCAGCTCCAGTCTCTCCTGCAAGGGGTCTGACAAGGTGTCAGAACCGTGTGGAATCTCCTCCTGGGAGACAAGCTCCCCTCCACTGGCATCTGGCTTCAGCCTTTGCCCTCCCTAGTGTGGGGTATTTCCAATTCTTTGGGGTCCATTGTCTCGATAGCTTGATAGATTAGAGGGGTACACAGCGTCTTTTAGAATATCTTCAATCCACCATGCATGGTGGTGCACACCTTAATCCCAGGATTTGGAAGGGAGGCAGGGGCAGGTGGATCTCTGTGAGTTCCAAATCATAGCAAGTTCCAGGCAACCCAGGGCTACAAGGTGACCCTGTCTCATAAATGACCCAAAACAAACAGACAGACAAACAACAACAAAAAAAAATAGCTTCATTCCTTACAGGACTCCTGCAGAAGGGCAGGTCCTGATCTAAACTCTCTCCCCTAATCTCGTCTAGGTGATCCAGGGCCTGGTCATTGGGAGACTGAGCATCCGATTCTCTGAGGAAGCCTTGCTTCGGGCCAGTGTGCTGGTCTTTGCTGTGGTGGGGCTGGGCATGGTGAGACAACTGAACTGCGCTGCCTGGAAGGCAGCAGCTCCCAGCCCCATGCCCTGTGTGTACCTGAGCCCCTGGCCTGCCTCGGGCCATGTCACACCAGCTTCCTTCCCAACCTAGGCTATGCCCACAGCGGAGAGTTATGGGTGGATCCCTGGCACCACCACCCCCCCCCCGGCTCAGCAGGTCCCTGCCTTTGTCCTGCCAGGCTTTGATGTCCAGTGCCCTTCACTTCTGTTTCCTGATACCTGGCCTGGTGTTCAGTCTCTGCACTCTCAATGTGGTCACCGACAGCATGCTGACCAAGGCCGTGTCGGCTTCAGACACGGGTAAGCTGTGCCCAGCGGCCCCCCGATAGGCAAGACTCCTCCCAGTGGCCTGGGTGCGAGAGGGTGGGGGTATAAAGAAGACTCCATGCTGCCAGGCAGTGGCTCTCTGAAGAGCTAGAGGGCTCTGTAGAGAGGAGGGTGGGGCTGGCTGGGAGGAGCAGGCGACCAGGGCCACGTCATGCCTGCCACACCATGCCTGCCACACCACCCTTCAGCTTGGAAGGAGCAGAGCTTGGTCTGCCTGGGAACAGGAGCTGCCGAGGGGGCGGTAATTGCCCCATGTCTGTTAGTGTCTGCAGGCGTGTGGGCAGTGAGAGAGGTGGCTCCTGAGTTTCCCCACAGCCAGCCCTGCATGTGGGTGGGGCCTCTTGCAGGCCGTTGTCCTGGCCAAGCTTAGAGGCCTCTGCTCAGATACCCTGGCCAGTGGGCAGCAGAGCTTGGCTACCTTCCAGAGCACAATGGGTCATAGTGCCCCTCACTGGGCGACCTGAGATAGGGGGATGGGTGTTCTGTGGTAGTGCGTGCTGGCTCCATTTGCCATGGTTAGCCAATGCCAGATGTGAGCATATCCACACTAGGACAGCTGGCGAGAGGAGACCCAGGGGACTCAGGTGCCCAGGCAAGGGACACTAGTGCCCCTGAGCCTGAGAAGGAGGCTTACCGACTCGGGCTTCCTATAGCCCTGCCCCTGCCCTCCAAGATCCATAATGAAGGGTCGTGGGAGAGGAGGGGCCTTGTGGGAGGCTCTTGGGGTACCATATCCACCTCAAACCCAGTTCTAGAGCCCCACAGTGGCTCAGAGGACTCTCCCTGGCAAAATCTACAATCTCAGTTCCCAGTGGGCCATGCTCCACGGAGCCTTTGGCCCTGGGAGAGAGTGTGAAAGCCACTGCCCCGGATGTCCTGGGTGGAGCTCGGCCCATGCAGATCACATCTACCCTGGCAGGTCTGGGAGGGCGTGGCCTGCTCTTGACCTGTGGCCCCTTTCCCAGGCTCCTCCCTTGTCTGGGAAATTTCTGGAGTGGAAAGGAGGCTCAGCCCCAACCCACCCCCATAGCCAAGGAAGCCCAATCTGTGGGTAGAGGGTACTGCACTTAACTCGGGGGAGGGGTCGCAGGCTGGAGGTTAGGGACAGTGGTAAGGAAGATGGGCAGGGGCTCTAAGCAGTGTTTCAAGCCATGGAAGACTGAGATGGGCCAGAGCCCAGGCTATGGGCAGAGGGCAGGTGGGCTGTCCAGAGACCTGCCCAGGGCCTGCCGACCGTTCCTCCTTTCTCCCAGGGACCATGCTGGGCCTCTGTGCCTCTGTGCACCCACTGACCCGAACCCTGGGGCCCACCCTGGGTGGCCTCCTCTACCACCGCTTCGGTGTCCCAGTCTTTGGCTACGTGCAGCTCACAGTGAACTTGCTTGTCTTCCTGGTCCTCTGGGGGAAGCCATTGTCTGAGAAGGGAGACAAAGCCCAGTGACCTTGGCACTGACATAGACAGGCAATAAATCCCTTTACATCTCTTCCTTCTGGGTTCTGTGGGCTCTTCCTGGGTCTGTGAGTGGAAAGCCTGGGGGTAAGCAAAGGAGCCAGACCAGATGGCTTCCTGGAGGAGGGTCTGCAACAAGGCTTCAGGGAGGACAGGGTAGCCCTAGATCATTAACTGAGCCCTGGAGTGCACCAGTACAGCCAGTAAGATCCTCCAGAGGCAGCCCTTATGCCTCTAGTAAGCTAACCCTCTAGTATGCTAACCCTCTAGTAAGCTAACCCTCTAGTATGCTAACCCTCTAGTATGCCCAAGAAATGGCGTTCTCGGACCACCAGCTGCCACCTCCAGCTCCCAGTGTCAACCTCCTGTGAGCAGGAACAGGTTGGTTAAAAAGACAGGGAAGGGAACTGGAGAGACAGCTCGTGCAGTGGACCTGAGTTCAGTTACCGAGCAGCTCACACATGCCTGCAATTCCAGCTCCAGCGTATCCGACTCCTCTAGCTTCTGAGGGCACCTGCATACATGTGCACATACCCAACACACACACACACACACACACACACACACACACACACACAAATAATCCTAGCACTTAGAAGGCAGAGGAAGGTAGATCTCTGTGAGTTTAAGGCCAGCCTGGTCTACAGAGTGAGCTCCAGGCCAGCTGGGACTTAAAGGGAGACCCTGTCTCAAAAATACTAAAATAAATAAATAAATAAACAATAAAAATAAAAATTCTAAAAATAAATAAATAAAAGATACAGAGGCAGCCAGCCTTGGTGTCTCTCACAAGTCCAGCCTGGTCTACATAGGGAGTTCCAGCCAGCCAGATCTACCTGGTGAGATCCTGTCTCTAACAATAAAACAATAACAATAACAATTACAATATAGACAAGCAGGGATCTAGAGAGATCCACTGGAGATCAAGCCAGTAACCCCAACTCTCCCATCTCCAGAACTGTACACTCACTGGGGACAGGGGACAGGTATTCCTGAGACCAAGCATCCAACCCCTGCTGGCCTCTCTGGAAGAAGCTTTTAAAACTCAGAATCCCCAAACCTCAGAACTCCGCGGTCCTGGAAACTGTGAGATCAGGCCCCACCCCTTGCCGGGGATCTCAGGCCACAATGTCTGCTTAAACCCCACCAGGAACAGGGGCCTCATCACCTGACTTGGTTATTTTGTCCAGGTGAAGCTCTTGTTGGGGAGGTCCTCAGGCGAGTGAGGCAGAGGGGACTCTGGCCCTGCTGGTCTTTTCTGCTCTTTTGGGAACCCCCCTCCATTGTTTGCCTTGAGAGAAAACCCCTTTATAAGGAAAAATTTCTTCAACAGTTATTCAAGATTTCTAAAAGAAAAAGGAATAGCCCCTTCCCAGCCTGGCCTGTGATATCTCCACCACATGGCATTCCCATAGCCAGAGAGGCCCACAAGGGCAGGGACTCGGTGTTCTGTCAGTCCACCTTCCCAGGGCTTGTCCATCAGCAAGACCTTGGGGGTGGGACACACCTCCCTCCCAGGCCATGGCTCCTGGGCAGCCTGCCCACTCGACACAGACTTCAAGCCCCTTACAGAGAGCACAGCCAGGTGGGGAGACGGAGTTGACACCTTGGAGGTGACACAAGAGGTGGGGCAGGTGCCTGGCAAGCTCTCGCCTTCACACTCCAATCACAGCTCTAGGCGTCACTGCCCACCAGAGGAGACAGCCCAGGCCTGCGACTCGTTTACTCCAAAGCAGTGCCCACCATGCTAGACCCCAGCCAGGAGAGCTGGCAGCTGGAGACTAGAGCCACTGTGGTCCAGCAGCTGCTGGACAGATGGCGTGAGGGTGCTGAGGGGGCAGCTGAGGACAGCCACCAGCCCCAATGGACACGGCAGCTCTCAGGTGTCCAAAAGGCACCAGCCTGAGTAGGCCAGTGAGTGAGTGAGCTCTGAGCAAGCACCATCATCCCAAGCCGCGCCCCGGAGCAAAAGGTAGCCAGGCCACACCCAGAGCACTTCCGGTCCTGGAGATAGTGAACCCCATCCAGGTGACACTTCATTCAAAGGCAGTTTCAATGACTCCTGAGGTGGGGAGAGGCGGCTGGCTGGAGGACCTCTTCGCTGCCACCCTTTCTACCCTCCCCGGAGGAATTTCACGGGCCACACGTGGGTAGAAAACAAAACATTTATTTGGAATGGTGATAATGGTGTAAAAACAAAATATTAAGACAGAACCATTTGGCGATTATAAATATCCGCCAAAATAAATATGTGGATAGTCCAATAAGTTAACGCCCCAGCATAGCGGGGCAAGGCTCCGCAAACAGTATGATCTTCAGTGGAGATGGTCAGCGGCCTCCTGGTCCGCGCGAGGTCGGCAGGTGTGCGCCCACCTGGGCTCCCACGGTTCCGGCCATCCCGCGGGGTCCTGCCTGACGCAGCCAGGCGGCCGGGCTGGTGTGTGGCTCTGTGGGGAGAGGACCGAGTCACGAGCGAGTCGGGGTGCCACCTGTGGCTCTGACAGGTGGCCCCTCTGAACGGTGTCTCCCAAGAGCCAGGACCCTCCCGGACCCCACTCCATCCCCACCGGGTTTGAAGGTGACGCCTCTCCGGATGGAGGCGCGCGGCCCCGGGCGGGGACGCCCAGGGCGCGCGGACGGACCCGGGCGCACTCACCAGGCCTAGGGGCCGCGGGCAGCGCTGTTCTCCGGCTCGGCGTCCGCGGTGGCCGGGCGCTCCTGGCGGCTGCGGAAGCCTTCCAGCGCCCGGCGGTTCTGGAAGTCGATGAGCGCCAGCGTGATGGCCGCGTTCCAGCAGCTCTCCCCGGCGCAGCGGAAGTCGATCTCCTTGCGGTCGGTGGTGACGATGGTGAAGTAGACGTACTTGCCCGTGCGCTCCACGCAGTCCACCTTGAGGATGGAGTGGAAGCGCAGCTCCTTGGCGCGCGCCCCGGGCCCGGCCGGGAAGAGGCGCAGGCGGTCGGTGGTGAGCACGCCGCGCTTCTTCTTCCACAGCTGGAACAGGCTGTCGCTGCGTTTCTCCAGCTCGCCCTCGCGCAGCACTTCTCCTGGGGCCCTCATGGTGCTCTAGCTCAGGTCCGAAGCGACTCTGTGCGCCGCGGTCCGGGCCGGGCCTTATAAGGGCTCCACCCCGCGGCCCGGCCCGCCTCCCGGGCCGGGCCCGCCTTTGCCCGGGCACGCTCGGTGCGCCCATCCTCCGGGGCTGCCTTCTACCCACCGCCGCGGGCTGCCGTTGACCCTCAGCCTCTGGCTCCTCCTTATCGGCCGCAGATAATCGGGGGCCGCCGCGAGCCTCCCCTACAGCCCCAGCATGGCAGCTGCCCGGCCGGGGGGAGTGACTCGCGCTCTCCACCCCGCCCGCCCGGGCGCCGGCCCCGCGGAGGAATGCGCCCGCAGCCTACCCTGCCCGCCGTGACTCAGCCGGGAAGCTCCGAGACCCCCAGCTGGCCCTGGATGGGACCATAGCACCCAAATTCTCATGCACTAGGTCACCCGAAATCCAGCCCTGCCGCTCCAGGCATCCCCGGGCAAGAGGGCACTCTTCCAACAGGCCACCCCAAACTTTCCTTGGAAGTGGCCCTGCCCCAACAGGCTTTAACGCCCATCCTGCTCCCTAGAAGTTGCTAAGGATTTCTCTGACTCTCTTTGTCCTTTCTGCGAAATGGGAGCAACGACCTTTGTTAATTTAGGCAGAGAGGGCAGGGTGGGGGACTGAGAACAGCACCCCGCAAAACTCAGAGGGGAGGCCCGCCTTCTTCCCTGGGGTCCTTGTGAGTCCCAATCTGGGGGTGGGAGGCAGACAACTCGGGCTGAGACCCTATGCCTCCGACCCTATTACACCCTGACCCCACAACTTGGCTGACTCAGAGAGCCTAGCAAAGCTCGCGTGGGGACCAGCCTGGGGGCGAGGGTCGGCGGGGGCGGCTGAGTCATCCCTTCCAGCAAGTAGTTTTATTTACCCTCTTGCCTTTAAAGGGTTTAATAGGAGCAGGAAGCGGACGCGGCTCCTCCGGGGTTCCCAGGGGTGGGGGAGGAGCGGCCCAGGGACCCCCCTGGACTCCGTTGTGTGGGGGGGAGGTGGAGTGCAGGCTACTGCAGGCTGTTGGAGAACCAGAGACTTTGGATGATTGGCAGGCTGGCCCTGAAGATCCGTCCACTCAACGATCAAAATTCAGACAGTGACAGTCCCCACGCCCAGTTCTTCTTCGGCCCTGTGATTGTGGTTGGCAGAGGACGCTGAGGCACGAGCAAATCCAGAGTCCTAGGTCAGTGTGAGTTACAGAGTGAGTTCAAGGCCAGCCAAAGCCACATAGCAAGACCCAGTTTAAAACCATTTAAAAGAGGAGGAGGAGGAGGAGGAGGAGGAGGAGGAGGAGGAGGAGGAGGAGGAGGAGGAGAGCAAGATGGTTCAGTGAGAAGGTTTCTTGCTGTCAACCCCAAGGGCCTGAGCTGAATCTCACAAAGTGGAAAGTGAAAGCCTGGTCCCTTCAAGTTGTCCTCTGACCCCTGAATGTGCACTGTACATATGTGCACACTCACACGTTTGTGCACACACACACACACACGTGTAAAACATTTTTTTTAAGAGATGAACAAGCAAATTCTGGATCCAGCCAGCACACTCTCGTTCTGTGCTGCTTAGAGCCCAAGGAGAAAAGTGATTGCTGTCTCTGTCCAAGGGCTCAGGATGGAAGAGTCTGGAAGGCCCCTATACCACCTGGGAAAAGAGAAAAGCCACTTGGAGAGCGCAGGCCAGAGGTGGGCGGAGTTCCTCTTGGGACCCTTGACAGATAGGGAGGGAGCTTCCTATGGAAGCCAGGTCAGCTGACTGACCAGCATCAGGCTCTGGGGGAATCTTCAGGAGAATTTGAACTCTCTCTTGCACATTCCTACCCTGAGCTGCACAGCCATGTCACAACCTGTGCTGTCCTGTGTGAGTCCTGGACTATGTGCAGTGGGAATTGGGACCTGGAACCTCCACTCCCGCCAGCACTGGCAATCCCATCCCGCATGCAGGACCTGTCAGTGGAGCCCCAGCTCCAGGCCCTTCAGGCACTTGGTCCTGCCCAAGCAGCTGCAGGCCTGGGTTCTGGGAGTCCAGAGGGAAGAGAGGACAGGAGGGGAACCCCCTGTGTGAGAATGGGAATTCGGTATTCTAACGCATTTTATGGAGGAGCCGCACCTGCCCCCTGAGGCCAGAGAACAGTGAGAGCTTATAGACCCCGTGAGGGACTGATGAGGGAGGCCACTCCCCAACCACCCTTCTCTCTGGGGGTAGACATGACCCACGAGACAGGGTCCTGCAGCGGGGAGGGGAAGGGGGAATCTGCCACCCTCCTGAGGGCTTCCGGGCCACACAGTCCAGGCCCTTCTGCCACCCCTTAAATAAGGTCAAAGCTGGGTGTATGGTGTGGAAGCCTCTGCCGGGCTGGTGTGAGAGGGATAGGGCAGGTCCAGGCTAGACGGACCCTCTGTCAACAGGGAGCCCTTGGCTAGTCTCTCGCCATCCGACAGATGTCCAATGTCCTGGGCTCCGATGTGACCAAGTTGGACAATCTGGCTGACATGTGCCCGCTCCTACATAGGTGCAGCCTTCCTTGGTGATACCCGGGGCAGATGTCCCACTGGGCAGGTGATCAGAAAGAGCAGTACGGTGCCTGAGCCGCACTGCCAGGAAGGTCCTGCCAGGGCTTTTGTTGTTTGTTTGTTTGTTTGTTTGTTTGTTTTAAGGTCTCATGCAGCCCAGGCTGACCCTGAACTTGCTTTATAGCAGAAGAACCTCTGATCCTTCCGCGTCTGCTTCTTGAGCTCTGGGATTACAGGTGTGCACCACCAAACCTGGTTTTATGCAGTGTTGAGGACTTCAAGCATGCTCGCTCAGCAAGCCCTCCACTGACTGACATCCCCAGGATCCTTTTTTACATTTTTTACTTTATTATTTGTGTGTGTGTGTACATGTAAACACACCTGTTTCATGGCATGCGTGTGAAGGTCAGAGGACAACTTTTCAGAAGTTGGTAGGTTCTCTCCTTCAACCCTAGTTTTGTTTGTTTGAGATAGGGTCTCACTATGTAGATCAGGCTGGCCTTGAACTCACAGAGCTCTGCCTGCCTTGGGAATGCTGGGACTGAAGGCCCACGCTACCACATTAACAGTGCTTTCTGAGGACTGAATTCCAATCATCAAGCTTGTGCATCTCAGCAAATGCTTTTATTGCTGAACCATCTTACAGGCCCCCCTCAGTCTCTTTCAGTTAATACTTTAAAAAAAAATTTTTTTTTTGGTCTTTTTGAGACAGGGTCTCCCTGAAGCCCCAGTTGTCCTGGAACTCACTCTGTAGACCAGGCTGGCCTTGAACTCACAGAGATCCACCTGCCTCTGCCTCCTGAGTGCTGGGACTAAAGGCATGCGCCACCATGCCTGGCACTATATTTAAAAATTTAAATTAACAAATTAATTTAGTGATGCTGGGATCAAACACAGGGCCTTGTGCATGCTATGCGAGAGCTGAGCTATACTCCGGCTCCTGCCTCCCTTTTTGGAGACAGGGTCTCATGTAGCCCAGGCTGGCCTGGGACTTGGTATATAAGGAAAGATCCTCTCCTCGTATCTCTCAAGTGGAGATTGAACCCAGGGCCTCTGCTGCTAGATGATCACTCTGACAACCAAGCTGCATCCTCGCTCTTCAGGGTACCCAGATCTCTGGGAGCAGACACCAGGTCCAGTTTCCTGGGCAGATGGGGTCTGGTGTGGATTGGACTGTGTCCCTGGGGCCTGTGTTCCACCTGGACTCTAGGTTGGTGAGCACGAAGGACAGTCTCCTATGGCCCTGCCTGCTCCATGGTCAGCCTGTGAGCCCTCTTCCTCATCATGCCTGATCCACATGGAGCTACTCAGAGAGGTGAAACAACTCAGCTGGAGTCACAAAATAGCCCATGGGATGCAGACCCCAAATGCCCAGTTCCATTGCACCCAGGACTTGGGGGCAGGAAAGTCCTCTTTACTGGGTGCAGGGAGGATGCTGGGTTCAGACTATGGTGGTGGCTTCTTAGAGAAGGAGGGAGGGATAGTCTGGGCTAAGCCTCTTCCTTTAGTGTCGTCAGTCAGCGTCACTTCTGGCCAAGTTTACTAATATTTATTGGGGCGGCATCTGGATTGACACGAGCCTGGGCTGAAGGGTCCATACGCCCAGGCAGGCAACTGTGGTTCACCCTATGTCTCCAAACATCCGCCTGCGCACTCACTGCCCTGTCCAGCCGTCTGGCCCATGGGCACTGGAGCCCGGCTGTGTGAGGCTCTGGGGCAGCTGGGAGGAACAGGACACCTCTTTGAAACTCCCCGAATGAGGTCACCTCCTCATGGTGACGAGGCCAGCCTGACAGGCGCTTGCCCAACCAGCCGGGTGAAGCAGCCAGCCCGTGAGGAAGCTGTGTGTCATCGTGTCATCGGGCCTGTCAGGGTGCCGGGGACTCAATGCCACCCTCTTCCTGTGGGCAGTGTATTCATGGAAACCTCCCCAGCTCTTCTGCCTGTAAGAGGCCACCCTTTGCCTCCTCCAGGAAGCCCTCCAGGGTTGCCAGAGCATCTGAGGCCTGCCTCCCATCTCCTGAAGGCTGTTGGGTGCCCAGCAGGAGCCTGGAAGTCAGCACCTGAGAGGTATCGGATACCACCTGCCCTGGGCCCACATGGCTCCTGGGCTAGAGCCTATGAGTCAGGCTCGCCCTCGTTCGCCCTGGATCGCCCTGGATTGGTCTTCTCCCGGCTGTGATAAATCGAGAGGCCCCAGGCAGAAGCTGCTTGACCTGCCACACCTGGTTTCAGGTCTTCGTTGTCATCCGGCCTCAGCTTCACAGGCCTATGCCCGCTCTGTCCCTGTCTGGTTCCTTAGCCCCTTGTCTGGAGTCTGAAGGGAAGGTGCTGGGGACTCAATGAGAGACAATGCCACCATCTAGAGTGACCTTCCTTGTCTTGGCCCTGTGCAGAGGTCATTAGCAGACCATGCAAGGCCGCACATGAACGTGTCCTTAGGGCCCAGCTCAAGCACTCAAAAAATGATTTTGAAAGCAGGTGGCCCCAAACTGATCTAGACCACTCCTGAGCCAAAAGCCTCGACGGCATGCAGTGACCTGCAAGGCAAAGCTTTAGCCGGGCGAGCCGCACAGAGCAGCACTGTGGCAGGTGGTCCCCTCGCTTGCAGGCCTGGGCATCTGCAGGGACTGTCTGTGGGTGTTCATGGAGCCTGCAGGAGCTGGGAAGAAGGGGCCAGGCCCCAGGAGCTGAGGGGACCTGGCCTGCCTGACACTCACAGAAGAGGGAGGCACAGCCGGTCCGGCCCTTCGGCTCTGCAGGCTTCCGGGGATGAGTGAACTGCATTCAGCAAGGAAAGGGAAGGGGAGCCAAGGGGTGTGCAGGGCCTTAGAAGCCACCAGCACCGAGCAGCCCTATCACAGGCAGACACTGTCTGCACTTCAGCCATTGGGGTGTACCCAAACTGGGGACCGAGAGCCCTTCTGTTCCCACCTCCTCAGTTGGAGGCTGAATGGTAGCCCCAAAGATGCGTCCATCTCCTAAGCTCTAGAACCTGGGAATGTGATCTTATTGCCCAAAGATGTGTTTCAGTTAAAGACCCAGGCTTCCCTGACATGCTCTCTCAAGAGTCCTAAGTAACACACAAAAGAGGCAGAAGAGGGGGGCTGGTGAAGGCAGGAGTAAAGAGGGACCCTCTCCTGGAGTCCTTGCAGGGAACAAGGCCTTGCTGTGCCTGGAGTTTGGATTTTGCCCACGGAATTGTGGGTTTGTCTAACCCTCCCCCCATGGGTTTTTTTTAAATCAACAGTCCCTGGGGTTGGTCCAGGCAACCCCACCTCCCCACTGCCTGGAGCTCACCCAGGCTCACCCAGAGCCCGCCAGGCTACTGTAACTCCATTTTCTTTCTATAAAATTATTTTTCTTTTTAATGTGTATGAGTGTCTTGTCTGCATGTACATAAGTGTATTGCAAGTGTGCAGTGCCCATGGGGGGGGGGGTCAGAAGAAGGTGTCAGATCCCCTGGAACTGGAGTTACTGACAGTCGTTAGCCTCCATTTGGGTGCTGGGAACCAAACCTGAGTCCTCTGCAAGAGCAACCAGTGCTCTTAACCGCTGAGCCACCTCTCCAGCCCCGTGAGCCCATCTTTAAGGCTGGGGCATTGTCTACGATAGCTGGCCCATGGCACTCTGGGATGAGGGAGGTGGTGCCTGGAGCTCCTCAGATCTTCGGGGACATGGGACAGAGGTACTGTCAGGGTGCTGCGGGACGTGGAGGGATCTGGTGGCTCATGGCTGCCTCTGACCTGCCCAGGGGTGCTGGAAGAGCAGGTCTGGGAAGCTGCATGTTGAGAAGTGCCTGGGGAGGCGGCTGGAGGGGCAGCTGGCAAGGTAAGCCACTGGGCTCAGTGCAGGCAGGCAGCGGAGTCCTGCCTCACCCCCGCCCCCCACACCAGCTCATTCCTTCATCTGCCTATCTGAGGACCAACTTGAGGGCCCCTGTCCTTCTACATCCCATTTTCCTGTACAGAGAAGATGCCTCACTGCCCCAGGCTTCTGAGCTGACCTCAAAGACAGGCCCTGGAGGTGCTGCACAGCTCTTCTCCTCCACCTCTCGGCATTGTTGGGAATAGCTGTCTAGTGGGGCAGGATTGGGACCACTCGCCCTCTGCCCCCCAGATGGACGTGTGGTCTACAGTCCAGGTCTAGTCAGAACTTGAGCAGGTCATAACCCAAAGGCACGCTCAAGTTTCCCGGTGCCCCCCACCCCATCCCAGGACAGAGCTGAATCTCTGTCCTCCAGTACTTACTGGACTGGGAGGGCTGGTGTAGGCAGAAGGTGGGTTTCTGCTGGACAGACACTAGGGCTCTGGGAAGTCGGTGACACTGGAGTCACCTGGGCACCTGTAGGGAGAGTGAGGTCCACCCTGCACACCACATTGGGTTGTCATGGAAAGTAACATCCGGTCACAGCCCATGGGGAGGTGAGTCAGCATAGCCAGGCAGTGGCTGGCACAAAGGCGACAGCTTGGCTGGGTCCAAGTACACAGAGGTGACTACTTGCAGGTGCTCCCAGTCCTCTTTCTCCAGCTGGCCAAGAAGGCTAACTGTCGCTAGGTTAGTGGCTATGTGTCCAAGGACCAGTGGCTTCCCATTTGGGCTTCAAAGTCCACCTGTCGTGCAATGCCCTGAAAATTACCACACACACACACACACACACACACACACACACACACACACACGGGACGGAAAGGAGGCCAGGTGAACCCAAGGGATCAGGAACTCCTGCTGGGCCAGTACCGGCTGGTGGGCAGGGCCTGGGCTGGTTAAATGGTGGGTTCCACCTACAGAGGAAAGCCCTGGGAAGTCACCGGCACCTCTCTGAGCAAGCCTGGGCCAAGGTCCACATTCAGATTGTGTGGGTAGCTGGCAGGGAGCCCAGGGCAACCCTGAAGACTCAGCTCCTGCGAGGCCTGGCCCCAATGAAGTGCCCTTCTGAAGGCTAAGGGCTCCTCAGCAGGGTGGGGTTGGCTGGAAGTGACACCCAGCCGGAGGCCAGCTCTGAGCCAGGACTCAGCCAAACAATTCGGGAATGGGGTAGTAGATAAAAGCAGCTGAGGAAACCAGAGGCCTGCGACACCAGGGGCTGGGGGTGGGGAGAAGTGTCCCAGCAAGTAGTAGCCAGGGCTCCTCCTCGGGACTCCCCCACCAGAGGCAGAAGCAGCCCTCAGCAGGCAGGGCCACCAGGCGCCACCCTGCAAAGGCCAGGTGGGTCCGCCTGTGTGGTCTGTCTGTGGCTGAGTGTCTGCCTGCTGCCCTCATAGCCCATCATAGCCCAGGGATACGCACGCCGACACAGCCACTGCCTGGGTAGCTGCTGAGAGTGTCGTCAGGCTTTGGTGCGCTGCTGCCTGGGTAGCTGCTGAGAGCGTTGTCAGGCTTTGGTCCTGAGGCCAGCAGCAGCCAGAGTGGAGATGAGGCTGTGCTGGACGCACCAGCACCCTTCCTAATTAGGTGGGAGACAGCTATACTGTGAGTCTCTGGACCTACTGGGTGGGTCTGTGGTAACAAGCTTCTTGGGGTCTCTGAGCACCCAGTGGCCACCTCCAGGGGTTTCTGGACCTCTCGCCAATGCAAGGGCACTTCTCTAGCTTGTGATGGACACACTGACAGCCAGGTAGAAGGCCTCAGGCCACACAAGACAGCATGGCTGAATGCAGGGTGCAGCTTGTAGTGTGTCCCTGAAGATTTCTCCAGTCTAGAAAGGATAAGGTCTAGGTCACTGCCCACCTGGACACTCTCCTGCACCCTTACCAACGTGGCAGTTATAATGCATCAACTTAGGCTCATCTCAGGACAACTGCCACAGAACTGGGCCACCCAGTCCTCACTGGGGCCACCTGCTGGATGTCTGCCTTACCTACTTGGTGCACAGGCATGTCCAAACTGCTGCTACTCCCGGGGAGGCCAAGGCAACACGTCTCCACCCATGGAGGCCCAACAGCCCCTTGCTGGCTCTTAGTGAGGCAGAGCAGACCATGTTCTTGGGACGCCTCCTGACCCTGTCAGGAGCCAGAGGCTCTGGAAACACTCCACACAGCTATGACCAGATCGGCTGGGTTGCCAAGCTAACATGTTACGTCCCCATGAATTTTCTGAATATTCCTCCAGTGTATCGTGTGCAGTGACACTGCTCTTCACCCACTAGTGAGACACCAGCTTAAAGTGACCTTCTGGCTCAGCGACACCCACCCTACCATCAGCCACCCACCAGCCTGTCGGGTGAAGGGCACAGCAGGCACTCTGGTGTCCCCTCTGGGGAGGTGCCAAGTGTCAGCTTAGAAACTGCACTTAGCTTCCCTGCTGCCCTCTCACGGCCACCAAGAAATGCCACAGGACAGCTATGCAAGCGAACAGGACAGGGCTACCGGCCACATGGGCTAGAGCCAGCGGAGCCAGCGGAGCCGTGGCTGCCTTGTCTACAGTTTCATCTGGACTCTAACGCTGGTCCAGGCAAGGGCAGCGGCTGGGGAGCGGCGTCTCAGGACAGGGATCCCTTCAGAGGGAGGAGCCTGGAACACTCCACCAGGCAGGCGCAGTGGCTCACTGCAAACTTGAGGCCAGGGTCTAGTTAGGCCAACCTCACAGCCACTGCTCCCTACCTTAAAAACCCCACCGCACTGCCCCTCATGGGCAAAGTTTCTCTCTGGAATTCTGATTTTACAAAGCATAGCCGCAGACTCAGGGTGGTCTTTTGGTCTTTTTGAGACAAGGTCTCCCTGTAGCCCCAGCTGCCGTGCAATGCACTATGTAGACCAGGCTGGCCTTGAACTCAGGTCTGCCTGTCTCTGCTTCCTGAGAGATGGAATTAAAGGCCTGTACCCCCACTCACAGCTAAGGTTTTTTTTTTTTTTTTAAGAAAAAAAAGTGATGATGAGGTTGTTCTCCAATTGTAAATTGGAGACAACTATTATGGAGGTAATCTCTTATAAAACTGGTAAAACTGCCTTCTCTAATGGACTAATAGACATAGGAACCGTGAAAAGATTATTCTCTATTCAGAACCAAATATACTAGTCTCCTTAAGCTGTGCACTTAAGCAAAATATAATATAGGTGCTCTGACATCAGCAATCTACCAAGGAGATGTTGGCCAGGGGATCCAAGCCCCCACAAAAGGTAAAGGCTCCTTGCCCCTAAACTGATACCTGCAAGAAGAGAGGCGATAAGGCCCTGCTGTCAAAGACCTGACGTTAACATGGGAAAGATGTATTGAGACCACACATGCAAGTGTACAGATGGTCTCTGGAATATCAGAGAGTGTTACCAAAGGCCACTAAACCAATAAAGAAAATACGGGTCTCCTTGAGTCAAGCAAGACTCCTCCATCAGCACCAGCTACACCTCACCTGCCTGGAAATACTGTGCAGCAGAGGCAGCCATATGTCTGTATATCCCAAATATAATTGGCTATTAGCTCTCTCCTTGGAGGAATAACCCACGGCTGATGCCACAAGCTTACATCCTCTAATGGCCAGGAGATGTTATAAGCCACAGTAAGACCGTCATATTTAACAGAAAAAAATAATTCACGGATTAACATACCATCCAAACAGCTGTGTCTATACCAAAGTAACCTACCATAACTATTAGTACTGTTTAAATACCTATATATCTAATTGCTTGTGCTTCATTAGTAGGATCGAAAGGTTATTCCTGGACAAACTGTCAGCCCATGAAAGGAAACAGCCGGAATTGACCAGAGTCCAAGACAACAGCTCCAGAGAGAGTGGACTGTTTTACCTCTCATCCACCTGTGCCCCTTTTCTAAGCCTAGGGAACAACCTGCGGAAGAGGGGGCGTGGTAGAATGTAAGGGCTGCGATTGGGGTGAATGGTGAAACTACAGCAATGTAGTCTGGACACTCATTTGATCAACTTGATTGAACATATAAGCTTTCCCCCTAAGCCTCCCCCCCCCCCAGGAATGGTTGGGACCCTTGGGCTGTGTTGTGTGGGTTTGGGCACAACCTTGCCCTGCAAATGGGTTATACATGAAGGATGCTTGTACTCATAAATTATCACTTATTGCTAAAAAATGAAAAAAAAAAACTGAAAGATGCAGGACAGTTATGGCAGAATGCATGATCTGGGATGGGGTGGGATGGGGGGAAGGGAAAGGGAAATATGCCTGAATTGGAAAATGATGTATGAAATACACAAAGCATCAATAAAAAATAAAAAAAGAAAAAAAAAGTGTTTGACTATGTGACTGTACATAGGTACACCCGTATTGTGCAGTGCTCACAGAAGTCAGAAGAGGGTGTCAGATCCCCTAGAACCCAGTTATGGACTGCTGTCAGCCACCAAATGAGTGTGGGGAACTGAACCTGGGTCCTCTGTAAGAACAGCCAGTGCTAACCACTGAACCATCTCTCCAGCCCCTTAAGATTTTATGGTATTTTTCTTTTATGTGTATGAGTGTTTTGCCTGCATTAAGCATACCTTGTACGATGCTTTCTCGTGAAAGGATATCAGATGCCTGGAACTGGAGTTATAGCAGTTGTGAGCTCATGTGGGTGCTGGAAACCAAACCCAGGTCCTCTTCAAGAGCAGCAGGTGGTCTAACCGCCAAGACCCAGGGATCATTTATTAAAGCCCAGGATGGTTGACCATGAGACAGGCCAGGCCTGTGGCAACAACTCCACACAGAACCTTCCTACCAATGGGCTTCCACAGCCCTGACAACCAAGTGTGAAGTCTGCAGATGGGAGTCCTAGGTCCAGCCACAGTGGGAGCTCAGGGTCCAGCAAGTGGCTACCTATGAGCTGTCAGGTGGACTGGCTGTAAAGAAAGTCCTCCACACGGCTTGCTTCATGTTTCACAACTTTAATAGAATATTCTAACTATTCTGTACAAATTGAAAACACTGTATTACGTTACAAATGTGTTATTAGATAAGGCTGAGCACGTTCTACATGCCTGGTCATGTGGACATGGCTGTCCCTGGCTGCCAGAGACCATAACCACATACTCTGAACCTTGTGCCAAGCTACCAGCTGCTCACCAAGCCCAGGTCCTGGACCTGCTGTGCACACAGCAAGCTGAAAAGCTGTGCTCTGCAGGCCAGCAATCCCCAGGGAGCCAGGGGCTTCAGCTCTGTGGCTGCAGCCCCGCTCTCTCCAAATGGACACATGACACGTGGTCAGCATGTCACAGAACTACCGGTGGCAGGAAGCAGCAGGGTTTCCTCCACACGGGCCTCATTCCACTACATGTCACATCCTCCTGGTCAAGTCACCAACATGGTCTCATAGAAGGTATGGATGACAACAGTCTAAATTCAGAGTCCTCCAAGCAGGAAAGAATAAATACAAGGATGAACCCTACAGCTCTGGCCTCAGAGGTGTGCGCCACAACCCACCCACCCCCTATAAACCAAAACGCAAGGAAAAAAAAAAAAAAACACTCTAAGGAGATCATGGCCTCCCTCTACTAGCTCTTTGGAGATGACTAGGATACAACGGCTGGAGCAGCTTCGCACGCAGCGATTCAGTGACTGAAACTGTGGGGTTTCCTCAATCGGGGACAGCCATGGGCCACAGGACAGCAGAAACAGCTGTGGATGCTACAACGGCACCACCAGGCTTTGCCCATCCAGGCACAACCCCAGCCCACCCCACAGGGTCTTCAGGGCCTAGGAAAGGCAGGGCCAGGAAAAGTCCAGGGCTGCAGGCACCAAGGCTGAAGGGGTGCTCGAGCTAAATCTCCTATTCTGAAACGCAGTCCAGTTGCCACTGTACAAGTTAAGCAAAAGAAGGAGGGGAAGGGACAGGTGAAGTGAAGTCATGCACTGGAAACATTAGATGCCACAGCACTGCCACAGATCTGTCACAGTGGGACAAGGTCCCTGCCTGCAGCCTGGAGTCCTGACAGCTGACCACAGGGCGATCCCTGAGGGCCGCTCCTCACTGCTGCTTGCACTCCGCCGGTTGGCTGGGTTCTTTCTGTAGAGAGAGAAGACAGGGCTTTGAATTTAAAATAAACACCGCTTAACAAGTCTCTCCAACCCACAGTGAGAACCAACAAGTGAATCTATCTTTACCAAAAAAAGGGCACTGCAAAGACTTAGAAACTAACAGGGAAACAAAGCCAACTCCCCAGAAATCACAGAGGACTGCTTTTCTGTTGAGTGCTAGCTTGTGGTACTGGGCAGAGATGTCTGCTGGGGGCCACAGAAATGGACTATGCCACCTCGGAGGACGTGCAGCTGGCGCAGAACCAGGCCTGCCTGGTGCCAGCAGCGTCCTCCTGAAGGGCAGCCCTGTCCTTGGGTACTCATGCAGGGAAGGGTACCCTTTCCAAGTCTGGCTCTGTCCACTGACAGAGAACAGCACTCAAGCAGTACACACTACAGTGGCTTATGTAGTAAGTGGCCAGGGGCAGGCTCTTGCCAAGAGCCAGCCTACTGCACTCACGAAATGGAGTCCTGACCTCCCACTTCCAGCAACAGGAACATGTCTCCCCAAGGAGCAGCTTCAGCTGTAATCTAACACACAATTCTGGTACTTTTAAACTACCTCAGGATCTTCCAGCTTTGTGCAAAGACCAGCAAAGGCCTGTGAGCAGACAGGACCTCACGGCCACCACAGAGCAGCTCTCTCATCCACCACCCACAGTTCCTGGAGCTACAGCTAACACTTACTGTGGCAGCTGAGCATGGTGGTGCATGCCTGTAAGTTCAAAGCTGGTCTGCACTGCAGTGGTGTGGCTCAATGACACAGCACTTGCCTTGGTCTGGTATGTGCACGGCCCTGGGTTGGATTCTCAGTGCCAATCCAAAATCAAATTAAAAATTAAAATACAGTTTATTTAAAAATTTTTCTGACTCTAATTTGACATACCTATTGGGGTCTAAGAAAAGCCTGCACTTCACCAACATCCACAGTAATACCAACATCTTCTACGGTGTAAATTGAGACTATAGTCTATCAATGACGTCACACTTCAGGAGCAAAAATACATTAAAGGACATACATACACCAAGGGGGGACCTTGGACAGCTCTAAGCTCTACTTTCTAGGTATAACATAAAGAGCACAAGACTAAACCTGAGCTCTCCAGGTCAGGGTCCCCTATTCCTGCCAAGCACAGTGGCAGGGAGACCCCACCTATGTCAGAGGCCTTGTAAGCTGCCAAGCAGCCCAGGCCCAAACCCCAATAATCCTGACTAATTTTAAGTCAAAAAGACTGACGGTTGGACCCAGAGGTGGCCAGGAGCATGGAGGCACTGACCTTCAACGTAGGAGAGGAGAGCTGGGACAGGAGGAAGGCACGAAACTGGCAAGAGGGAAGGGGGGACCCTGGGCAGGCTGAGGCAGCCTACCTTCCACCTCCAGCACAGGGGGAAGGCAACCCCATCAAGGGGTTCTGACGGTAGCCATGGCATCTGTGCATACGTGAATCATAGAACACACATCGCTCTGCATTTTATCCTGTTCTCTTTAATAAAACCAAAACTGGGGGTGTAGGTCAGTGGTAGAAAGGGTTTGAGTTTCATCTCCAACATCAAAATAACCCAAAACCCACAAACACACAAACCTAGTAACTGAAGTGAAGGAGGGGGATGGGGGAAACACCAAGATCTCCACAAGCAGACAGTAGCAGAGGACAGCAATGTAAGGCAGGCATGCAGTTTACATGTGACTGTGTGGGCATCACAGTTCTAGGAAGAGCCTGTACACCTCCAAGCCTGAGGACGGCCTGAGACTCACGCCACCAGGCTGGGAAGCAGCGGGACAACAAGCCTCTGAAAGAGGACTTTGCAAATGGGACACTTACTGGCTGGGCCTGTGACTTAACCACCTACTCAACAGGGGCTTCTGCAACACCACCGATTTTTTTTTTTTCTGTATGTGTATGAATGTACTGTCTGCATGCAAGTGTGTGCACCAGTGTTGTGCAATGCCGAGGAGGTCAGAAGAGGCCTGGAATTGGAGTTTCAGACGGTTCTCGGCCGCCATGTGGGTGCTGGGGATCGAACCCAGGTCCTCTGTAAGAGCAGTCGGCGCTCTTAACCGCTAGGCCATCTCTCCAGCCCTAACACCACCAATTTTAATGACAGCTTGATCACGCCTGTTAATGAACTACCGAGGGAGGAGAAAATCTTATCCACCATGGACTCTATACAGGTGGGGAGAGGGCCTGAGGAAGGTGGACGAAGGTGAGGCTCCCGCTACACAGGCTGTGCTCGGAGCAGGGCCAGGGAGGATGCTCCCAGCGGGTGGGTGGGCACGAGGGCTGCGTGCCCGAGGGCTGCTGCTCTGCAGCTTTGGGGAAGAGGTGCTCTAACGCTGACCACACCTAGGATTTGCTTCCAAAGTGCTGGGTGAAGCCCCAGGGTGGGTCCTGCAGGGCCGTGCTCTTCGAGGCCTGATGCTGTGGGCTTGGCCTTTCTTCCCCACTTACCACGTCATGCGTGTGGAAGCAGTTAGCACTCACGGGAAGGATCTTGACAAGCCCAAGAGTGAGGGAACAGTGCAGAAGTGGTGCCCCACACATGTCCACAACTGGCTCTCTCTCCTCCAATCAGAACACCCCAATCAACCTCAGCCATGATTATACTGTCCGTATCCTGGACAATTTCAGCTCCTTCTGGGAGAAATTGTTTTGGCATAGTCAAAGTTTACTTTCTGTTTACATAAGGTCTATGCCTGTTGTGGAGCATGTAAACTCTGACACGCAGTCAGTGTGATTACAGCCCCCTAACCCAGTGCAGCAGGCCAGTGCTGGGCCATGTCTACTAGGGCTGCGTTCCCACAATGTCTATGGCATCCCTGGAAGCCGGTGACAAGGGCTTCTTGTTCTGTCCTCTTTCTGGAAGCCAACAGTGTCCACCGGCAGGCAGTACCACCAGACACAGCTCACTACTGGGTGGGCAACAAACCCCAGGCCCTGAGAGCAGGCCAGCCAGCTGCTCTACTGGTTTCACAAATGCAGCTAGTTAAAAGAGAGAGCAAGCATGCTCAGTGGCCTGGGGCCTGCTGGAGTCAACTGGACAGCACCTTCCTGTGTCCCAGCAGTCAGAGCAAGGCAATGAATCAATTACAGACAGTAGTTAGGTATGAAGATTCCACCTTACCTAGAAACGTATGAATGATTAACAGACAAAAATTACACCTAAATGGGGAAAAAAATTGAAAGGAACTGTCAGCATGAAAGAAAATGAAATGCACAAAATTATACAGGAGGCAGCAGCCACAGTCTCATGATGCAGAGGCTCCAGTGTGGAGTATGAGCAGTCTCAGCAGAGCAGAGCTGCACCTGCGCAGGGTCAGAACATGCCGCTTCCCTCCTTGTGCTTTTGCTTTAGACTCCACTGTTACGGATGAAGCAACAGAACCATCCTGTCTCACCCGAGGAGGGCAGGCCGCTGCACTCACTCTCCACCCCCAGCCAATGCAATGCAATGCGTTGTGTGTCCACAGGGGATGTCCTACTTTACACTAACCACTTGTCGTCACCAGTCAGGCTCCTCAAAAACAGGGACAGAGAGGAGACAGGAGGCCCTGCAGGGTGACAAGAGGGAGAACAGAGGAGAAAGAACGGGAGGCCAGGGGAAGCCACAGAGACAAGCGAGACGAGCACAGCACCAAGGCCAATGTGTACAGAGTCCGAGCATTTGTGTGGCAAGCTGTCCTTGGTTCCCACTAACTGCAACGTGACCACACCTGTTCATTCAGTGCCTGCAGGACGTGAACAACCCAGCATACACTCACTGAGTTTACCAGGCAGCATGACCCAAGGGCAACCTTCAGAGGAATACCACACGACCTGTGGTTCCAAGGGGAACTGGCGAGCTGGTAGGAGCCCGTCTCATTGTCCCCCGGGACAGTCCAGCAGCACACCTACCATGACACCAGTCACCACACTGACAGCTTCTAGTGCACATTCTACGCAGGGCAAATAAGGACAGACACAGCCAGTCAGAGAGGCGGAGCACAGGGACAGCAGGCAGGGTGTACTGACAGCTCCCACCAGTCACCTCACACACACAGGCCAGCCAGGGCTGCACTGGAGCAGCTTAGGCATCAATGTCAAGACCACCTCGGCCTGACCACGGCTCACCTGAGGCCACAGATAAAAGGCAAATTTACAGGTACAATCTATCAGTTGAGCAGCTGACCATGTTTTGACTCTCAGGGGACTCCAGGTGCTTTTAGGGGTCCATGGACATTAAGAAAGCATCAAGAGTTGAGAAGTCCTTCGCTGAACTCGGACCCACGCTGCATTCACAAGGGGTCTACGCTCATCCGAGTGTTCTCGGACCTATCATAGTCTTCTCATCACTGCCTCAAAGTTCCCCTCCAAAGTACATTTGTGGCTGGCGAGCCCCCAGACGACTAACCTTAGGGTTAACTTCGGCATCCTCCTCCTCTTCTCCTTCCTCATCACCTTCCAATTCCTGTATTAAAAGAGACAAAGGTAAAGACTACCAGGGAGGTGGATGGGAACACATAATGGGAGCACAGATCAGAGTATGTCATGTGTGGGGGGAAATATGATCAGTCTTTAAAAGTGAAAAAGGGAGCCGGGCGTGATGGCACACGCCTTTAATCCCAGCACTCAGGCAGAGGCAGGCGGACCTCTGTGAGTTCAAGGACAGCCTGGTCTACAGAGCGAGCTTCAGGCCAGCTGGGACTAAAGGGAGACCCTGTCTCAAAAAGACCCCCCCCCCCCCCCAAAAAAAGTGAAAAAGGGCCTGGGGAGATGGCTCAGTGGTTAGGAAGAGCTGGGTTCAAATCCCAGCTCCCACATGGCAGCCAACAAGCATCTGTAACTCCAGTTCCAGGGGGATCTGATGACCTCTTCTGACCTCCACAGGCATTGCATGACATGGGTGCACTTACATAAATGTAGGCAGTACTCCCATTCACAGGAAATATTTTTTTTTCCTCCAATGAAAAAAAATAAAATTAGCTGTAAAGACTAATTTGGGCAGGCTCAGTATGTAATGTCCACTCTACAAGTAAATGCCTCAGAGGGAAGCCGGCACTGTCTCTTCAGTGTCTATGAAACCATTTCCTTTAGACTATTATTCTGAGTATCTTTTCATTTGCACAGATAGTTCTGAAATAACATTTCTGATAAGATACCTTTTTTTTTTTTTTTGGTCTTTTTGAGACAGGGTCTCCCTGTAGCCCCAGCTGGCCTGGAACTCACTCTGTAGACCAGGCTGGCCTTGAACTCAGAGATCCACCCTGCCTCTGCCTCCCAAGTGCTAGGATTAAAGGTGTACGCCACCACGCCCCAAACCTTTTTTTTTTTTTTTTTTCCCCCTGATAAAGATACTTAAGAGTTTTTGATAGACAGGATCTGACTGTATATTGCTGTGTAGACCAGAGTGGCCTGGAGATTGCTATGTAGACCAGGGTGGCCTCAAAAACAACAAGAGCTGCCTGCTTCTCGGTGCTATGTGCCAACTGCACACTTTCATGAGGGCTGGAAAGTGTGGACACCAAAATAAATGGTTTCAAAACAACAAGCAAATCCCTGTCCAGCAGACACACTCGGCCTGCACACAGAGCAGGCCTTTGACTTCCCAACTTCAAGCAGACCAAGCTAGAGACACGACATTCAGGAGCTGATGACGCTGCCCGCAATTCATTTCTCACCTCCTCTTCGCCTTCCTCACCCTCTTCAAACTGTAGGGGGAACCAGAACAACAGTTTAGATCTCTAAAACCAGGAAGGTAGCCCCAGACGGCACACTGATAGGCACTCCTAACAGCCTGGCCCAACGGTGGCAGGAAGCCCGGTGCTGCCGGCTGCAATGCTGCTCTGCCCAGGAATCCCAGGAGGCGTCACTGGGCAGATGCTGCTGTGGGTCAGAGAGACCCATGCCCCAGCCAGCACGGCCTGGCTGAGCAGCCACATACGCTTTCTGCATCAACCCAAGATGGACTTCCCAGGACTGAAAGCTCCTTTTGAAAACAAGAGTTAAGGATGGGGTGGGGTGACAAGAATTTCCGGCTGGAGCCAGCGAGGGACGTGCCCTGACTCAGCTCCTGCTCCATCCTCAGACTGGAGGCAGAGGCAGTTGGAGATTTGTTCTTAATTCTCTACAAGGCTAATCTAAGTAAACTAATAACTAAATTGATGAAATTTTGGTATTTTATACCTCAAAGGAAAGAGACCTTTATTAAATAGTGTGATAAGATCTTGGCCCTCTACACTTAAAGGTATGTAATTAGAGACACTTCTGACATTATAGACAGGACCTTGTGTCCATTTCTCTGGTCCAGCACAATGGTGGTTACAGATTCCAGCTCCAGACATGAGGTGAATACGAAGCTATAGAAACCCCACGCTGCTGCAGAATCTGAGAAGGCAGCTGGTTTGTTCTTCATATACTTCAGCCCACTCACCCTTTTGAGACAATGTCAAAGTGTAACTTGAAGAACCTGCCACACTGACATGGCCCAGCTTGGGAAGAGCAGAATCCACCGGTGTGCCGGCACACAAAGCAGCAGGTGGATCCAGCTGCAGGCAGGGCCTCTCCTCCTCCACACCCATGTTGGTTACATTTGTCAACTTGCCACAGACTAGAGACACCTGAGACGAGGGACCTTCGACCGAGGAATGTCCTCTACCAGGCTGGCCTGTGGCCCTGTCTTTGGAGCACTCTTAATTGCTGATTGATATAGGAGGACCAAGCCCACTGCGGGGTGGTGCCATCCCCGAGCAGATAGGTTTGGGCTGTGTAAGGCACCCGAGGAGCTGGAGAGATGGCTCGGTAATTAAGAGTTCTTACAGAGTTCTTAGAGAAGACTCAGATTCTCTTCTCAGCACCCACATGATGGCTAACAACCGTCTATAACTTGAGTTTCAGGGGATCCAATGCCCTCTTCTGACCTCCATGGGCACCACATGACATGGGTGCACTTACACACATTCAGGCAATATACTCATACACATAAAATAAAAATGGTAAGTTTTTATGGGCTGGAGAGTTGGCTCAGTGGTTAAGACCAGTGACTGCTCTTGTAAAGGACCCAGGTTCGATTCCCAGCACCCACATAGTGGCTAACAACAATCCGTAACTCTAGTTTCAGCAGGTCTGATGCTCACTTCTGACTTCTGCAGGTATTGCATGACATGGGTACACTTACATGTAGGCAATACGTTCAACATACGTAAAAGGGCAGCTGAGCAGGCCAGGGGAAGCAAGCCAGTAACCAGCGCTCCTCCGTGGTCTCTGCTTCAGCTCCTGCCTCTAGGTTCTGCCTTGGCTTCCCTTGGTGATGGGACTGTAACCTGTAAGCTAAAAGAAGCCCTTTCTAAGCAATGACTGGAACCTATTTCACAGGGCAGGATGCTCTAGTACTTGGTACTGCTATGACACAGGCCGGTACCAATCCACTGCCAGTAACTGTGTGACCTGACCTCCCTGAAAAGGGGTTTCTACATACTTGAGCTTACTGAAGTTCTCGGGCCTTCAACAGAACCCAGTTTGCCACCTGGAGTCCTCTGAGAACAAGGTGGAGCGAGTCATCACCCAAGCTCACTAGGTGACAGGCCCACTGGACTCACAGACACCTACTTTTCCCATTATGGCTTTTGTGACTCTTTTCCTAGTCCATAATCACAAACACGAGAGAGCTACCGGGCCCACGGATGGCAAGGCAATACGAATCTCAGGCTCTGGGGCTTCCTGGTTAGTTCAGAACCTGTGCACACCCAAGAGGTAAGCACTGAGGGGACTGCCCCGACCCCACATACATTGTCATCATCCTCTATGGCCTCCCCAGTGAAGTAGAGCACAGCCCGAGGCACTATCCGCTCACGGAAGAAGTGTCCAATTTCAAAATCAGAGGCTAATGTGAACTCAGAATCTTCATCCTGAGGGAAAAACCAACACATGAACTCATTTTAGTGGGATAAAGATATCTAAGATGCACACTGCCCTCCCCAACCCTCCCATCACTTAAATGACCTTGAAGCCAATGTTCAAAATACACTTCAAAATAATTTAAAAGCAAAACTGCAGGTGGGCAGTGGCATACCCAACTGCCCCAGGTTCTAGGATACAGGGCACTGGCATCTCTATAGAGGAGCATCAGGCACTCATGCAGAACACCTGTCTGCTCCTGTGTCAAACACAAGGAGCCTCAAGGTGAAACTTCACCTGACTGCGAGAACTAAGGGAGCAGGAATGGGTCAACAGAGCAGGTGCCACCCAGGAAACAGGCCTGGCAGAAAAAGGACTTCACCTGACTGCGAGAACTAAGGGAGCAGGAATGGACCAACAGAGCAGGTGCCACTCAGGAACAGGCCTGGCAGAAAAGGACTTCACCTGACTGCGGGAACTAAGGGAGCAGGAATGGACCAACAGAGCAGGTGCCACTCAGGAAACAGGCCTGGCAGAAAAAGGACTTCACCTGACCGCGAGAACTAAGGGAGCAGGAATGGACCAACAGAGCAGGTGCCACCCAGGAAACAGGCCTGGCAGAAAAGGACTTGGGACAGTACATCTTACCAGTGACTCTCCATCTCCAGAGGCTGGAAAAAGAAAAGAGCACACATTACGATGACAACCCACACTGGAAGAAGCCCAGTTGGCAAACAGTGGACCCTGCCCAGCCTGAGGCTCCATGTGGACGCCTTCAGAGCTCTACCTATCACCTTACTACAGCTAGAGAAGGCTGGGAGCGAGGGAAGGCTGGGAGTTGGAAGGCTCAGCAGGAGGTAAGATGACTCAGGTGACCCAGGCAGTGGTCAGTGAGCCGGTGCCATGTGGGGAGACTGAATGGTGCATTCCAGTCTGTACTGAGGAAGGGGAGATCATGCAGGTGCCTGCTGATGCCCCTGCAGAGTAATCTACAAAGAAGGAACTTCAATTAAGAAACTCCATCATCAGATTAGTCTGTGGTCGTCTATGGGAGAATTTTTTTGATTGCTAATTGACTGGGGGAGGGCAGGCCACGGTGGGTGATGCCATCCTGATGCAGGTGGGACTGTGCTATGTAAGAAAGGTAGCTGAGCAAGCCAGGAAAAATAAGCCATAAACAGCATTCCTCCATGGTCTCTGCTTCAATGCCTGCCTCCAGGCTCCTGCCCCGGCTTCCCTTGATGATGGACTTGAATGTACAAGCTGAAATAAAGTTTCTTTCCCCAAGGTGGATCTGGTCAACTGTTCTTATAACACCAACCAAAAGCAGACTAGGCTGAGAGTTAAGAGATGTGACAGCCAGGTGTGGTTTTGCATGCCTTTAATCCCAGTGCTGAGGCGGAGGCAGAGAGGGAGGCAGAGAGGGAGGCAGAGAGGCAGAGGCATCTCTGTGAGTTCAAGGTGGGCCTGGTCTACAGAGTAAACTCCAGGCCAGCTGGGGCTAAAGGGAGACCCTGTCTCCAAAAAAAAAAGAGAGAGGTGGGGGAGGGGAGAGAGGGAGGTGAGCAAACCATGAAGCTGAGTGTCAGGCATAAGACAAATGGTTTGGACTCTTGATTAGCAAGGCACTGTAGGATGGATCCTGGCAGTCAGGACCTGATCCAGTAGTCACTTGGCTTCTGTATTCTCACAGGGTTTGCCCTCACTTCGTGCCTCTTTCCTCCAAAGCTACCACAGTCTGGCAGCACTTACTATTTGGTACAATGACATAGCACTGGTGTGTGAGCACCACCCACAAGGCCATCATTCCCACACAGGCAGGGTGCAGAGTCAGTGCTGGATGGCCACCTCCCCAGGAAAGAGCACCCTTATGCTTGCCATCTAAACAGCTTCAGTGGATAAAAGGTTAGTGGGAACGGGACTATCTCGTGTCTCCTTCATTCCCAAACCGGCCATCCTCTCCTCCGATTTGCAGCACTCATCACTTGATACTTTACGAAGTGTTTAATAACTTTAAAAAAAAAAAAAAAAA
>VZQC01012659.1:4891463-4911286 GCA_009823505.1 Rhizomys pruinosus
AAAAAAAAAAAAAAAAAAAAAAAAAAAAAAAAAAAAAAAAAAAAAACCCAGCTTCATGGAGGTGTAATTCAAAACCATAAAAATCCACCCACTTAAAATGTAGGTCATCTGAAGTTAGAGCTGTGCTATTTGTTTCAAACCTTAAACACCATCTACTCAAATTCAGCTTATCAGCTCCACCTTTACTTTAACAGTTACTTTAAGATCAGTTTCAGAGGCCAGCACTCGGGAGGCAGAGGTAGGCAGATCTCTGTGAGTTCAGGCCAGCCTGGTCTACACAACGAGCTCTAGGCTAGCTGGGACTAAAAGGAGACCCTGTCTCAAAAAGACAAAAAAAAAAAAAAAATCCACCTCAGAAAAATTTCCCAGACGCCAACAAAAGGCCCTCCCTCCCTCCGATCCACAGCAGTCCCTCCAAAAGGGACCTCCTCACTCGGGAAATCTGAGCACTAAACTTATCTACCAGTCCAGTGTACTTTGTGTTTTCTGTTCAAAGTTAAATCACAGAAAATGGCCACTACAATAAGAAATACCAGACTGTTCCATGAGAAGCAGTGTGAGGGGCAAGGGCAGTAAGCTCAGAGACAGAGCACGAGTCTCATGTCCAGACCCAGGCATGGAGCTGCTGCTGCCCAGGGAGCACCCTCGCCTCTTCATGTGCGAACCTTGGTGGCAGGGGCAGGGGACATGTCCCTAATAATGGTCTCCTCACAGAAAACCAAGGAAAGGCACTGTGTCCCCACATCCATGGTTTGACAAAGTGGTTTGGCTCAGCATTATCTACAGAATTATCTAGAACCTCCAAGAAATCTACTAACTAGACTGTAGATAGTACCAAGCTCGGGGTCTCATTTCTATTTTACAGCTCAAAAACCTAAGGAAAAAAACTCAAAGCTCTGATTTTGCTCCTAGCCTTTTCTGCCTTCGCTCCAGCACTCGGGAGGTAGAGGCAGGTAGATGGATCTCTGTGAGAGGGAAGCCAGCCTGGTCTACACATAGTGAGTTCTAGGCCACTTCAGGCTACATTGAGACCGTGTCTCAGTAATGACCACTACTGAACTTCTGTTTATCACAACATATAAATGCTTTAACAAATTCTGTGTAAAAACAGAAGAAAACTAGATTTTGGAGAAATGGAGTCTGTCAGGTAGACTCAAAAGCTTTGTATCTGTGGCCAGCTTGAGCCTCATATGACGGTCCCAGAGAAACCTCTGCTCCCCAGATACTGAAGGGGATGATCAGCCAAGGATGTGGCAGAGTCGATGTCCTTCTCTTCCTGCCTCTCAGGGAGTGCCTGCCCATCCCTACAGTGCCAGGGGTGGAAACTACCCTCTCCTGAGAAGCACAGGACTGACTTCCAAGACAGCTAAGCAAGCATCAGGGCAGGGCTGGGTGTGTAGGCCAGCCTAGTCTACATATCAAGTTCCAGGCCAGCTGGGAATACAGAGAGACCCTGTCTCAAATAAAGAAACAAAGAAGACGGCAGGCAGGAGGGCAGCAGAGCTCTTCATACAAGCGCACAACAGAGCCTGACCCACCCACCTTTCAGTGGACTGAAGAAGTTGAAAAAGGATTCATTGGGCACTTGTTTGGTGATGGTCCGAACAGTGCCACGGCCCTTGTGCTTCTGCTTTTTCTTGATGGTTTTAACTGTCACGTTCTTCCCCTTCTTCCAGTCAATGGTACACCTGAGGGGACAAGACAGCTATGGTGGACACACATTCCAGCAAGAAAACCTGTAACCATGAAGGAAGCACTATGGAACTCCTGACCTGACTGACCAACAAGCCAAGTGCACGAGCCCTGGTATTCATGTGAACATCAAGAACACCCTTCTCTCTCTCTTTCTCTTTTTTTTTTTTTTTTTTTTGGTCTTTTCGAGACAGGGTCTCCCTGTAGCCCTAGCTGTCCTGGAACTCACAAAGATCCGCCTGCCTCTGCCTCCCGAGTGCTAGAATTAAAGGCAGGCACCACCACGCCTGGCATGCACTTTTTTTTTTTTTTTAAAGAATGCCCTTCTCTCCACTGCCTCAAACCTTAGGCTCCGAAACCACCTTCCCAACAGAGGCTTCTGTGGCCAGGCCCTATCGAGTCTTCCCAATGCTCAAGAACTCTCACTGTGCACACTGGGGTCTGCTCATGTACCCCAACTCCAAAGTCAACCACGGGGGCAGGACAGCAGGGGTCACTGTGAATGCTGAGGACCAACACAGAACAGAGGCCTGCCAGGCTGCCTGACTTACTCTGTCCCCCTGGACACTGTCTGCTCAGAGACACATGGAAAAACCAGGCCAGCTCACATGACACACTGGCCCCAGGAAAAGACCTTCCTAAATTGTTCCAAACATTTGAGTCAAGCAGGATTTTAACAAAGCCCCAAATTACTTATACAGTGTCTTTAACAAGAGTGCTTTAATTTAATTATAAACCATATAAGTTTCCCAAATAGTCAAATCCACCAGAAGGAATCAATTCTAAGCTAAATTTCCTACTGAGTGGTAATACACACGGAAGTTGATCTGAATTAAACAACAAATACAGTCCCAATTTTCAAAGCCATCACTTGATCAGTAGCAACCCACATTCATTCGGACTTCTTCATTCACAAATATTTTCGCTTTTAAGAACTTCAGGCTGAGAATATAGATCACTGTTAGTGCAAAGCACTTGGCCCAGCAGCACAAGGCCCTGGTTCAGCCCCCAGTGGTGTCTAGAGAATCCTAGTCCTCATTCAAACAGAAACTGAGTCCAGGCCTACATGCTTTTATCTGAACCTCCAGACAGAGCGTGCCTTCCAGCTCTGGGCCTGTCTGCACTACAGATTCCCAATCTAAAAGCTACTGTACTAAATTCTGCTGGCCCCTTAAGCAGGTTCAAGACTTTTTAATATTAACTGCTAAAAGGTGTGTGTATACACATCTGTATGTGAGAACATGTGTGCTGCCATCTTCCACTACTCTCTGTCCATTCCTCTGAGGCAGAGTCCTGGAAGCTAGGGAGCCCCAGCCACCTTGTTGGTCCTCCCTGGAGCTGGGGTCACAGGCACCCACAAAATTCCTGGCTTGTTACCCTGCTGCAGAGTCCAAACTCTGCTCCTCATGATTGCACAGCGAGAGCTCTTGATCACTGACCATCTCTCCAGCCCCCAAGGCCTTTTATGTTCTTCCTATTTTCCATCTTCTGGTTGGTTTGTCTATTGAAGGCAGATCTTGCTATGGTTGGCCTTGAACCCATGCACCCCTAACACCTGGTTCTTTTTATTTTAAAATCCCCAAACTGGGTGGCTGGAGAGATAGCCTAGCAGTTAAGAGCACTGACTGCTCTTGCAGAGGACCCAGGTTCGATCCCAAGCACCCACATGGCAGCTAATAACCGTCTGTAACTCTAATTCCAGGGGAATCCGAGACCCTCTTCTGACATCCGTGGCAGTGCACGACACGGGTGCACAAACATACATGCAGACAGTACATTCATACACATACAAAAATAAATTTAAAAATCCCCAAACTATTCCTGCATTTGTTTCAGAAAGATATATTCTTACCCATCACAGTCCACAATTTCAGGGCCTTCAAAGGAAAACGGGTCCGCTTTGTCCGGCTCTGACTTCATCTTGTATGTTTTCGTCAGGACAGGATTGCTGAAGTAGTCATTGGGTTCAAAGTGGAACTCTAGCACAAAAGACTGAAGTGGAGACCTAGAGTGAGCAAATCTCACCTGAAAGAGCTTGGCGACACCTCTGGCCCTGCTCCAGCCCCACTCTGTAGGAAACCTGTCTCATATTGTGTGCCTCAGTGTGAAAATGGGATCCTTGGGGGGGGATCCTTGGCGGGGGGCAGGAGGGGTGCAGCACAGTACTCAGCAGGCTGGACAAGAGAAGCAAATGTGAATCAGTGTTCTCAGAGAATCAAGTACACACAGACCAAACAGCAAATAGGGCCAATGCTCAGAGGCATGGATGTTTTTTGTACTGTGAAAAGATTTATGAGGGATAGCACCAAAAGCTAAATTCCATGTCCTAATAATTCTATTTGTACTCATAGCAATCCTCCTGCCTCAGCAAGGAGTTCAATCCTGGCTAACATGGTTTTTACAAACTGGAAAGGAGATGCCTAGCCACAGACCACACATGAGGCTCTATACACACAAGCCTTGAGGCAGAGAACAAGATTGCAGAGAAAGAAAATGGGCCTAGGAAACCGAATGAGCATCCAGTAAGAAAGGAAACAAACAATCTGATCCAGCCAAGGGTGGGTGGCTCAGGCTTATACTAGCAAAGCTGAGGCAGAAGGACTGCCCTGAGTTCTAAGCCAGCCTAAGAAATAATGTGAAGACCTATCTCAAAATGGCTGCAAGTTTGATGCCAGCTTGTTCTACATAAGTTCCAGACCCTGTTTCACAAAAATAAAAACTGAAACAAAGGGAAAGTACAACTGAGCCTGTGTGAACCCCAAGTAAGGAAAGAATCACAAGCTGCCCTTGCACAAAGCACCAGGCAGCACTGCCAACGCCTTGGGGTAGGAAGAAGCACCTGTGGCCACGCGAACTCCGAGCACTCATGTCCCCACCTCCTGAGAGTCAGCTGAGCGTTTCTCCCAGAAGAGCAAAGGATGAGTGCAGCTGTCCCTGCAGGACCACTGGGAAACCCCACAGTGGCCACCTCCACCTACTAGACAGAGGCCTCAGTTGTCCCTCAAGATGCCCTGCCCAGCCCCTCACAAGTATGTCTCCAAGACCTGAAACTGAAAGCCACCAACCAGACAGTCAGTCATGTGTCACTGGAAATACTGTAGCACTGGAATAGAACCCACCAACCATGGCATAGAAGACAGGTTACGAACAGTGCTCCTTAGCAGAGGTGAAGGCCTAGCCAACACCAGGCTTGCACGTCTTGAGAAGGAGAGCTTATCAAGCCCATCTTCCCAACAGAGGCCATCCACCCCACGCACCAAGAGATGTATGGTGAGAGAGTGAGAAGATGTGCTCACTGACAACTGAATGGACACTCGAGCTACACCCTGGGAGGCTTCCCTCCTTAAGTGTCTACACCTCTGCAGAAGCACTGCTCTTCTCATCTTTTACTTTGGAGACTGGGTCTCAGTGTGCTCAGGCTTGTTCTGACCTCCTGAGTGGCTGGGACTACAAGCTTAGGCCACCACACCCTGCTACAGCCCATCCTCTTACACTTTAAGATTGTACTTGAAATGCACACAAACCTGTGAGACACATGGGAGGGAAGAGGACAATGTGTGGATCACCTCCACCTTATGAGGAAAATCAGCAATGAAAAGCAGGGCCTAGGTGGCATGGCCACAGCCCAGCAGCCCAGCTCCAGCAGGAGCCAGCTGCACGGCCTTGAGAGGGGACAGGGCCTGCACCACTGGTCTGACTGTCCAGCTCAGATTGCCAAGTACAGCACCAAGAGAGGTCTGGCATCTTTTGAGCAGGCTTGCTAGGGCTCCCCATGCTGACTGACAAAGTAGACCTCTTGTTGCCATCAGATCTTAGCCGGTAAGGAAGGAGCTAGTGAGTACTCACCATAGGCTGTCCAGGGTCTGAGAATTTCACCTTAATATCCTGCAGGTGCTTCAAAATTGGCTCATCATATTCCTAACCAAAGAAAGAAAATAAACCCTAAAAACTCAATTCACATCTCACGACAGTTGCAGTTGCATGCTCAGATGCTGGGTGCTTATTCCTACTGGAATCCTCTAACATGGAGGAACTTCCAGAAAGCAACCCAAACCTGTCCATGTTGTGTCTCCAGGTGGAAGCAACATGTGGCGTACCGGTACCACCTGTCTCTGGAGCGGCAGTGTTATCATCAATGCTGGCCTCAGGCTGACCTCAGACATCGGCCCATTAATGCCAGAGAAGCCCACCACCCTTGTGCTTCCACTCAATGCTCCAGAAAGCCAGAATCTAAAAGATGACTTAAGTCACTGAGTGGCTGGTCCTGCTGGACAATCTAACTTGGGACAACAAATACCCCAAATCCCGAGTCTTGCACTGCCCTAAGAACACAGAATATATCCAAGGCTTAACCTCTAACAGCTAATCACTCACATGGCTACACACTTTTACAAGAGACTATTACCCAAGCCTGTCACTTTAAGGAGTTTATATGAGAAAAAGCCAAAGAGGAATAGAAAGACTTGGACCGCAGCTGGGAGGTGGCAGCAACTTTAATCCCAGCTCTCGGGAGGCAGATGGACTCCTCTGAGTTCCAGGCCACCTGGGACTACAAGGAGACGGTCTCAAAAAGACCACCGCCGCCACTACCCCCCAGAAAAAAAAAAAAAAAAAAAGACTTGGGTTGTCAGAGACAGCAGCGACAGATGCACTGTAGGGAGCCTCACATCACTTCTTTCCTCCCAAGCCTGGCACTGAGGGTTTCTTGAGGCCCAAAGTTTTAAGGCTGGAGTCTAGTAACAGCCACTTTGGTGACTGGAGTGAGAATGCTCCCCACAGGCTCCAAGTTGTCACCAGTTGGTGGCACTGTTTTGGGAGATTTTAGGTGTGGCCTCACTGGAGGAAGTGCGGCATTGGGGGCAGGCTTGAGCAGTCTCTGCTTCCGGTACTTGCTAGAGGACATAAGAGCGCTCTGCTTTCTCCTCAGGCTCCCTGCTGCCACCATGCCTCTCTGCCATGAGGGACTGACTCCTCTGGAACCACAAGCTCAAATAAACTCTTCCTTTTCTATGTTTCCTTGGTCACAGGGTTTTATCAGCAACAGAAAAGTAACTAATCCAGCCACCTTCCCAATTTTAAGTTTTGATGTGACAGAATAAAACTAAACCAGAAAAGCAGGATGCCTAGCAGGGGTTTAAAAGAAAAATGACAGAGACAGTTCTGCAGACAGACCATGCCAGCCTGACAGCAGAACAGGAGGAAGTGGAGCATGGAGCCCTTCCTCACACCTCTCCCGATGGTCCCAATGGCCAGCTCGTTGTTGTATTTCTACTGGTCTATCTTCTTTGGAGATGGTACAGGAGCTCCTCCCCTCAAAGTGGCAGTACCCAATCAGTGTGTCAGAACTCACGCCACGCCCCAGCCAGCCAGGTACCACGTGGTCTAGAAATCCACCTGCCACTGTGCCAGAAGCAGCTCCTGAAGGCTCTCCTAGCACGCACGTGCGCAGTGTGAGAGAAAAGCAAAGTGGCATCTCCAGTGCAGGCCTGGACAGAAGCCCCTCACCTGCACCAGCTCACTGAGCATGTCCACGTTTCTGAAGATGGTGAACCAGAACTCTGGGATGCCTTTGGGATTCGGCTCCTCGGCTGCTGCTTCCTCTTTCTCGGCGACGACTACTTTATTCTTCATGTCCCCCTACAAAGAAAAGTTCCAAAACAACAGTCACAAATTTATACATACCTCCAGGTCTTAACAGAGAATACACTTTTAAGATCCATCAAACATTTCTTCCTCTCAGGTCAGTATGGCTACACCATGAAGTCAGAAAAGGGATTCAAAGCACTGCACCCACAGTCATCTCCCAATAAAACCTCCCATTCAAGGAGAGGAAGCTGAAAAGATGGTAAATGGCCATCAGACTTGTGAAAGGCTATCCAGTCTGACTTGGTGAGCTGCATGTTGCCAGATGAAAATGAAGTCTGCATGAGCTCTCAACAGACTCATGGGAATGGCAGCCATTACTCTCAAAGTGGGGAAACTCCAGTTCAAGGCCAGGTGTAGTAACTCCAGCTCCCAGAGATCCGGCGCCCTCTTCTGGCCTCTGTGGGCACTGCATTGAATTTAAGTGCACTCATCATGTGCAATGCCTACAGAGGCCAGAAGAGTGTTGGGTCCCCTGGAATAAGAACCAAACCAAGGTCCTCTGCAAGATCAACCAGCGCTCTTAACTGAGCCATCTCTCCAGCCCCTGAAGTAGTGTTTTAATCAACAAAGTGCTTAGCAATTTGAGTGTGCAGTTAATAAGAGATGGGGCATGAGGGTAGAGGTACTAGATAAATCAGCATGGTGACCAGAAAGGCTTGTTAACAACAAGCTTCAGGCTGCTGAGATGAAGCAATCATCAAAGGACTTTGAAACCATCAGCTGGGCTTTTCTTGAATCATAAGGAATACACTGCTCTGTCACAGAAGCAGGTCAGGTTCTGCCCATAGTGAAAAGACCACTACCACAGTCATCAAAAGAGACCCTGGAAAGATGATGCTGAAGAACCAAAGCCACTTGTTACCTAAGTCAGGCTGACAGGGGCTTGGGTATGACTCTATAGAGGTAGAGAACCTGCCTTATATTTGTTGAGGCCCTGGGTTATATCCCTAGTGCCATTCAAAAAGAAAATTGGCTTTCATCCCAGCACTCTAGGAGGCAGAGGCAGGTGGATCTATGTGTTTTTTTAATTTTTTGTCTTTTTGAGACAGGGTGTCCCTGTAGCCCCAGCTGTCCTGGAACTCACTCTGTAGACCAGGCTGCCCTTGAACTCACAAAGATCCATCTGCCTCTGCCTCACGAATGCTAGGATTAAAGGCGTGCACCACCACACCTGGCTTCGGATCTCTGTGAGTTTAAAGTTAGCCTGGTCTACATAGTGTTCCAGGCCAGCTGGGGCTACAGGGAGACCCTGTCGAGGGGAGGGGAGGGGAGGGGAGGGGAGGGGAGGGAAAACAGGCTGGAGAGATGGCTCAGCAGTTAAGAGCACTGGCTGCTCTTACAGTAGATCCAGATTCAATTCTCAGCACCTACATGGCAGCTAAGAACTGTCCCTAACTCCACTTCCAGTGGATCTGACACCCTCTTCTGACCTCTGCAAGGCATTGCATGACATGGGTCAAATATATACATGCAGACAATACACTCATACAATTTTTAAAAAGGCAAAAAACTAGTGAAAATAAACTTTCATGTTAACTCTGGCATGCTGGAACTTTCTATGGCCTTAGAACAGACTATCCACCAGGGGAGGGGCTCCATCTCCTCTGTCACTTAGGCAGGCACAACACCAGAGAGTCAGTATTTCCTGCCCAGCCCTGTATTCAATACACTGCTGCACACATGTGGCCATGTCATAACTGACAGAACCACCTCAGATACCAAAGAACATCACAAGGGACCCATGTGCCCAACTGAGGGAGAAGAGTGCCGGCCACTAGGACTGGTCTCTGCAAAACTTTGGTGAAAATTGGGACAAAAAGCAATCAACGGCATTTACAAGGCCTTGGATTCCAATTCCCATTGCCAGAAAAATCAATTTACCAATAGTGCTCCTCCCAGCAGAGCCCGTGAAGCCCGTCTCACTCACCGCCAGCTTGTCCTCCTCCTCGTTCTCACTGTGCCACTCTGACTCTGCATCTGTCGGCTCCACATCACCAGTTATGAACTCTCTTCTCTACACAAAGATAAATGTCATCAGCATTTTAGGCCTCTGGAAACTTAAAGCTATTCCTATACCCTGCCTCATCAAGCCCCTGAGAAATCTGTGTGTATGTGTGCGGGGTCCTCATCTACAGGAGCTATAAAACTTAAGCACATTAACAGCCCACCTTGTCAAACAGAGGCTGGTACAGCGCTGCATACTTCCTCTCCAGGTCATGAACCTCTTCATAAAACTTGGCTTCTATGTGTGCACATCTCACCTGAAGCTGCTTCAGAGCATTAATTCTCCTCTTGACTGCTTTGGGTAAACTAGAAGACAGAACAGGCAAGACAGCCTTACTGCCTGCGAAGTAACTGTTACACACAAGGAGCATCCACACAAGAGGTCGTGAAAACCACTAGGTGCCAACAGGAAGGACTGACTTCATAAAAGAAAAACACAAGCTGCCACACAGGGAGAAAGGTTCAATCTCAAAAAAAAAAAGGGGGGGGGTGAATTTGCAAGAACTGCATCTTTTCCTAACCAAATTGGTAATGAAAAAAAGAGGAAGGAAGGAAGGAAGGAAGGAAGGAAGGAAGGGAGGGAGGGAGGGAGGAGGGAGGGAGGGAGGGAGGGAGGGAGAAAAAGAAGCTGGACACTGGGGTGCATGCCTATAACCTCGAGACTTGGGAGAAATTAAGTCTCTCATGAATTCAAGGCCAGCCTGAGCTACACAGCAATTTCAGGAACCCTCTTCACCCAAAAGGATAAAAACCAAGGCCCTAAGCTGTAGCTCACCTGTAGAGTGCTTGCTAGCAGCACAGAGCCCTGGACCAATCCCCCGAGTACCACCACCACCGCCACCCACACCCACACACCCACACACACACACACAAAAAAAAATCAAGGTCAGGCATGATGTTTCACACCTGTAATCACGGCAGTTGAGGATCAGGCATGCTCAAGACTAGCTCGGGCTACATGACCACACGACACTCTATCTTAAAGAAACAAAGACTTGGCCAGTGAGATGGTTACTGTGTCAAAGTGCTGCCAAACCTAACCACCCAAGTTTGATCCCCAAAACTAACACAGTGCAGAGAACTGATCCCTTCACACCACTGTGACCTCCACGTGTGCACCCCTCCAAAAGAAGAAAATAGATAAATGCGATAAAAAAAAGAGCACAAACCAACTTGTCACCCTAAACCCAGAGACCAGCTACAGTAGCAAGCTGGTCAGGGCTCAGACACCTCATGAAACTTCTGCTAAGTGATGTCAGCTACGAGCAACTCTGACTTTCCATTTCATTTTTTTTTCTCTTGCATTTCTAGGATCATTCCTAAAATCAAGTCACAAATTTTTAACCCATAAAAATTCTTTACATTAAACCCAAACAATGGCCCTGGGTAAACTACTGGGTCACAGGAGCAAGTCTCAAGCACAGGGTATGACAGGAAGCCAGCAACAGTCAGGCTCTGCTCACCCCAATAAGCACACAGCCCAAGGCTGCACAACTACCACCACCCAGAGTCCCTCTCAGTGAGCCAGCACAGCACACCATCTGCTCAGTTTCAAAAGCCAAGGCAGACAACGATGGCTCATCTCTTCAGAAGGAAGACAGGCAGGCCCTGAGAAGCCCTGTCCCAGGATGAGCTGACAATCTGTGAAGTCTTCCTAACCTGCCACAGGATGGCATCGGGTGGCACCTAGGAGGCAAGTGGGTCTGCTCCACACATGGCAGCAACACCCATGTTGCAGGCCAGGACCTGGCTCCTTGAAACACACACCCTGTGCTGGCACTCCAAGACATGGAAATGGATTGTCCTGTGGTTGTTGGTGTAGCTCACATCTAACTGGTGCTGTACTTACGTTTCTATGTAGCTGGAAGGCGTGTGGGAGACATTGTCAAGTCGTTCCTGTAAAGCTGCCAGAACTTGCGGATTCTGCATCACCTGATCTGTAAGCTTTTCTATTAAGAATTAGAAACAAGACCAGAATTAACAGTCAAGAACCCAAAATACCAAGACAGAGTCCAGCCTAGTACTCAGGCCTGTCATCACCCAGCTACTCGGAAGGAAGGTTGATCTCAAAAGTAGAGAGCTGGGTGCTTGCCCAGCATACTCAGGCCCTAGAGTTCAACCCTCAGTACCACAGAACTTTGTGTTCTCATATTTCCTAGTGCTTCTCAGGCCAATACGCAAAATGGAGAAGAGGCCTGTGCTGGGCCTGGAAGAAGAGCTTCAGAAGCCTGGGTTTGCTTTTAAAAAGACCAACACTTCCCTCCTTGGCTTTGCTTAGCTACTCATTTCTAAATATAGTAAAACACTTGTTTTTTTGAGAACTTATTTTAAATGCAGTTGTAAAGTTGTAAACTCTCTGCTAATCAACTGAGTGGGTAGTTGGAGACACCTAGAGATTCTTGGTTCTCCCTTAACCTCACATCTGAGATCACTACTAAATAGGAAATTCAGGGGTCCCAGCTCTGCTTTCACCCTCTCCAGTCCTCTGGTGTCTAGATGCCAGGGAGAAGAACGAGACAGGCTTCTCAATCCAAAGGGTCACCTACCAGCTAGGTGTCTTCCCACCCACCCATTTCCTTCAAACTCCCCTCCTGTGAAAGGCACCTGTGGGCCATTTTGTTCCCCTGACAGCTTACAGCAGACTTAATACTGATCTGTATTTACAACCCATTTCCCATACAAAGGTGAGAGCAAGAGAGTAGTACTCCCTTTCCTAGGTGATATGGAGCCAACAAATACCTATTTAGGCAAAGACTTTTTCAAGCGATTTTCCTCTCACTGTACAGCCAAGGCTGGCCTAGAACTTGAGACCGTTCTGCTCAGACTCTGAAATGCTAAAACTGCCTAGCACATCACCAGACCAGCTCAGACATACTGATTAAAAATGTTTTCACACACACAAAATATAATAATAAAAATGTTTTCACATTACTGTCGCTGTGTGTGGGTGAGAGGACAGCTTGAGAAATTGGTTCTCTTCCTCTACCATGGTGGTGAGGATCAAACTCAAGCTGTCTGGGTGGCACAACCAACACTCTGACATAACACAGGCATGTCCAGCTCATCACATACAGGTTTCTTCATGGGGAAAGATGCCACACATAAATTCGTGGACCCAATGACGTGTCTGGGTTTTGCTTCAAAACAAGCTGGGAAGAAGTCCAGGGCCAGGATGAGTCTGCTCAGAGCTTCGGTGCCTAGGGCACGTGAGGGTCACGGCAGGAATGGTGCTGCGCCCTATTCTGGACAGTCTGAATTTCTAATCACTAAATGAGGTACTGATTTTCATCTTGGACAGAAATCCATTACTGGTACTATTATAATAAACAGTTCTGGCCAAGCACAGTGTAATCCAACCACTTGGGAGGCAGAGGCAGTGGGATCTCTATGGATTCAAGGCCAGCCTGGTCTACACAGCAAGTTCCAGGACAGCTGGGACTACAGGGAGACCTGTAGTCTCAAAAGGACAAATTATTATTAATAATAATAAACAGTTCTGAAGAAGAGATTCTGGCCCGCCACAAAAATTCTCCAGTGAGCACATCATCTGTGTGGACTAACCAGTGTTATTCGCATTTTTCGCAGCCTCCACAGAATCTGCAGGAACTCCATCTGAAAAACTGAAACACCAAGTTTTACAAGTATTATAAAGAAACCCCTGCAGAGAGCATGAACTGGCATTTCTCACACTTCCCCCACACTAGGGATCTGTGCAGCATCTCGTTAAGTGGAAAAGAACTGACATGAATGTGTTGTCCAAGGAGACACTCCATTCTAGAAGGTTAAATGCACCTAGCACCCCGCCCCCCAGGGCTCTTAATTTGCAACCTTTGCCAAAGCTTTTTTTTTTGTCTTTTTGAGACAGGGTCTCCCTGTAGTCCCAGCTGGCCTGGAGCTCACTATATAGACCAGGCTGGCCTTAAACTCAAGAGATCCGCCTGCCTCTGTCTCCCAAGTGCTGGAATTAAAGGCATGAGCCACCACGCCTAGATCACATATTCTTTTTAAAAAAATGTTTACTTTAAGCTGGGCATGGTGGCACACACCCTTAATCCCAGCACCTGGAGGCAGAGGCAGGCAGATCTCTATGAGTTCAAGGCCAGCCTGGTCTACACAGTGAGTTCCAGGCCAGATGGGGCTACAGGGAGACCCTGTCTCAAAAAGACCAAAAAGTAAAATAATTTTAATTTTCGGGCTGGAGAGATGGCTCAGTGATTAAGAGCTCTGCCAGCTCTTACAGAGGACTGGGGTTCAATTCCTATTACCAACACCACTAATGACTAATGACTAACAACTGCCTGAAACTGTAGTTCCAGGGGAATCTGATACCCTCTTCTGACCTCTGTGGAGATTACACAACATGGGTGCACCTACCTACATGCAGGCAATATACTTGTACACATAAAATAAAAATAAGCCGGGCGTGGCAGCGCACACCTTTAATCCTAGCACCCAGGAGGCAGAGGCAGGCGGATCTCTGTGAGTTCAAGGCCAGCCTGGTCTACAGAGTGAGCTCCAGGACAGCTGGGACTTACAAGGCAGACCCTGTCTTGAAAATACCAAAAAAATAAAGTATTTTCTTTTTTTTTAATTATTAGTGTATTTTTTTTTAATTTTTATTTATTTTTATGTGTATGAATGTACTGTCTGCTTGTAGGTTTGTGCACACGTGTCGTGCAATGCTGTGAAGGTCAGAAGAGGGTGTCGGATTCCGCTGGAACTGGAGTTAAAGACGGTTCTTAGCCACCATGTGGGTGCTGGGGATCGAACTCGGGTCCTCTGCAAGAGCAGTTGGCGTTCTTAACTACTAGGCCATCTCTTCAGCCCAAAATAAAGAATTTTCAAAAAATTTTATTTTTATGTGTATGAATGCTTTACCTGCATGTACATAAATTGCACCATGAGTGCACAATGCCCTCAGGGGCCACAAGAGGGCACTGGACACCCCCAGAACTGGAGTTATGCACTGCTGTTAGCCACCATATGGCTGCTGGAAACCAGACCCACGTCCTCTACAAGCATAGCCAGTACTCAACCACTGAGCCATCTCTCCGGCTCCACTGCCAAAGCTTCTTAATTTCCATTTTCGCTCTGAGACAGCCTTAGTACCTCAGGCTTGGCAGTCCCCCATCTCTGGTTTCCTGAGTGCTGAGATTACAGGTGTGAACCACCACACCTGGCCTGAGTTTTAGTTGTAAGATAGAAAAAATTTGTGCGCATTTGAGAACTGGTACCGGTGGAGTCCAGAGGTATCAGATCTCCCAGAGGCTGAAATTACAGAGGGTTGTGAGCCACCTGACATGGGTGGTGGGATCAAACCCAGGTCCTCTGGAAGAGCAGTACAGCACTAACCACTATGACATCTCTCTAGCCATTCAAACCACACCAACCGACATGATACTATTTGGTCAGGCTCATACAAGGGCCTTGTCCACTGTGGCCACAGTGCTCTGAATGCGGACCACACAGCAATCACCAGAACAACTAATGCTACAAGCACAGGCTAACAGGAAGCTGGACACTAAGGCACAACTTGAGCGGTGGTGAAGAAACATGGGCAAAGTACAAGTATCTATGCATGAAATGACCTAATACCACTACCCATTATTTTGCATGCTGACTAAAAAAAGGAACCCCACAGAGACATGGACCAACTTTAGTGTCCCCCCCACACACACACACACAAAAATCCATCCTGGTGTCCAAGGTAACTTGTGGTTTCACCAGGGTGGGAAACGTGGAGCTGAGGCCAGGGAGCATGATGGCTGCTCTTTCCACAGCAGGTCTCCCAGTGTCAGCATCCAAGACACATGTGACAGCAATTTCCTTACAGCACAAAAGGGAAAAATAAGAGTGCCACCAGTTGGAATTTTAAATGCATTTACTTTAATTCTAAAATTTCTGGAATACAGCGTGGCTCTGCTCCCTAATTGAATTTTAAACTCCAATAAACAAAGTCCATTTTGGCTTACCTGTTATCTGCCATCTGAACACTTATATCCCCTGCAAATGAGAAGAGTTAAAAAATTACATTCACAGAAAGAACTTTTTGTGCTCTCAACACTAATGATGGAGATCCACTGGGGGGAAGCTGAAGCTTTTCAGGTGTTAAGGAACTGTCCCAATCTTGCCGGAAGCTATTTAAGCACACACCTCAAACCTCAGGACACTTAAGATCTACGTTTGCCAGGCACAGCTCACACCTTTAATCCCAGCACTTCGAGGCAAAGCCAGGTGGATCCCTGTGAGTTCAGGCCAGCCAGGGTTACACAGTAAGACCCCATGTAAAAACAAACAAGGAAAAGATAAAGAAAAGAAAAAGGAGCCAAGGTTGGTGTTATACATCTTTAATCCCAACCCTCGGGAGAAAGAAGCAGATAGATCTGTGAGTACAAGGCCAGCTTGGTCCACATAGTGAGTTTCAGGCCAGCTAGGGAGACAGCGAGACCCTATCTCAAAAAGAAACAGAGAAAGCAAAAAAAAAAAAAAAAAAAAAAAAAAAAAAAGTAAGAACAGATTTCAATGTTGTAACTGTAACCGACACAATGGCTGAGAATGACCTTGAAACTTCTGACATTCTATTTCCAAGTGCTGGATTACAGTTGTGTGCACCATGTTGGGGTGTGTGGCACTCAGGAGGCAGAAGCAGGTGAATCTCCATGAGATAGAGGCCAGCCTGGTCTACATAGCAAGTTCTGGGCCTCTGGGGCTACAGGGAGACCCTGACTCAAAGCACTGCACACCCACACCATCACCCTTTCCCAATCCCAGCTTCCTCTCCAGAGAACCCAGCACCTTCTGCGGAGTTCGAACTCAGTGGCTACAGGAAATCTCACCCTTTTCCCTGCCAGCTCACATCCTTTGCCATTTGCTGTTACCATGGACAGAGATCCCAAAATCGTGACCCACACTTTCTCACATTATATACCCAAGAGGTGAGACACGTAGGTCTTCATCTTGGCTGACGAAATTCTAACAACGAACACTATTCTCCTGTGCTGAACACTGAGATGAGATTTATGATTTAGTTGTCTCCATGAAGATCTGTCAAACGTGTCCTTCCACCCCCAGTTATTCTCAATTTATATGGCCAGAGGATTTTCATCTAAGATTTCTGGGTCATAAAAGTATGAATGGAGCCTAGGATCTTCTGCCTAGCTGGCTGCATACTACTATCACCTACACTTTGGCCACAGAATTCATTAGCGCCTCTATCTGGAGGAGATGGCCCTCCTGAAGCAACAGCCTTTTTACCAACAGTGCGTGCCCAGCCACAGCTTAGTTCCCAGCACCTCCTGTACTGGAAAAGGGCTGATGTGCCCGGCATGTCCAGTTTTATACTCCACAGCAGCTGAACCAAGGCACTAAGCCCTTCATGGAGGGAGGAGAACAGCCGGCTTCCTCCAGGCTCAGAGCTGAAAGATGGGGAATTCAAATGCAGACTTTTCTCATTCTTCCCTCTTGCTGCCATTAACCATTTGCTGCCCGTTCCTGCTCAACTGCAGACTGATACTTCACTCAGAGTCCTGCTGTTCTGCCACACTTCCCTGTGTCTACACAGCGTTAGTTCAGAAGGTTCCCGCTGTACCCTATGTATCCAGAGCATTTAATACCTGCTGTACAGAAAGATGTGGATTTGTTGTCTTTTTGAGACAGGGGCTCCCCATAGTCCCAACTGTCATGGAACTTGCTATGTAGAGCAGGCTAGCCTTGAACTCACAGAGATCCTCCTGCCTCTGACTTCCAAGTGCTGGGATTAAAGACATATGCTGGCACACCCATCCAAGTAAGGCCCTTGAATGTGTGCACACATGCCTCTACACAGGCCAGAGAGTGCTAGCCCTCCATGGAGAGGCTCCTCCAGTTCTGGAGGCCGCACTGGTGAGTCAGTCAGTCGCTTAGCTTCCATCCACGTGAGGCGCATGCTGGCCACTGCAACTTTTGGTGCTGTGATGATAGGCAGTTAAATACAACCCCACACAATATTCTCCCTACCTACACACACAAAATAGAACTACCACCACATATGATACCAAGAGGAGGAAATAAATAAAAATAAAAAAAGAAAGTAATCTTAACAACAAAAAAAAGATAAGAGCTGGGCCTAGTGGCACATGCTTTTTAATCCCAGCACTCCAGAGGCAGGGGCAGGTGGAACCCAGATCAAGACCACCGGCCTGGTCTACACAGCAAGTTCTAGGCCAGGTGGGGCTACAGAGAGATCCTATCTCAGGAAAAAAAAAAAAAAAAAGGAAAAAAAGAAAAAGATTTTGCATAAAACACCATGCAGAGGAAAGGCGCGCACACTCAGCACCATGGGTTGAATGTGGCTGCAGCACTGCAGCTTTATCTTAGCCACACAACATTGCTCTGCACCTGTCTCATGGTCCATAGTCTAGAAGCAACACACCTGAGGCAGTTACGGAGGCCAAATGCCTGTCACCCTGGGACCCCCATGCAGTGTCTTGTCCTTGATCAAGTCAAGCATCATTTCCTTCATAATGTGCAGTGTCATGTGGAGTGTCGACATACTCCAAATTCAATTAGCCACATCTCATCACCATGAACTACCCTGTTCACCTAACGCCAGAAGTCACAAAGACCCATCAAGTTTGCAGGTTTGGGAAAAACATCACTGTTCTATGAAGCCACGGTTCTAAGTCTTGCCAGTCAAACCATTTTTGAAAGGGATCAGAACCAGACATAATGGTGCACACTTATGATCCAGTACTCAGGGGTTGGAGGTAGGAGGACCAGTTGTTCATGGTCATCCTGCATCCTGGCTACACAGCCAGTTTGAGGCCAGCTTGGGCGGGTCTTAAAAAAAAAAAAAAGAAAAAGGAAATCAAGTTAGATTATGAAGACGGTGGGGAACCCTGAATGAACTCTGCAGCAGTTCAGCTCCACCAGGCTTACACCCTGCTGATCCCAGCAGGACACCACGACCACGGCATTATGGAGGCATGCTCTTTCATGACCCAAGGGAATAATTTTCCTTAAACTTATTTTTTTACTTATGTCTATGAGTGTTCTGCCTACATGTATGTAAGCATACCACATGTGTGGCAGAGGCCATTATAGAGGAGAGGGTGTCAGAGCTCCTAGAACTGGAGTTTCAGGCAACTGTTAGCCACCACGAGAGTGCTGGGAGCAGCCTCTCCAGCCCCCATGGGGAATACTTTTTAAACCTTTGTAGCAAATCATCTAATATAATTTAGATTCCTTCATGTATGTTTGTGTGAATGCATACCATGCATGGGGTCCCCAGAGTGACCATAAAGTGGTGTCAGATCCATGGAGCTGGAGCTACAAGGCAGTTATGGGCTGCCTGGTGGGGCTGCTGGAAACTGTACTTTCATTTCTGCAGACCCAGATTCCTAATTTTTAACTAAGAACATTTCTTCTCTAGCTCAAACAACTATATAATTTTTTTTTTTTTTTTTTTTTTTTTTTTTAAAACAGGGCCTCCCTGTAGTCCCAGCTGTCCTGGAACTCACTCTGTAAACCAGACTGGCCTTGAACTCACAAAGATCCGCCTGCCTCTGCCTCCTGAGTGCTAGGATTAAAGGCGTGCACCACCACACCCAGATACAACTATATAATTTTAAAGAGTATATTTATGTATACAAGTGCATAAGTGCACCTTATACTCACTGAGGCACAGAGAGGGCCTCAGATCCCCTAAAACAAATTACTGATGGTTGTTGGCTGCCACACAGGTGCTGCTGGCAACAGCCTGGGTCCTCTTAACTGCTGAGCCACCTCTCCACCCCTAACTACACAATTTTAAATTGGGCACTTGTAGAAGGCTAGAACTGTAGAGTGTGGTGACATTCAACGAGCTCCTCCTATGGACCATCAGTCCCACAAAGTCAAAGGTCCTTAAAGTCTTTACATGAGGTAAGAAAATGACTTAAAATCAGATGAGGCCAGAGGCGCTCGGTGGGTAAAGTGTCTGCTGTCAAGCCTGGTGACCAGAGTTTGATTATTGGGTTCCACATAATGGCAGGGGAGAACTGCCTCTAAGCTGTCCTCTGACACCCAAATTCGTGCACGTTCCCACACAAATGTAATTTAAAATGTTTTTAACTAAATTAAATATACTTCATGTACTACATGACTTCAGAATTCCTTGCACATTATGGTATTAAATTATGGTCCACACAGGCAGGAAAATGTCAGGCTGACTCTATGGAGCTTAGGGTGGTCAGGTCCTCAAGGAGCACCAGCTCACATCAACTCAGAACCATGTCAAAGGGTTCAGTTGGCGCTCTTTTTTTTTTTTTTTTTTTTTATTTTTTTTTTTTTTTTTTTTTTTTTTTTTTTTTTTTTTTTTTTTTTTTTTTTTTTTTTTTTTGTCCCCGCCCCAACTCCCCGGTCCTTTGATTTGTTTTCCTTTCCTTTTTTTTTTTGTACAACTTTTCCCCCCCCCCTCCCCCCCCTTCTGCCCCCGCCCCTCCCCCCCCTGCCCCGCCTTACCT
>VZQC01012659.1:4911737-4940065 GCA_009823505.1 Rhizomys pruinosus
GAAAAAAAAAAAAAAAAGGTTCAAAGAATGACCTGTTCTGAGGAATCAAGACACCCACCTAGGCCATCCCAGTCTTGCCAGTGCCTAAGGCCCAAAGAGCACAGGTCTCACACTGGTCTGGTCGGATCCTGAACCAGCCTGCTGTCACCACTCCTAGTGCTGTCCCAAAAGCCAGTGGGCAAATGCGAACACTTAACACCAGGTAACTCTAGACTCTAGACTCGGGGTGAATGATGCTAGCTGGGCTGTGGCTCAGTAGTAGAGTACACACTCAGCATGCTGGGCTCATTCCAGACCCCCCAAAATGGGCCGTTAACCAACACTTCTTTCCTTTAGCCTTTTCATCTTTAAGCAATTAAAAATACAGGTTTTGGGTCTGGAGGGACAGTGCAGTGGTTCTCACAGCACCTCTTGCAGAGGACCCAGGTTTGATTCCCAGCACCCACATGGGAGCTAACAACCCTCCATAACTCCAGTTCTAGGGGACCGGATGCCCTCTTTGGACGTCCACAGGCACTGCACAATACAGATGCAGGTACATTCATACAAGCAACATACTCATACACATAAAATATATATATATAAAAAAAATCCCACGAAGCCAGATGCAGTAGCAAACGCCTGCAGTCCCAACACACAGGAAACTGGTAGAGTTCAAAGCCAGGCTGAACTATACAGTGAAACCCTGTCTAAAAACAAAAAGAAAAACAAGCAGGCTAGGGATGTAGCTTGATTGGGAGAGAGCTTAGCAATCAATAACCCATGAGTCCCAGGTTTAGCCCACACCCAGCTACAGCAAGATCTAGGCCAGCAGGGGACACATGAAGCTCCGTCTCTACAACAGCCAAGCCTGGTGGTACAGGCCTTTAATTCCAGAACTTAAGCAGCAGAGAGGAGTGATCTTTGTGAGATGGAGGCCAGCCTAGTCTATGTAGTGAGTTCCTGGTCAGCTGGGGCTACAGGGAGACCTGTCTCAAAATGACCAAACAAAAAACCTCACAAAGCCGGGCGTGGTAGTGCACGCCTTTAATCCTAGCACTTGGGAGGCAGAGGCAGGCCAGCCTGGTCTACAGAGCAAGTTCCAGTACAGCTGGGGCTACAGGGAGACCCTATCTCGAAAATACCAAAACAAACAAACAAACAAACCAAAAACCTCACAAAATAAATAGCACCCTAAGTGACAACAGAGAGATGCTGCAGGCTAAGACAAACCAAGGAGCCACAGCCATAACAGAAGCTGGAAAAGATGGGGAAGGAGCCACACTACAGGCCTCAAGAGAGCATGGCTGCCAATAAGCTGACTTTCTACTTCTGACCCATCTGAAACAAAATGTTTTCCTCCATGTAACATAAAAGTTATCTGACAATGCTTTATTGGGGTGAGGGTATGTGCAAGAGCACTCGAGGCCAAAGGACGACATGGGTGTCCTGCTCTATCATGCTTCACCACCTCCTCCTTGAGACAGTCTCTCACTGAACCCGAGGCTACCCATTTGGGCTACGGCACACCTGGCTTTTCACCTGGGCTCAGGGTTTCCAAACTGAAATCCTCCTGCTTGCACCAGTGCTCTCACCCACTGAGCCAACTCTCCAGCTCCAATAATAAAAATATTTGGGAGGCAAGTGTGGTAGCCTTTAATCTCAGTACTCCAGAGCCAGAGGCAGGCAGATCTCTGAGATCAAGGCCAACCTGGTCTCTATAGCGAGTCCCAGGCTGGCTGGGACTACAGGAAGACCCTATCTCTGAAAGACCAAAGAAAAATTTGTTACTGGTATTACATTTTTATGGGGGGATGGGACAAGTAGAGGTCAAAGAGGAACGTCCAGGAATCATGTCTCTCCTTCCACCATGTGGGTCCCAGGGATGAAACTCAAGACATCAGGCTTAGGAAGAAGCACCTGCACCCACTGAGCTACCCCACCAGCCCATAATACAGATATTTCTGAGACAGTCAGATGTGCATTACAGATAAGCTCAGACTGAGGGTGTGAGGTGATGGTACAGGATCACAACACTGAGGATGCTAGATGATGGTACAGGATCACAACTCTGAGGATACTAGTTGACGTTGCAGGATCACAACTCTGAGGATGCTAGATGACGGTAGAGGATCACAACTCTGAGGATGCTAGGTGACAGTACAGGATCACAACTCTGAGGATGCTAGATGATGGTACAGGATCATAACTCTGAGGATGCTAGATGATGGTACAGGATCACAACTCTGAGGATGCTAGATGATGGTACAGGATCACAACTCTGAGGATACTAGGTGATGTTACAGGATCACAACTCTGAGGATACTAGATGATGGTACAGGATCACAACACTGATGATGCTAGATGATGGTACAGGATCACAACTCTGAGGATTCTAGATGATGGTACAGGATCACAACTCTGAGGATGCTAGATGATGGTACGGGATCACAACTCAGGATGCTAGATGATGGTACAGGATCACAACTCTGATGATACTAGATGATGGTACAGGATCACAACTCTGAGAATACTAGGTGATGTTACAGGATCACAACTCTGAGGATGCTAGATGATGGTACAGGATCACAACACTGAGGATGTTAGATGATGGTACAGGATCACAACTCTGAGGATGCTGGATGATGGTACAGGATCACAACTCTGCTTCAAAATTTTTCTTCAGTGTGTAACAGCAATGCAATCAGTCAACCTGTCCACAGTTCAACTCAGTAGACCCAGGGCCTAGCAAAGGACTTGTCATGACACAGGTGGCCAAGAAATCTTTGTCTCATCACTTCCCTGCTGCTGAGTGGCAGTGCAGCTGTTACTTGTGAGCAGCAGGGGACCAGAAGCCCCCAGTCTATGCTTAGGCAGTTTCAGAAGGCACAGGATGATGACATTTCCTTAGTCATGCCTGCTTATAAAAAATTGCCACCAGATGACAGTGGGACTGCCAGGAGGCCCAATCATCATGCTTCAAGCACAAAGTGAAACCCTTCTCTGATACTGGAGGAGAGCAGTCTTCTGTGCTCCCCTCCTTCCTGTGCCCCTTCAGCAACATTAGGAAAATTTTGAGAATATGAACAAAGCCAACAGTGAGATGTTTTCCTAACTCAGTATTGAAGATCTTGTCATCTTGTCAGGAAGGCACTTCCTTGCCCACTGTACTAGAAATTACAACCTCCCAAACCCCGGTCTTCCCTTCCCTCCAAAGCTTCTACCACCCCTGACTTGCTTGTCTGCTCCCACTGCAAAGGAAAGACCACTATCTTTCGTGGAAGAAATCATACTACAGTGCTGGTGTATGAGTAAGACACCAAGCCAATGGCCGCTGAGGTACAGGCTGTTATCACTTTAATCACAGCCCTTGGGAGGCAGAGGCACATGGATCTGGTCTACCTAGTGAGTTCCAGGCCAGCTAGGGCTACACAGTGAGACTCTGTCTCAAAAAAAACAAACAAAAACAAATCTAAAACCCCCGACCTCCCTCTCAGATAACTGAGTTAATGAGTACTTAAAAGACTGTTAAGACAGTCCTTGTACAGAGGAAGCTCAGAGCCCATCTCTCTCCCACATGCCAAAACTACCTGGCTCTGACCAGCTGCCTTTCCCCCTGGACCCAGGCTGGAAGCACATTTAGTTATAGCAGCTGACAGGAGACACCACCCAGGGAGGGAATTTAAGGCTACACAGCAAGATCAAAAGGTAAAGTTCACAAAGCAATCTTCTGTAGTCTTCATACTCCAAAAATACAATGCACCTTCTGTTACTCAAAACTCACCAAGAGTCAACAGACCAAGCACTGGGCCTCCTCCTCAGCAGGCGGGGGAGCCAGTGACTGCTGGATGAAAGCAAGTCACCACACCAAACTACTTCAAAATGCCTTCAAAGTCAAGCCCAAGACACCACTATCTACCTATCAAAAAAGGCCTCCCAGTGGCTGACTACTCCATGTTGCTAATCAGAGGGAGGCTGAGGTGAAAGAGTGCTGAATGCAGTCCACCAGCAGCAGCTCCCTACCACTGTGGTGGGTAGAAGCAGTGAACCAACATCAGCCTTTAAAACCTGGAAATACAGCCGGGCATGGTGGCGCACGCTTTTAATCCTAGCACTTGGGAGGCAGAGGCAGGCGGATCATTGTGAGCTCAAGGCCGGCCTGGTCTACAGAGTGAGTTCCAGGACAGCTGGGGCTACAGAGAGACCCTGTCTCAAAAAGACCAAAAAAATAAATAAAATAAAATAAAATAAATAAATGCTGGAAATACACTGTTTTTTCCTTTTTACCACAAATTTTGCTGTAGCTCCACCTGCCTCTGCCTCTGTCTCCTAAGAACTGGGATTACAGGTACACACCAGTAGATCCATGTGCACTCCTTTTTTAAACAAAAATGTTGGAACTCCTTTAGCTGGAATACCAAACTAAACTCCCAGAAGGCTCACGGCTGCTGTGCCTCACAGTCAGGTCTAGGCCATAACTGAGGGCCTGGATCCCAGCAGCAAAGGGTCACTCCTTCACGAATTTTTAAAGTACTGTCTTGCCCAGAAAGCATTTTTCTTGTAAAACAAAAATTTTAGGTTCTCAGACAAATCTTTTTTTGTTGTTTGTTTTTCCTTGCACAGGGGCCATGCTAATCTTCTCTGTATCATTCCAATTTTAGTATATGTGCTGCCAAAGAGAGCACTTTTTTGTTTTTAAACCAACACAACACAAACTTTTGTAAAGGATTTAAACGGCACACAACAGAAAGGTGGCTGCCAGGAAATTGGCACACTCCGACAAGACAGGGTAAAAATTCTGATGGGCAAACAGAAAGAGAACATTTCCTAGTTGTGAAGTCAAATGCTCAGGCCAGCTGGGACTGTGGATGGCCACACCCACCTTAATGGGCAGACTGTTAAGATTCCAACACAATCTCAGACTATGAAGTGGTCGAGCTAGCCCAGCTTCACCCCACAAAAGTAGGAACACAAGCTAGCCCATCTCTAAGAGCTCTGCCCCATAGAAGTAGGAACACGAGCTAGCCCATCTCTAAGAGCTTCGCCCCACAGAACTACAAGCCATCACCTCCTGGTAAACCCTGTGCTCAACATCCTTATGAAGCTGCTCTCAAATGGCCAAACCTCACCACCACCACCACCAGCTGTGCTTTATAAAGACAACATCCTAAAATGAATAATGTTTTTCCCCAGAAATTTCAGTGATTAAGGTTACTAACCCAGAAGAAAGAAATCAGCTATTATGAAGACTCGGAACAATTTCTCCAGTTACTCTGTGCTCACCTTGAAAACAGTTCAGGATAATAAAACACAGATACATGGACAGACACTGTCAACCTAGAGCATAGCTATTAAATATTAAAGAGAGAAATATTAAAATGATGCACAAAATTAGAGAAGCATCCTTAAAATGACCCTGAACTGGGAAGGTTATAATTACTATTTCATTTACATGAGTCCCATTTGTAAGAAATTAACATTTTTAACTGGGCACCACGATCCACACCTTTAATTCCAGCACTTGGGTGGCAGAGGCAGGGGGATTTCTGTGAGTTTGAGGCCTGCTCTCCATAGTGAGTTCCAGGCCAGCTGGGGCTACAGGGAGACCCTTTCCCATCTTCCCCCATAGAGAAATTAACATTTTTTTTTTTTATTTTTATTTATTTATTTATTTATTTATTTCTGTATGTGTATGAATGTACTGTCTGCATGCAAGTCTGTGCACCCGTGTCGTGCAACGCCGCGGAGTTCAGAAGAGGGTCTCGGATTCACCTGGAACTGGAGTTCTCCTGGAATTGGAGCTTCAGACGGTTCTCAGCCGCCATGTGGGTGCTGGGGATCGAACCCGGGTCCTCTGTAAGAGCGGTCGGCGCTCTTAACCGCTAGGCCATCTCTCCAGCCCCGAGAAATTAACATTTTTAAATGACAGAGGTTTTAATTTCAATCTTTGTAAATCTCAGGAGTTCACCTTCAAAACCTATGTTCACATCCACACATATACACTAAAACCAGAAAGACAAAAAAAATAGTAGCCTGGGCCCAGAACAAGGACAGTGCCACGCAGTCCATGTTTTTGTTCCCACCAAGCAAGCTGTCTGACTACCCATAGCCTTAATAACCTTATAATAAACTTTTTATCCCCCCCCCAAAAAAAAAAAACTGAAAGAAAACTCTTCCTGTGGCCAGACAAGCCAGAAGAAGCTACCACAATGGGAAAATTCATCCATCAACTTCACCTGACAGGTAACCCAGGGCTCCACGGCTGGCTTGAGTCATCTCCTGCTTTAACTTTGGGACTATCCCTCAAGCCTGTCCCTGCCCTCCTTCCTCTGAAACTCAAGTATACATTTGCACGGAATTTATTCCAGCAATTGTTAACCCCAGTCTGAAATAATCTTGAAATCCGTGGGGAAGAAATTAGGGTTCCCTGGGATAAAGTCTGCTGGAAAAGATGCGCCCAGCCCAAGCCCTCAGAGGCAACAGACTCAGTGCAATAAAAAACAAGTAGCTCCGCCGGGCATGGTGGCGCACGCCTTTAATCCTAGCACTTGGGAGGCAGAGGCAGGCGGATCTTTGTGAGTTCAAGGCCAGCCTGGTCTACAGAGTGAGTTCCAGGACAGCTGGGGCTACAGGGAGACCCTGTCTCGAAAAGACCAAAAAAAAACAAGTAGCTCCTCATTAAACTCCACTCCTGGGGCTGGAGAGATACATCAGCAGTTAAGAGCACTGGCTGCTTTTAGTTAGTTAAGAGCACTTTTGCTTTTGCAAAAGACCCGAGTTCAATTCCCAGCACCCACATGATAGCTAACAACTGTCTGCTGGCACTACACGACACGAGTGCACTTAGATGCACGCAGACACTACACGAATACACATGAAAAAAACAAAACTCCATTCCTTCCCTGCGAAGCAGCAGCAAACCCGAGTCAAGTTAAAACCTGCAGGATTTGCACCCTAGCTGCCACCATGTCAAGCCATCACACTTCACACCACAGGGCCTGTTTCCCCCGAAGTTAAACGGGGAGAAAAAAGGCAGATGAGCATTCCTAGCCCAAAGATTCAAAGCAAGACTTCTCGAACTTTATTCCTGACGTTGGCTTTGCAGATTCATCTGACAAACCTACAAACATTCCAAACTGTGAAATGTCTCTCGTGTAAGAGTCGTCTCCCGTAAGCCATACAGCCTGTTGCTTCCATCTCCCAGATTATCCTGCACTGAGTTAATATATGCCAAGCGCTGTAAACAGCGATTAGTCACTGAGAGGTAGCTACTACGACCGGAGGGCGACCAGACATTAGGTCCAAGGACTTAAAACTTGGGCTGAAGGAAAAATTCCGCAAGCCCATTACGGTGCAGCAGAGCGTCCTCCAAAAAAGGGAGCACGTCCAGACACGGGGTTGGGGGGTGCAGGGAATAGGAGGGTGCAAAGGACGCGGGGAGCCCGCAATCCGCCTCGGGGAGACCCCCGGGTGGGGACCCCGAGCACCGCCGGCCTCCCGGCCCCGCAGTGGACGGACCCGGCCTAGCCCGGCCAGGGAGGGCAGACCGGGGTAAGGCGCGCGGGCTCACTCACCGTCCGGGCGGACGCCCCAGTTCTCCGCAGACACGCGGTCCCCTCCCCTCGGCCTGCCGCGTCCCGGCTGCGTACCGCCCGCTCCGCTCGGCCAGGCCCCGCAGGTCCGGCTTCACGCTGGCCGCGGCTTCAGGTGCACCCCGAGGACCGCGAGGAGGCCGCGGCGGGAACAAAGCGCGCTGACCTTCAGCCGGGGGCGGGGCGGGGAGGAGGGGACGCCGCCCGCCGCATGGGCCACAGCCGCCTGCGGACGAGGAACCGCCTCGCCGCCACCCGCCCCCGCGCTCGGCCGCCGCCGCCCCCCCCCGCCCGCGGGCCCGGCCCACCCCACCCGGCCCCTCCTCGACCGCCCGCAGCACCGTTACCCGCCGGCGCCGCACCTCGCGCCTCCTGCGGCAGTGGCGCCTGTGCTTTCGCTCGCTCCGGGGTTGCGCCGCCGTGGCCTCCAACAAAGCTGCCTGCCATTGGTCGTGTTACTAGGCCCCGCCCCCTGCTAGCAAGACGGGCTGCGATTGGGTGACAGCGGTGCAAGTCAACGGAGCCTTGGTGCAGGGAGGTGAAGAGTCCAATCAAATCACGTTGAGGGGGCAAGGGGCGGCGCTCAAGCGCGCGCGAGCCATATGTAAATACAGGTGTGACGTAACCGGCGCACGTGCACTTCTTCGCTTCTTTAAAGGCGCCGCAGGGGCACGTGGAGGGTTTGTGTCTTTCTCCCAAGGCTCTCCTAGGGTTTCCTGGGGCCTTTATCTTCGCGCCCTCTGGGTGTTTGCACCTCCTGGCCTGTTTACTTTGTTCACCCCAAGTCACGTGCTCCTCAGGGCTTCACCCCTTGACCCAGTGCCTCCAGCCTCTTAGCTCAGTGCCTGCTGGTACAGGAGTGCGGGGTGCTCCCCACATCCTTCCGTAGCCTTCCTGTCCGCAGCCCTGGAGGGTGGGCGGTGGGAAGGCTGGTCTAATGCACCTGTCCAGCCAGGATGTGCTGCAAGAGACCTAGACTTGGGCCTGGGGAGGTGGGGAGTTTCTGTGGAGAGTCCCAAACGTAAACACAACCCACAAAGATACAGTTAACTACAGAGATCTACAAACAAGGATGTTAAAAAGGAAGCCGAAGCCTGGCGTGGTGGCGCACGCCTTTAATCCTAGCACTCGGGAGGCAGAGGCAGGTGGATCTTTGTGAGTTCAAGGCCAGCCTGGTCTACAGAGTGAGTTCCAGGACAGCTGGGACTACAGGGAGACCCTGTCTCGAAAAGACCACAAAAAAAAAAAAAAAGAAAGAAAAATGAAGCCGAGTGTGGTGGTGTATGCATATAAGCCCAGCACCTGGGAAGTAAAAGTGTAAGAGAAGGAGCTTAAGATCATTTTCAGCTACAGTGCAAGTTTAGGGCCACCCTGGGCTACATAAGACCCTGTCTCAAAACCACTGAAAGGTAGCATACGCATTAAATCACAGCACTCCAGAGGCAGGCAGCTCTCTAGTGAGTCCACCCTGGTCTATGTCGTGGGTTCCAAGCCAGCCAGTGATACCATCTCAAACAACAAACTGCCCCAAATGAATTGTGCTTACTTAGGTGCCAAGGAAGTTTTTACTGCATTAGCTTGTAGAAATCAGGCAATCTAGAAACAAAGCATTCACTCAGAGAGAGGTGAAGAACTCAGTCCTTTAGTCGAAGCCTGAGGTCCCAGGGGAGCCAGTGCTCAAGTTCTGGGCCCCAATTGCTTTCCACAGATTTCTATACATCTCTCCATTATATCGTAACTGTTAAAACTGGTAGGTTCAGCCAGGCATGGTTGCAATCGCTTTTAATCCCAGCACTTAGGAGGCAGAGACAGGTAGATCTCTGTGAGTTCAAGGCCAGTCTGGTCTACATAGTGAGTTTGAGGCCAGCTGGGACTATAAGTAAATAAATAATAATAAATAAATAAATAAATAAATAAATAAATAAATAAATAAATTGCAGCCCGTGTGACTAACAGCACAGCTCACCTCTCCCAAGACTCCTGATGGGAAATTCCTCCTGCAGGAATGTCTGCAGAAACAGATATTAAGGGCAAGAGTTCAAAGACTCCTCACAGCAAAATTTACTGCTGGTGCCTTGCAGGCAGATGTTCTTTGTGGTCCTTTTCAGCTCCTAGAGAAGTTACAGTATGCCTTCTAGCAAACACACATTACAAGAGTCATTTCAGGCTAACAACTGTGGCCTAAAGTGAATAATATTTATTTTTATTTATTTGGTCTTTTTGAGACAGGGTTTCCCTTTAGTCCCAGCTGGCCTGGAGTTCACTCTGTGTACCAGGCTGGCCTTGAATTCACAAAGATCCTCCAGCCTCTGCCTCCTGAGTGCTGGGATCATAGGCATGCGCCACCACACCCAGCTGAATGAATAATCTTTATACCACAGTGTTAAAGCACACTGAGTAATCCTAGCACTTGGGAGGCAGAGACAGGCGGATCTTTGTGAGTTCAAGGCCAGCCTGGTCTACAATGTGAGTTCCAGGACAGCTGGGGCTACGGGGAGACCCTGTATCAAAAAGACCAAAAAAAAAGCACACTGAGTGACATGACCTTTCCTCTTCAAGCTCTGCCTTCTCATCTTAAATCTAAATACACACTGCATAAACCACCTCAAAATTTCATTTATAAAAAGAAAATTCTTAATTAAAAATATTAATCATTATTTGAAATTACATGTGTGTCTGTGTGTGTACCACATGTGTGCAGGTGCCCAGGGAGGCCAGAAGAGGGCGTTAGATACTCCCGTGACCTGAAGTTGGAAACAGTTGTGAGAGACCCCTGACATGGGTTCTGGGAATTGAACTTGGGTCCTGTGGAAGAACAGTACATGTTCTTAACTACTGAGCCATCTCTCCAGCCCATAAAAAATAAATTCTTTTGTTGTTCTTTTTGGTTTTCTTTTTTTGAGACTGGGTCTCACTAGGTAGCCCTGGCTGGCCTAGAACATACTTTGTAGACCAGGTAGGCCTCGAACTCACAGAGATCTGATTTCCGTTGCTGCCTGAGTACTGGCCTTAAAGGTGTCCTCTGGGGCTGGAGAGATGGCTCAGTAGTTAAGAGTACCGACTGCTCTTGCAGAGGACCTGGGTTTGATTCCCAACACCCACATGGCGGCTAAGAACCGTCTTTAACTTCAGCTCCAGGGGAATCCAACACCCTCTTCTGACCTCCTGCAGCATTGCACAACACAGGTGCACCAACCTACATCCAGACGGTACACTCATACACATAAAAAACAATAAATTATGGGGGGCTGGAGAGATGGCCTAGTGGTTAAGAGTGCCAACCACTCTTGCAGAGGACCTGGGTTCGATCCCCAGCACCCACATGGCGGCTGAGAACCATTTTTAACTCCAGTTCCAGGGGAATCTGAGACCCTCTTCTGACCTCCGTGGCATTGCACAACACGGGTGCACAAACCTACATGCAGACAGTACATTCATATGCATACAAAAATAAATAAAATTGGGCTGGAGAGATGGCCTAGCGGTTAAGAGCGCTGACCGCTCTTACAGAGGACCCGGGTTCGATCCCCAGCGCTCACATGGCGGCCGAGAGCCGTCTGAGACTCCAATTCCAGGAAAACTCCAGTTCCAGGGGAATCCGAGACCCTCTTCTGACCTCCGCGGCATTGCACGACACGGGTGCACAGACCTGCATGCAGACAGTACATTGATACACATACCGAAATAAAAAAAAAAAATTAAAAATAAATAAATAAAATTTAAAAATTAAAAAAAAAATAAATTATGGGGCTGGAGAGATGGCCTAGCAGTTAAGAGCACCGACTGCTCTTGCAGAGGACCTGGGTTCAATCCCCAACACCCACATGGCGGCTGAGAACCGTCTTTAACTCCAGTTCCAGGGGAATCTGACACCCTCTTGTGACCTCCGCTATGGCATTGCATGACACGGGTGCACCTACCTACATGCAGACAGTACATTCATACACATAAAAAATAAAGTTTTGTGGCGCACGCCTTTAATCCTAGCACTTGGGAGGCAGAGGCAGGCGGATCTTTGTGAGTTCAAGGCCGGCCTGGTCTACAGAGGGAGTTCCAGGACAGCTGGGGCTACAGGGAGACCCGGTCTCAAAAAAAAAAAAAACTAAAAAAAAAAAAAATAAAGTAAAAAATAAAGTTTTGCACACCTGTAATCCCAACACTTGGGAGGCAGAGGCAGGTGGATCTCTGTGAGTTCAAGGTCAGCCTGGTCTACATAGTGAGTTCCAGGCCAGCTGGGGCTACAGAAAGACCCTGTCTAAATAAATAAATAAATAAATAAATAAATAAATAAATAGGCCGGGTGTGGTGGTGCACGCCTTTAATCCTAGCACTTGGGAGGCAGAAGCAGGCGGATCTTTGTGAGTTCAAGGCCAGCCTAGTCTACAGAGTGAGTTCCAGGACAGCTGGGGCTACAGGGAGACCCTGTCTCAAAAAGACCAAAAAAATAATAATAATAATAAAAATAAATAAATAAATAGTTTAAAATAATAACAAATGAAATAAAATAATAAATTTAAAAAGTGTTATTTTTAAAAAGGTGTGCTCCATCACACTTGGTTAAAAAGAAATTCTTTAAAAGAAATAAGCCAGTTCATTTGTTTTCACTGAGGACGTGGGGGAAGTAGGCGAGCCTATGCAATAGTTTGATGTCCTAGAAATCTACTTAGTTTGGGCTCTGCACACACCCCCTCTCCTAACAATGCATCTAGCAACTAGGACTCCCACCCCCCAGCCTGCATCAAGCCACACCCCCCCACACCCCCACACCCCCTGTCGCTCTCCTTGTCGCTCTCTCTTCCTGGGCCGGCAGGAAAAAGGAGAGGACACACTTTTGTTCTTCCAGACGCAATTTATTCAGGCAACTCATACACCAACTCTCTCCCCCTTCCAGTGTCCCCTACTCATATACCCTTCTCTCAACCCCGCCTCCTGCTAGCTTGCGAGCGCCGTGGCAGTCTCTCATTGGTCTGTAAGCGGTATGCGCAATATACGGAAGTCAGCGGACATGCTAATGAGGGCTCAGGTTTGGCATTCTCTTATTGGCTGCGGAATGAGCTGGGCAGTCAGGCAACAATCAGGCGATAGTCATAAGACCTGGCCAGGGTCCAAAGCTCCATTTTGGCCAACGCCCGCTCTCTACAACCCCCCACACCCCCAACTCCAAACAGATGGAATAAATTTCTCTTCCTACCATGACCAAAAAGTGTGAACAGTTCTGTTCACATGCATTTCAGAACATAGGCCCTTATAAGGAAGATGGGGGCCTGATCTATCCTGAACTGGTTGAAGGCTTCATGCATTATAAGGCATACAGTGTCCTCTGAATGAACTTTTAGGGAGAATCCCTTATTTGCCATCTTATGCCTGTGTGTAATTTGCCAGGGTATATGATTAAAACCAGTGCAGTAGAGAAGAGGTTGTGTAACTCAAATCTTTCAACCCAAACAAAGAACTGCCCACCTCCGGGCCCTTGGCAGCTAGCCCTGGTTCCTTTAGACCCCACAAAGATGGCTCAGGCAGCAAGGTGGGCTCCGAGAAGCTCCCCGCTCGTCGTCCACTCTCGCTCTTGGCAACCTGTTTCCTATCTGTACTGTCCATTTGCTTTTGTATGAAGTCTCCTTGCTACCGTGCAGTCTGGGTGCACCTTTGCTTCAATTCTTTGAATTAAATGTTAAGAACCTGGAAGTATGCAACCCAGACCCCAACCACTGGTAACTAGTTTTTAAATTTCTTATTTATTTATTTATTTATTTGTATGAATGTACTGTCTGCATGTATGTTTGTGCACCCGTGTTGTGCAATGCTGTGGAGGTCAGAAGAGGGTCTCGGATTCCCCTGGAACTGGAGTTCTCCTGGAATTGGAGTTACAGACAGTTCTTAGCCACCATGTGGGTGCTGGGGATCGAACCTGGATCCTCTGCAAGAGCAGTCAGTGCTCTTAACCACTAGGCCATCTCTCCAGCCCTAGTTTTTAAAATTTGTATTCATTTGTTGAAACAGAGTCTCACTATGTAGCCCTAGCTGGCCTGGAACTCACTTACTAAACCAGGCTGGCCTGGAACTCACATTCTCCTGGGTCTGCCTCCCAAGAGCTTGGACTAAAGAAATGAGCCACTATACTTGGGTTAAGAAAAAACTTTTAATCCCAGCACTCGGGAGGCAGAAGCAGGCGGATCTCTGTGAATTCAGCCTGGTCTACATAGTAAGCTCCAGGCCAGCTGGGACGAAAGGGAGACCCTGTCTCAAAAAAAAAAAAAAAAAAAAAGAAAAGAAAAAAGAAACTGCCTATATCTCCAACTTCAGGAGATTCATGGCCCTCTTCTGGCTTCCACAGCCCCCACCCACATGACATATACACACATATACGTTGACATAAATAGATAAATCTAAGAAAACATGGGTACACTTACATGCATGCAAAAACACATTTTAAAAAGTTTTCATATTTATTTGTTTTATGGGTACAAGTGTTTTGTCTTCATGTATGTAAGTGCACTACCTGCATACAGTGCCTTCACAGATCAAAAGGCCTCAGAGTCTCGGGAACTAACATTATGGAGGGTTGTTAGCTGCCATGCGGCTGCTGGGAACTGAATTCTGCAAGAGCAGCCAGTGCACCTAAGCCCTGGGCCATCTCTCTAGCCCCTAACAGACATTAATTTTTTTTTATGTGTATGAATGTATTACCTGCACGGATGTAATTGTACCCATGTGGTGCTGGGCATTGAACCTGGGTCCTCTGCATCTTTCCAGCCCCTCAGAATAATTTGAATCACAATCCCATCTGTAGCAGCCGAGAGGGAGAATGCCTGGATCCACTAAAGAGGTGGTCCGTTATTATTAGCAGCCATTTTTTTCCACCTGCAGTACTTCACCTGAAGTCTACTTGGATGCTTTAAAGGGTCTTAACTGGGGTTTGTTTTCTCATCATCCTTCCCTGCCCCTTTGGCAAGCTACATATCCCCCATACACCTGTTCAGTAATTATAACTTTTCTATTGTGTCACACATAACCTGAGGCCCTCAGTAAGTGGATCTCTCTGAGATCAAGGCCAGCCTGCTACAGATTGACCCTGTGTTAGGGGGAGGAAGGGGGAGAGGAGGAGGGGAGAGGGGGGAGGAGGAAAGAGGTCTTCCAAGTTCTGTTGAGCACATAGAAGGACATCTTTACCAATTTTATGATGTTTAACTTCTGTGTAAGATTTAGATAAAGCTTAGACAAAACAATCCAAGCAGTTTTAAATAAATATTGATTTTTCTATGAGTCAGTTTCCCAAGCAGTTAAGGCTTCACAAAGTTAGCAGAAGCACAAGTAAAATTCAAACAATTTTTGGTCTTTTGAGCTCCCATGAGTGGCTGAGTGTAACTTTGGGAACTTAGTCATCAACATACATCACCCTCGGGAACTTAATCATCAACACATCACCCTGGAGTCGCCATCACTCACAAACCCTGCACAACTTAAACCTTTCGTAACATGGCTTTAGGCTTTCACATTTTGTCTTTACTTTTTCATTCTTGGGGGGGGAACATATTTTATCATGTATAATCCATAGGCTCACGCTTAAACCCTCTCAACAATTCTCCCTCATACCTACTTAACTGTTTCTTTGTTAGTTTATATCCCTAATCAAGAGCCAAATCCAAATATCCTACATGGTCCATTGCAACGAATTACCGTTACCTGTATGCACATTTGCCTGCCAAGGTTTTCCTTGCATATCTCAAGCAAACCTCTGTGGTTGGACTTGTGCCCCCTCCCAGCCACCCGTTTGTGGTCTCATAAACCAAGAGATGGAATCAAGTTTACATTCCACCTGGAGGACATGGAGGATGGCAGGCAGGGTTGCGGGACAGAACCAGCCCAGCCCGCACCTGCCAGCCTTCCCTCCTTCCTTCCCTCTAGTGTTAGGTGGAGGAGGTGTGGATGCTGGCCGGTACTGCTGTCCTGGGAGACACAGAGTGAACAGCTCCCCGCCTTCCACCTTCCCCTGGCTCCTCTCTGGAGCTACTTACCCACCTGAGGTGTTTTGATTTCGTCTTTCTCCATCTTATTTGCTCGTGAGACCCAAGGCACCACGCACTGCCTCAGAGTTGAGTTTGATGTCTCGTGCCAGCAATTACTTAGGCCACTCTGGGAGGCGACCAGTCTCCCTTTCTTCCCCTTGGGGACAGGTGTCTTAACAATGAACCCACGCTTTTTTTTTTTTTTTTTTAATGTTATGTGTATGAATGCCTGCATGTGTGTGAGTGCACCCTGTGTCATGCAATGCCCACAGAGGACAGAAGAGGGTGTCAGATTCCCTGAAACTAGAGTTATGATCGATAGCTGCCACATGGGTGCTGGAAACTGAACCTGTTTCCTCTGCAAGAGCAGCTAGTGTTCTTAGCCACTGAGCCATCTCTCCAGCCCAGAACCCAAATTCTTGCCTGTCTGATGAGTGATGCTCCTTTGCCTGAGCTCCCTGGGCCGCATTGGGTACCTCTGAGTTCCTGGGTCATCACCTTGGCAACAGGGAAACAAGCAGGGAGGGCTTGTCCCCTACAGATAACTGGTCCACTGGCTCCAGGTGAGGTTGCTGCTGATGGTGTTTCAGGAGTCATATCTCAGCAAAAAAAGGAGGCTAAAATGTATCTCCAAATTCCAAACAGAGTCTCCAAATTATGTTGCAGGAGCTTTGAACAGAATGCTAGGACATGAAGGCTTCATTCAGTTTTATTAGGGTTAGCACTTGGCTCACAAGTTTTGATATTTTTTTTCTCCCACTTCTGATTTAAAGTTTTGTTATTAAAAACAAAACAAAACAAAAACCCCACCCTGAGCCCCCAGCATAATAAGGGTTTTCCTTCTTTTTCATTCTTGTCCCTTTGTTTCTCTCACATGATAACTTGCATTCTGATTGGGTACTGTAAAAATACAGGGCTGAGGCAGGTGGATCTCTGTGAGCTCCAGGCCAGCTGGGACTAAAGGGAGACCCTGTCTCAAAAATACAAAAAACAAAACAAACAAACAAAAAAACTAGGGCTATGATACTAAGACTAAGGGGTGTCAGGGCTGGAGAGGTGGCTCAGAGGTTAAGAGCACTGGTTGTTTTTGCAGAAGACCCCAGTTTGAATCCCAGCACACACATGGCAGCTAAGAAGCGTCCATGGGCTGAAGAGATGTCCTAATGGTTAAGAGCACCAACTGCTCTTGCAAAGGACCTGGGTTCGATTCCCAGCACCCAGATGGCAGCTGAGAACCATCTTTAACTCCAGTTCCAGGGGAATCCAAGACCCTCTTCTGACCTCCACGGCATTGCACAACACGGGTGCACAAACCTACACGCAGACAGTACATTCATACACATAAAAAATAAAATAAATTTTAAAAAATTAAAAGCGTCCATAACTCCAGTTCCAGGAGATCCAACTCTCCTGACCTCTTCGAGCATTGCAGGACATGTGTGCTCTTACATACATGCAAGCATAACAGTCAAACACACAAAATAAATATAAATTAAAAAAAAGACTATGTGTGCACTGATACTGATTAGACCAGTTTTTTTGTCCCCCTTTTCCCAGCCCCCAAGGAACTCCTAGCACAAGTCGAGCTGCCTGCAATAGACTCTCTGCAGCCCGTGCAGCGTGCAGCCGCCTGCAGGGTGCATCAAGCACTTCCTGCTTTTAGGGATGTCACCCATGCTGGGGTTGGCTTTTGGTGACTCATTTCTGCTCCTGTAAGTAACCAATAAAGGTCACTGGCTAAATTGGACTTTGGTGGTGTTTTTGCTTTGGCCTGTCCCTGGTTCACAGATGTCTGTTCACATCTCCCCACAATAGCGTCATATAGCATTGTTCCTCAACATCCAACTCTCTCCTTTGTTGTTGTTATTGTCTTTTTTGAGACAGGGTCTCCCTGTAGCCCCAGCTGTCCTAGAACTCTCTATGTAGGCCAGGTTGGCCTTGAACTCACATAAATCTGCCTGCCTCTGCCTCCCAAGTGCTATGATTAAAGGCATGTGCCACCAGGCCTGGCTATTTTTAATATTTTAATAAAAGATTTAGTTTTACAGTCAGGCATGGTGGGCTTTAGTTTTTTTTAAATTAAAAAAAAATTTTTTTTTATTTATTTCTGTATGTGTATGAATGTACTGTCTGCACACAAGTTTGTGCACCCATATCGTGCAATGCCGCGGAGGTCAGAAGAGGGTGTCAGATTCCCCTGGAACTGTTCTCCTGGAATTGGAGTTTCAGACGGTTCTAGGCCGCCATGTGGGTGCTGGGGATCGAACCTGGGTCCTCTGTAAGAGCAGTCGGCGCTCTTAACCACTAGGCCATCTCTCCAGCCCCATGGTGGGCTTTAGTGTCCGCTGTCCTCACTGGCTCCTGCTCCCTTACATAAGAGACAGAAGGACTCCAACCACCTGAGGACCCAGCAGGCAGAAGTCTCAGAGCTACAGCCCTAATCTCACTCTCCAGAGTGGTCCAGCCTCCACCAGCTTTCGGGGACACCTGGTCCACACAGGCCCTGTGCTCAGGAGGGCGAATAGCCCAGCACAGCCAGCAGTGGTCGCTGTGGGTCTTATACTCCAAGCTGAGCCAAAAGCTAATCTTGAGGGCCCCCACCTTTTTGGGCTTCCACAGAAACTGAACACAGGGCCTTGGCACACACCAGACAAATACAAACACTCAGTTATATATTTTTACTTTTAAAATTCTGAGACAAGTTCTCATTAAATTGGTGAGGCTGGTTTTGAACTCACTGTGTAGCTCAGTCTGGCCTTGAACTCATGATCCTGCTGCCTCTGCTGGGGATTATAGACCTGCACCACCATAACTGGCTTTAGCAAACTTTTGAGGGGCCAGAAGGACCAATTCTTTGGGCCACTGTGGCTTAGATACCACCTGCCTACATCTGGAGCTGTCTATACCCTGGCTGCCCCTCCAGAGCTTATGAGTTTGGAAGAAAATTGTGACTTATCTGAAACTCCTCTGTGTCCTCCCTCCTCAGCCCCTCCTGTCGTTGGGTCACGATGACAGATGACAGTCACCTCCTCTGAGAAGCCTTTGCTTCCAGCTGGCATCCCATCACCACTGTTGCTTCCTCTTGTCACTTAGTGGTGTAACTTACTGCATGCCTGCCTCTCTCCCATCTCCCCACTTCCAGAACTGTCAGGGATTCCAAGGGAAGGGATGCTGGAATTGAGGTCCCATAGGTGTGGTCAGCAGCCTCTGGCTCACTGGTATGACAGGTATCATGTGTAGAGCAGGTGATGGCAGGCTTTGACCCTGGCCAGTAAGGGAATGTGCAGGTATCTTGTGCGCTGGGGTTCTCTGGCATTTTCTCTTCTCAAAATTTTTTAATTTAAGGCCAGGCATGGTAGTGCACGCCTTTAATTCCAACACTCTGGAGGCAGAGGCAGGCCCAATTGTTTTTATTTAATCCCAGCACTAGGGAGGCAGACACAGGTGGATCTCTGTGAATTTGAGGCCAGCCTGGTCTACATACTGAGTTCCAGGCCTTCTGGAACTATACAGGGAAACTGTCTCACAAAGACCAAAAAAGTTTTATTTACTTTTTCTTTTACGTTTGATTGTTTTGTCTGCAAGCATGGTGCTAGGAACTGAGGCCAGGTCTTCTGCGGGAACAGTCAGTGATCCTAGGGGTGGAGCCAGCTCTCCAGCCCTGTACTCTTTCTGGTCTGGAATCTCCCAACAGAAATGTGACCAGGAATCCCACAGCCAGCCTTGTGACAAGCAGGTCTGTGGAACCTGCACACCTGCCACATGTCTGTGCTGCAGAATGCTTGGTGCCCAGCATCATGGCCACTGACATCTTCATCAGAGCAGCTGACTGCCTGCAAGTGGCTCTCCCAATATCCCCTGCTGAGGTTCTCTCATAGCCAGAACCAGGGAGCCTCCCCCTAGATTCCATGCATTCTCTCCTGCACCTCCCAGCATGACTCTGTGATTCTGTCCTGGCTGCATGAGGCCCTGGGAGGTGCTATACACAGGGCAGAAGGCTAATGGAGGGAACGCCATCCATACATTAGACAAGTCATCATGATCCAGTGAGCTAGCCCATGATGCATCTGTTTTGGGGTTACCCAAGTGCCTCTAAGCCCAATAAACTCACTTGTTCAGCTGGACTTGGGTGGACTCACTGCTTTGGCCTGTCATTAAGACAGTCTGTTATGAAATTAGGTGTAACAGGCTGGGCATGGTGGTTCAAGGCTTTAATCCCATCTCTCAGGAGGCTGAGGCAAGAGAACTGCCCCAAGTTCCAGGCCAGCTTGAGCTATAGTTTGACTCTCTCAAAACAAATTAACAAAATTAGGTAACAATTGTCATGTGCTTAGCTGAGACATTTCTGTCCTCCAATATAATCTTAATCACATTTGTCCATTTACAGGGTCTCCCTGTAGCCTAGCTGGCCTCTGTTTCCCAAGTGCTGAGATTAAAAGTGTGGACTGGGGCTGGAGAGATGGCCTAGCGGTTAAGAGCGTTGACTGCACTTGCAGAGGACCCGGGTTTGATTCCCAGCACCCACATGACGGCTGAGAACCGTCTAGAACTCCAATTCCAGGAGAACTCCAGTTCCAGGGGAATCCGACGCCCTCTTCTGACCTCTGTGGCATTGCACGACACGGGTGCACAGACCTGCATGCAGACAATACATTCATACACATAAAATAAATAAAAAATAAATAAATAAAAGTGTGGACTACCTGGGGCTGGAGAGATGGCCTAGCGGTTAAGAGCGCCAACTGCTCTTCCAGAGGACCTGGGTTTGATTCCCAGCACCCACATGGCAGCTGAGAACCGTCTTTGACTCCAGTTCCGGGGGAATCCGACACCCTCTTCTGACCTCCACAACATTGCACAACACGGTGCACAAACATACATGCAGACAGTACACTCATACACATACAAAATAAATTTAAAAAATTTTAAGAAGTGTGCACTATCACACCTGACAACTCAAACACATTAAAAATATTTATGTGTATGAGTGCGTTGCCTGCATGTATGTCAGTGTACTCATGTTGGCAATGAGCATGGAGGTCAGAAGGTGTCAGATCCCCTGGAAATGGAATTATGGCAGTTGTTATCCACCATGTGGGTTCTGGAAATTGAACCCAGGTCTTCTGCTGAGAGCAGCCAGTGTTCTTAACCACTGATCCATCTCTCCAGCCCCACTGAACACTTTTTTTTTTAAATGTAAGTGGAAATTTTTATTTTTTTTGTGTATGAACGTACTGTCTGCATGTAGGTTGTGCACCCATGTTGCACAATGCCGCGGAAGTCAGAAGAGGGTGTTGGATTCCCCTCGAACTGGAGTTCTGGAATTGGAGTTACAGACGGTTCTCGGCCGCCATGTGGGTGCTGGGGATCGAACCTGGGTCTTCTGCAAGAGCAGTTGGTGCTCTTAACCGCTAGGCTATCTCTCCAGCCCCTGAACACATTTTTATAAAAAGGTTTTATTTTGTGTGCATGCAGTGTATATAGGCGCACAGTTTGCATGCAGTACTCAAAGTCAGAAGTGGGCATCACACTTGGAGTTACAGGTGGTTATAAGCCGCCATGTGGATGCTGAGAACCCAACTCGGGTCCTCTGCAAGAATGCACTCTTACCTGCTGAGCCTCTTGAACTTTTTTTGTCTTTTCGAGACAGGGTCTCCCTGTAGCCCCAGCTGTCCTGGAACTCACTCGGTAGACCAGGGTGGCCTTGAACTCACGAAGATCCACCTGCCTCTGCCCCCCAAGTGCTAGGATTAAAGGCGTGAGCCACCATGCCCGGTTGTGTTTTTTTTTTTTTTTTTTGAGACAGGATCCCCCTGTAGCCCCAGCTGGCCTGGAACTCCCTATGTAGACCAGGCTGCCCTTGATCTCACAGAGATTTTTCTCTCTTTGACTCCCAACTGCTGGGACTAAAGGCACGATAATGTTTTCATTTTTAACAGACAGCAATTGTACATAGTTACGGAGCACAGTGTGGCATTTTGAGGCACACACACTGTGTGTAGCGAGTAGAGACCCATCACCCCAGCCTCTGTCTCAGAGGGCAGTGGTGGCCAGCTGTCTGCATCCTGGGGCTGCTGAGAGCAACTACCATGAACCAGGGGTCTGAACACCAGAAATGCACCTCACAGTAGATGCAGGGTGGGGCATGGCTACATGTATATCCCTGGAGGCTCCTTCCTGCCTCTTTTGCCTCCTGGGGGCTGCAGGCACCTCTGCCCATGCTCCCCCCTGCACACATGGGGACGTCTCCTACTCCATCAATATAAGTGACACTGGACTGAGCCACCCTCCATTTCTCATCTTGTGTGGGCAAGAGCAATCCCCGAGGCCGACGCAGGCAGTGTGGGGTTCTGTGTCACTCCAACACACCACTGAGTGCTCCCAGCCCTGCAGCAGAGACTTGAGACCATCGCCTTCTTAGATGAAACCTTTGGAGACTGGCTAGTTTCCCAATTAGCATAACACCCTTGAGACACAGCCAGCTGCCCTGTCCTTTGGTCATGACTCCATCAGCCTTCCAGTGTCCCTGTCTGGGCAAAAAGAGGCCCACGGGATAGGACTTCCCATGACAGTGTCTACTGCTGCAGGAAAGCGCTTAGACTGCCAGGCGGCTCCACAGACCACTGCCCACTTTGCCAGCTTCCCCACATACACAGCACACAGCCTCCCCTCCACCCCTGTACACAGCACACAGCCTCCCCTCCACCCCTCCGTGTACACAGCACACAGCCTCCCCTCCACCCCTCCGTGTACACAGCACACAGCCTCCCCTCCACCCCTCTGTGTACACAGCACACAGCCTCCCCTCCACCCCTCCATGGTAGCAAGCTCCTTCCCTCCTTGCACTTGTTACTACATGAATTCCTGGGGGGTGTGGCTCAGGGGCGTCCCCCCACGTGTGTGAGGCTGAGGCCTGCACAGCACCTGTCAACTGCAGGCCTCAGCCTCTTAGCATCCAGCAGCACTTCTAGGCCCCCCGCCCCCATTCCCCAGGGGAGAATCTGCCTGTCCCCCCTGGAGGACATGGTGGCCCTGAGACAGCTCGAACGGGAGACCAAGGAGGAGCTGTGCAGAGTAGAGGCGCCATCCTCAGAGGCCACAGTTCCCCTGTCTCTCAGAAACATGTGTGAAGCCACGGATGCCATGTCCTGAGGAGGTGCCCAGTAGCCCCAGCCAGCCCCAGAGCACAAGGATGAGCCTTCTATGTCTCTGAGGCCCTGTGTGCCTACTGCTGTCCACTGCTGCAGTTGACAGCACGGGCCTGTGGGACCCCAGGCTGCCGCATTTGTGTCTAGTACAGGGAAAGAGGGGCAGCATGTCTGCAGCGGACAGCAGCACTCTCCTGTGGGCTCTACCATCTGGAACCCACACCTGCCCCCGTCCCCTGCAGCCAACCCCTGCAGATCGGAGGCAGCTTCTGGCTGCTGCCCACACCCTCTTCTATCAAGGACGGCCAGGCATGTTCTGCAGTGACACTCCTTATCTCAGAAACCAGAGGTGCCGAGGGGCTCACTGTGTCCATGGCAGTCCCCCTGCCAGGGCCCCCTGCAGAGCCACCGTCCTGCTGCTGAGGGCACTTGCTCTGGGAACCCTGCAGCGTGTGTGCATCTAAGTCAGAGGCCTTTGTCTGGGGCTCTGCAGAATCTGCCAGGCTGAGCCGGCCTTTTTCCTACTCAAAAGCTCCAAATGCGCCAACAAGGCAGAGATTAGCCTCGGAATGTGAGAGCAAGTCCCGGGCAGTCTGGCTGAGGGCTCGGTAGACAGGCTGCCTAAGTTGCAGCCTGCTGACCAGGGGCCTGGAGGCCAGTCCGCAAGTGCTGAGCACGCAGGAGGACAGTGGGCAGCTCGGGCCCCAGGGTCAAAGAATTTATTATCAACGCCTCAGAACTGCTGCACCCCGCTCAATTCAGAGCAAGGATCGCTGTAAACAAGACCAGAGCACAGGGCCCGGCACCCAGTGGGCGGGGCCTCAGTCCAGGCGGCCAGGTTGGGAGCTGACGTCACTGGAGGCTGCCGCTCTGCACCATCTGCACATACTCCTTGTGGAGCTTCTCCTGGGCTTCCAGGAGCTTCCTCAGCTTCTTGGCCTGCCCCTTGCTCAGCTCCTTGCCCTCGGTGTCGTGGGTGGGCAGACCCTGCAATGAAAACACAGGCTATGGGGGCCCAGCCGCGCCTATTCTTGCCAGGGGCCCCTCTCCCCCTGACATGAGTGTCCAGACTTGGGAACAGTACCAACACCCTCTTTTGACTTAGGGCTTTAAAAAATATTTTTTAGGGGCAGGGGAGAGGGCTCAGTGGTCATGAGCACTGGCAGCTCTTGCAGAAGACCTGGGTTCAGTTCCCAGCACCTACCTGGCGGCTAACAACCGTCTATAACTCTAGTTCTGGGGGATCTGATGCCTTCTTCTGACTTCTGCAGGTATTGCATGACACCAACGCACTTACACACACGCAGGCAATACACTCATACACATAAAGTAAAATATTTTTAAAAATGTTGGCATGGTGGCACACGCCTTTAATCCCAGCACTTGGGAGGCAGAGGCAGGCAGATCTCTGTGAGTGCAAGGCCAGCCTAGTCTACATAGTTCCAGGACAGCTGGGGCTACAGGAAGACCCTGTCTCAAAAAAAAAAAAATATTATTTTACCTGCATGTGTGTAAGTGCATCTATGTTGTGCAATGCCTGAGGAGGTCAGAAGAGGGTACTGGATCTCCTGGAACTGGAGTAGTTATAGAAGGTTGGTAGGTACCATGTGGGTGCTGGGAGGTGAACCTGGGTATTCTGCAAGACCAGCCAGTGCCCTTAATCACTGAGCCATCTCTCTAACACAAGTGATTTTTCCTTTTCTTTTCTCTCTCTCTCTCTCACTCTCTCTGAGACAGTTTTTCACTGGGTGGTCTCAAACTCAGAGCTCTGTCTCCCTCTGCTTCCCGAGTGCTGGGAATAACCACATGTGCCACCACACCTAGCCCATGGCTTTTTGGATGTTTTTTGTTTTTTTGGTCTTTTCGAGACAGGGTCTCCCTGTAGCCACAGCTGTCCTGGAACTCACTCTGTAGACCAGGCTGGCCTTGAACTCACAAAGATCTGCCTGCCTCTGCCTCCTGAGTGCTAGGATTAAAGGTGTGTACCACCATGTCCGGCTTTTACTTATTTTTTTTGGTGGCTTTTTGGATTTTTGAGACAGCTAGGTGTTAACAATGTAACCCAGGCTAGCCTCAAACTTAAGCTCCTTCTGCCTCGTCTCCCAGGGGCAGATCTGGCAGGAGCTGAGCAGCTGAGCCTGGGGAGCAGTGATAGGAGCTGCCCGCTGAGCGTGAGCAGCAAAATCCCACTAGGCACACAGCCGCCTGGCTCTGAGGGGGCGACAGGGCTGGGAACTGACACTTTGGCCCACTTGGGAGGGTCCCTGCAGAATCAGCAGACTCCTTTGTCCCCCTAAACTGGGCCTTGGGTCACCACCTCCAGCGCCAGGCCAGGGCCAGAGCTCCCATCACTGCCGGGCGGTACGGCCAGCCTTTGCCGGAACCCGAGCTGGATGCTCCCAGCCGCCTGTACAGACTTCACCACAGGAAACACGGACCCAAAGCTGGAAACTGACAACTCCAGCTTGGGGGTGGGGCTGACAAGCTCTGAAGAGCAGGGGCTTTTCTTACATTTTCATCAAACTTGGAATACTTGTCGGTTTCAGACAGGAACAGCTCGCTGGGGGGAATCTTCATCTTGGCCAGCTTTGCTGCCTGGAACACACAAACATGCTCAAGCCATGGGCTGCACAGGGCATTCCCCAGTCTCCATGCTGCCCACCCGACCTCCAGCCCTACATGGCTTCCAAGACCTCAATCTCCTCGCAAGTTCAGAGAAAACTGGGGGTGAGAAGTGGGGGATGGGGGGACACAGGACCACTCAAGCCTCTTCCCAGGAACCCTGGAAGGCTGCCACAATCCTAAGGGCAGAGTTGCTGCCACACGAGCTACGAAGGCCAGCCTTCCCTTCTGCTGACCCGGATGCCAGCCTTTCCTTCAGCTGACCCTGGGATGCCAGCCTTCTCTTCTGCTGACCCGGATGCCAGCCTTCCCTTCTGCTGACCCTGGGATGCCAGCCTTCCCTTCTGCTGACCCAGATGCCAGCCTTCCCTTCTGCTGACCCTGGGATGCCAGCCTTCCCTTCTGCTGACCCGGATGCCAGCCTTCCCTTCTGCTGAGCCTGGGATGCCAGCCTTCCCTTCTGCTGAGCCTGGGATGCCAGCCTTCCCTTCTACTGACTCGGATGCCAGCCTTCCCTTCTGCTGACGCCAGATGCCAGCCTTCCCTTCTGCTGACCCCAGATGCCAGCCTTCCCTTCTGCTGACCCCAGATGCCAGCCTTCCCTTCAGCTGACCCGGGACACCATCCTAGAGTGGAGGTGGAGCCCAGTTCCCTGTGGGAAGCTACTCAGGGTGCCTGGTTGGAGCTCAAAGGAGGTGCAGAGCACGGTGGGGCAGGGTCGAATGTGACTCTGCCCAGAGAAGCCTGCCCCTCAAATACACAAGTGAAACACTTACTTCCTGCTCCTGTTTCTTCCTGGCAGCCTCTTCCTTTTTCCTCTTCTTCTCTTCTTCAGCCTAGGGGAGAGCACAGGCCTGAAAGTGTGTCTCAGGCTCAACCTGCCGTCCCACAGGACCTCCCTGTGGTACCTCAAACACAAAGGTCAGCGTGCGACAGACGGCCACCTGTACCTTGCTCCATCCTCAAAGGCCCTGGGAAAGTCACCGTGGTCCGCCTGCCGTGGCGTAGGAAATGGCATTTGGGGGATGCCTCCTGACTTACCTCAACCTTTAACCAAATCATTCCAAACTATCTACTTGTTTACATTAGCTAACCGTTAGGAAGGTGATGAGGTGAACACTTAGCAGGCCTTCCTGGGGCTCCCCTTGTAATCAACTTCTACAGGCTAAAGACAGAGCTTCAATCTCAGATAACATGTTCCCTATTTCTCCCTCACGACCCTCGCCCGGTCCAAAGCAGCGCGTGCATGTGTGCGTGTGGGTGTGCGTGTGCACGTGTGTGCGCGTGTGCATGTGTGTGGAGAGCATCACTGAAAGCAGTGGCCTTGGCAGCACACTGAATGCAGCGAATTATCCACAGTCCTATTGACGACAACTTTGGGCCTAGTGGACAACACATCTGTTTGTGGTCTTGTCTGTTTTGGGTCAGTAGGGTTAGAAAAAGCAGATTCTTCCCTCCTCAGACACAGTTCTTCCCTCTTCTCCCATGCAGTTTAAATAGAGAGCACACAGCTTTTGTTCAAGGAACAGTTCCTAGAGAAGAGAGGCAACAGCTCTGGAGGAGCCCGAGCCCGAGCCCCCTCCTTGTTTACATGACTCCAGGAACTGGGCTTTTTGTTCAGATACCAGCGCGTTATCACATCTGCTACACCATGGTGCCAGCCTGTGGCCTCTGGCCTGGCTCAAGTAGCGTAGTGATGTTAAAGGCACCCCCACTCTGCACCCAGAGGTTGTGAAATGAGTTCCTTAAGACGAGGTCTTGCTGTGTGGCCCAGGCTGGTCTCCACTTCACAGTGCTCCTGTCTCAGCCTCCCTGTACTGAAGCTACGGATGTGCACCATGCCCAGCTGACAACACTTGCCTTATTCCTGTTCTTTCTCCTACAAGTCCTTCAGCACAGGGACCTTCCCCATTCCTGGGAGGTCCGGGCAAAGGCTGAGGGGCCCCAGGGGGGTGGGGGGAGGATGAATAGACAGAACAAGTAGAGCAAATGGTAGGAGGTGAGAGACAGGGGAAAGGCACGGACAAAAGGTTTTAGGGTTTTTTTTTTTTTTTGAGATAGGGTCCCCCTGTAGCTCTAGCCAGGCTGGAACTCACTATGTAGAGCAGGATGGCCTTGATTTCTGCCTCTGGAGTGCTGGGATCAAAGATGGGGACCATCGAGGGGCATGGTAGCTCATGACTTTAATCCCAGCACTTGGGAGGAGGCAGAGGCAGGCAGATCTCTGGGAGTTCAAGGCCAGCCTCGAAAAGACAAAAAAAACCAAACCAAAACAAAAAAACACACAAAAAACAAACCAACAAAACTGAACCACCATACCTGGCTAAGGAAACCACTTTCTTATTTATTTTAAAAATTTTATTGTTTTCATTTTATGTGTATGAGTGTACGGCCTGCATGTGTGTAAGTGCACCCGTGTCATTCAATGCCTACAGAGGGCATCACATGCTCTGGAAATTGAGTTAGGATGGTTGTTAGCTGCCATGTAGGTACTGGGAATTGAACCCAGGTACTCTGCAAGAGCAGGAAGTGCTCCTAATCATTGAGCCATCTTTGCAGCCCCTATTTGTTTCTTATATTATATGTATGACTACACTGCCTGCATGTGAGTGCACCTGTGTCGTGTGGTGTCCTCAGTGTATGGCCTGCGTGTGTGTGAGTGCACCTGTGTCATGTGGTGTCCTCAATGTACGGCCTGCATGTGTGTGAGTGCACCTGTGTTGTGCGGTGTCCTTGTGTGGTGTGCTTAGTGTACTGCCTGCATGTGTGTGAGTGCACCTGCGTCGTGCAGTGTCCTCAGTGTACTGCCTGCATGTGTGTGAGTGCACCTGTGTCGTGCGGTGTCCTCAGTGTACTGCCTGCATGCGTGTGAGTGCACCTGTGTCGTGCGGTGTCCTCAGTGTACTGCCTGCATGTGTGTGAGTGCACCTGTGTCGTGCGGTGTCCTCAGTGTACTGCCTGCATGTGTGTGAGTGCACCTG
>VZQC01012659.1:4940295-4957231 GCA_009823505.1 Rhizomys pruinosus
AATTTTTATTTATTTCTGTATGTGTATGAGTGTACTGTCTGCATGTAGGTCTGTGCACCCGTGTCGTGCAATGCCGCGGAGGTCAGAAGAGGGTCTTGGATTCCCCTGGAACTGGAGTTCTCCTGGAATTGGAGTTACAGACGGTTCTTAGCCGCCATGTGGGCGCTGGGGATCGAACCCGGGTCCTCTGCAAGAACAGTCGATGCTCTTAACCGCTAGGCTATCTCTCCAGCCCCTAACTTTTCTTTCTGAAACTAATACATTGGAGTTTTAACAAATCATAAACATCAATTCTTTTTCTTTTCTTTCTTTTCTTTTTTTTCTTTTTTTCCAAGAGAGGGTCTCCCTGTAGCCCCAGCTGTCCTAGAACTAGCTCTGTACACCAGGCTGGCCTTGAACTCACAAAGATCTGCCTGCCTCTGCCTCCTGAGTGTTTGAACTAAAGGCATGTGCCATCACACCAGGCTAAACATCAATTCTTAAAGTAACATAAAAACTGAAGGCATTTTCATTATTAACAAACTCAAGCTCGGTCACCTTGGTTACTAACCCTTTTCTTCTCTTCCTTCTCTTTCAGCAAGGTATCTCTGTCCACCAGCTTCACCACTGTTGGAAGTCCTGAAAGTAGATGGTCAGTGAGACTCAGGCCCAGGCTGCTTGTCCCCCAGCCTGAGCCGGCTAGCGAGCTCCCACCCCACGGGAACCCGGGCCTGCCTTCTGTTCCTCACAGGCAAAGCAAGTGCCAGGTGGACAAACTGGTTAATTAAAAAAAAACAAAATCCAGGGGCTGGAGAGATAGCCTAGCGGTTAAGGGCACTGACTGCTCTTGCAGAGGACCCAGGTTCGATCCCCAGCACCCACATGGCAGCTGAGAACCGTCTGTAACTCCAATTCCAGGGAAATCCAAGACCCTCTTCTGACCTCTGCGGCATTGCACAACATGGGTGCACAAACCTACAAGCAGATAGTACACTCATACACATACAAAAATAAATAAAATTAAAAAAGAAAAACAAAATCCAGAGCTGAGGTGGAGCTCAGGGGCAGAGTACCCGCCTAGTATTGCTGGAGGTCTGGGTCATAGCCCCAAGTGCTTGAAGATCTAGAACTATAAGGAAGTAGGAAGTAGGAAGGCCATTCTTGCCAGAGTTCTAATAGGAAGTAGGAAGTAGGAAGGCCATTCTTGTTAGAGTTCAAGGCCAGCGTGGCTACAGGTGAGATGTTGCCAAAGACCAACAAGAGCACACTGTTGGGGCTGGAGGGATGGCCTAGAGGTTAAGAGCGCTGACTGCTCTTGCAGAGGACCCGGGTTCGATCCCCAGCACCCACATGGTGGCTGAGAACCGTCTGTAACTCCAGTTCCAGGAGAACTCCAGTTCCAGGGGAATCTGAGACCCTCTTCTGACCTCTGCAGCATTGGATGACACGGGTGCACAGACCTGCATGCAGACAGTACATTCATACACAAAAAAAAAAAATAAAATTAAAAAAAAAAGAACACACTGTCCAGCCTCTCGTCTCAGCTCCTTCTGAAGTGCAGAGAGAGCTCCAAGGTTAACCTCACATGACAGGCAGCTAACAAGCTAACAAGCCCACTTTAGACGGGCACCAGAGTGCTGTGAACTCCGTGTAGACGGGCACCACAGCACTGTGAACTCTGTGTAGATGGGCACCACAGAGCTGTGAACTCCATGCAGACGGGCACCACAGTGCTGTGAACTCCGTGTAGACGGGTACCACAGCACTGTGAACTCCGTGTAGATGGGCACCACAGAGCTGTGAACTCCATGCAGACGGGCACCACAGTGCTGTGAACTCCTGTAGACGGTACAACAGCAACTGTGAACTCGTGTAGACGGGCACAACACACTGTGAACTCTGTGTAAGATGGGCACCACAGAGCTGTGAACTCCATGCAGACGGGCACCACAGTGCTGTGAACTCCGTGTAGACGGATACCACAGCACTGTGAACTCCGTATAGACGGGCACCACAGCACTGTGAACTCTGTGTAGATGGGCACCACAGAGCTGTGAACTCTGTGTAGATGGGCACCACAGAGCTGTGAACTCCGTGTAGACGGGTACCACAGCACTGTGAACTCCGTGTAGACGGGCACCACAGCGCTGTGAACTCCGTGTAGACGGGCACCACAGCGCTGTGAACTCCGTGTAGACGGGCACCATAGCACTGTGAACTCTGTGTAGACGGGCACCACAGCGCTGTGAACTCCGTGTAGACGGGCACCACAGTGCTGTGAAGTCTGTGTAGACAGGCACCAGAGCACCTGTGAACTCTGTATGATTTTGTACTGGTTCAAAGCCGGGCGTGGTGGCACACTCCTTTAAGTCCAGCACTTGGGAGGCAGAGGCAGGCAGATTTCTGTGAGTTCAAGGCCAGCCTGGTCTAGAGAGCGAGCTCCAGGAAAGTTTGGACTAAAGGGAGACCCGGTTCTCAAAAATACCAAAAAAAAAAAAAAAAAAAAGGGGGGGGGGAGGATGAGTGTTGTGGTGGTGCATACCTTTAATCTAGGCAGAGGCAGAATTCAAGGTTAGCCTGGCTTACATAGCAAGCTCCAGGCTAGCAGGGGTTACAGGGAGACCCTGTCTCAAAAAGACAAAAAACAAAAACCAACCAACCCCTCTATTTTCTGTGTGGCAAAAGGCTCCACAAGGCCTGAAAGCACCTGGTGAGATGGATGCGATCTACGTGTCTCTGTCTCTGCTCCCAGAGTAAGGAAAAGTGAGTCAGCATCAGCAGAAAACTGGGGTGTGGACAGCCGATCCACAATGCACCAAATCTCCTGGGAGGCACCCCCGGGTCTCTGGGGACACTGAAGGTTCCAGTCCTGCTCTTCAGCACATGAAAACAATGGTGCCCTGGACCCCTAAGACTGCGGTTGCTGTGTCAAGTCCCCTTCCCAGCACCCCCTCCCCATTCCACCCAGCCGCCTGTCTGGTCCTCAACAAGCAGCTTCAAGAATCACCCACCTTCATGGTCTTCAAACCGCACCCCGAGCTCAGGCAGGACGTCATCACGGAGGGTGTCACTGAGCTGCAGAACCTCAGGGACTGTTGGAAAGGAAAAGCAGTTTCCTAAGAGCAAGGGAAAAGCAGGTTCCTGCACCCACACTTCCTCCAGTGCTGGGTAGTGGCCAATGAGAGGATGGGGAGGGAGGCTGCCATGCCAGCCCTGCCAGAGAAGCCTCAAGCAGAGCTCAGGCTCTATGGGCAGCCTGGAGGGCCCAACAGGGACGGGCAGAGGTTCCAGCCCCTCCCAGCAGCACTAGGAGCCAGGACCTGGCCACTCAGAGCCCAGTGTGGCCAACTTTCTTGCATGATGAAGCTTTATAATCCCCAGAGTCTGGTCACTTGGGCATCACCATTTGGGTTCAGTGTTGAGAGGTGGTTATGGCCCCTCATGTGGCCCAGCCCATGCCATACCTGTTCAGGGCTGTTGCCCTGAGTCACCCCTCAAGTCCTGAAGGGCTCCTAACCCCTCTCACACTGTAACCTCACATGCCTGCTGAGGCCTGTGGTATCCTACAGGTGTTTGAGGGCTGAGAGTTCCTTGGGTGCTCAGCAGTAAGAAGACCTATGCCCCCAAAGCTCTGCATCCCCCCAAAGCCAGAGCACAGCTGGAGTGGAGGGTCCAAAGCTGCGGCTGGGTCTGGAGGCTAGGATGACTCCCCAGCCCTCTGGAAACATCGGCCTAGTCAGACCACCAGGCTGCAGATATGCAGGAGCCACAGAGGAGGGGACCCACAGACAACATCAGGGACTGCTGTGGCTCTAGCTCAACAAGAGAGCTAGGTGATCCTGGCCAGGCCTGGCCCAGTTTCCACAGGCAGTAGATGCCCCAAGGCCAAGCCAGAACTCATACAGGAGACAGGAGAAGAGAAGAGGAGGCCAGAGAGCAGCCAGCACAGAGCGGGTTCCACACTCCTGGGTTCTGAGTTGGTCAGCTGCAGCAACTTCAGAGACCAGTCACCCCAGCCTTCCCTGTAGCAGGTCAAAGAGCACTGGAAGCCAGAAGTTCAAGGCAGGGACTAGGCTTCTGCTTTGTAAGGTCCATGGCAAGGAGAAGAACAAGAAGAAGAAGAGAAAGAAGTAAAAATGCTGTAAAGGTCCTGAATAAACCACTTTGAGAAGGACGAGCTAGAGGTGCTTGATTTCTGCTGGTCAGAACGTAAGGCATCAAGTGGCGGCCCGCACGGGAACGCGTTCTTCCTCCTTTCTCGTTCAGAACTCATTGTGGTCAGGGTGACTAGTCGGTAAACTCCCAGGTAAGCGGGATAATTAAGGTTCTCGGAAAAGAGACAATAAGGCTCCCCGGAAAAGGGGACAATAAGGCTCCCCGGAAAAGGGGACAATAAGGCTCCCCAGAAAAGGGGACAATTAAGGTCCTCTAGCTAGCATTATGGGAAACACAACATCTGCCCTGACGGTGCTAGTCAGATTTTTGGCAGCGGTTGTACACAAGGGAGTGTTGCCGGTGTGGAAGTTGGTAAGAAATTGCATTGGGGATGAGGAACGGTGTGGAAAAAAGATAAAAAAGGGAGTGAAGCCTTAGACCAGGTTAAGGAAGAGCGCTCTCAACACTCTGAAATTCAAGAAGAATCTAGTGAAGGGGACATGTCAGACGGGGATGTGGAAAGCCTTGCCGCCAGCTTGGAGAAAGTAAAAGTAAAGATAGAACCGTCAGCCCCGGAACTGCCCCTGCCACCTCCTTATGCTTTCAACGGAGCAGGAGGGAATAGTTTACATCCTGAAACTTGGAGAGAACTAGAGGCTCAGTGCTTCCCTGTATTTCAAAATCAACAAGGGAACCGCTATCATGAGCCGTTAGATTGGAAGATTGTTCAAAGGCTGGCGGAGGCAGTTCGTGCCTATGGAGCCAATGCTGCCTTTGTTGTGACTCAGCTGGAGTCTTTGCACCGGTATTGTATGACTCCGAGTGACTGGCAAAATCTGGCCCGAGCATGTCTGACCACAGGCCAATATTTAGATTGGAAAGTATTTTATCTTGAATTTGCCACCGGACAAGCCGCTCTTAATGCTCGCAATGGTCAGGATGCTTGGGACCAAGATATGCTTATGGGACAAGGAAGGTTTGCGGCAGCGCAGACAAACTATCCAGTTCAGGTCTATGATCAGATTAATGCATTAGGCGCCTGAGCATGGAAGTCTCTCCCAAATAGAGGCGAGGTGAGGGGCAAAAGAAGGAAAAAAAACAAAAACAAAAACAAATGGGACAAGGCGCATATGTGGTGGCAGGGTCCCCCCCCCCCCGTAACCTTACAATTCCCCCCTGCATCAGCTCAAGTTGAGTTAAAAATTGTCATCAAGGTTTTTGAATCATTTCCACATTCCTTTAATTTGGTTTCTGATAGCCAGTACGTTGTCAACATGTTGCTTTGCCTAGAGGTGGTGGAAAGATCAATTTACGGTCTCCTATTGGAAACCTCATCTTCACTTTACGTAACCTAATTTTTACAAAGAACCACACCCTTCTTTGTCCAACATGTTCAGGCTCATACTGGCCTACCTGGCCCCCTTGCAGAGGGAAATGATATCGCAGATAAAGCTACTAGAACCTTTATGGCCCTTTCTACTGCCTCGCCAATCTCACAGGCTCGAGAGTTTCATTCCCATTTTCATGTTAATTCTAGAACTTTGTCCTCCTGTTTTAAAATTACCCGTGCCGAGGCAAGAGCCAACAGTGTGCCCCACTACTTCCTCAACCAGGGGTCGGAATTAACCCACGCGGGTTGCGCCCTTTACATCTCTGGCAAATGGATGTCACCCATTTTTCTGAATTTGGCAAGTTAAAATATTTACATACTTCCATTGATACAGCCTCCGGGGTCCTATATGCCTCCTTACGTAGGGGGGGGGGCGCATCATGTAATTGCCCATTGTTTTGAGGCCTGGGCTGCCTGGGGCCAACCTAAAGAACTAAAAACGGATAATGGCCCCGCTTACACTTCTGCTTCCTTTGTGTCGTTTTGCCATTTTATGGGTGTTAAACTGACTCACGGAATGCCGTATAACCCACAAGGAAAAGGCATCATTGAGCGTGCTCATCGTACCCTAAAAGAATGCTTAAGCAAAAAGGGGGAATAGCCTCCGGCTCCACACCCAGGGAACGAGTGGCCATCGCTCTTTTTACTTAAAATTTTTTGAATCTAGATAAGCATGGACGAGCTGCTGCTGAACGTCATGCTAACCCTGACATTTCTCTTAAGGGCCTGGTTATGTGGAAGGATGTGTTGACTGGTAACTGGCAAGGACCGGACCCAGTGTTGGTCTGGGCGAGGGGATCTGTTTGTGTGTTCCTCCAGGATCATCGACAGCCATCGTGGGTCCCGGAGAGACTAACCAGAGTAGTCCGAGAGGAGAAAAGAGAAGATTCTATGGATGAGCCTGATGTTAATGCCGCTCCCTGTGGGTCGAACTAAAAATCTGCGATGGGGCCTTCTGTCGGTATTCCCCAAGCTGTTGCCACTTATACACTCAGCGCAGGTCTTTCCCTGGTTTTTTCACAACAAACATTTCTCTGCAACTATATTGTTCACCCTAGAGGGTCTCCTATGCTTTCAGATAATCTCTAATATCTCCCAGAGTAGTGATTGTGTTCACATGTATAATCAGACTGCAGCATGGTCTGATTTGCCTATCAATAGCTCCACCAAAAGCCAATGTCAAGGGGTCTGGCCTGCTAAGATTCCCAGACAAAATGATAGTATACCTGCTCAGCCCCAATGGGCCCCCTTTTTTGTAAGGGTGCCTGTGATTCCCTCCCACCTTGGACTGGTTGTCAGGCTAAAAAAGTGGCCTGGGCAGTGCGTAAGTATTTTATTAATGACACCTGCTTTTACAGTATGTGCTGGGATGTGAATGGAAATTTTACCGTTTGTAAATGCCAGCTATACCGCTCAACTGTCACGTAACCTGTCTCAGTATCTTACTGGAAACTGGTCTAGGGATCTTGATGGCATGTTGCAGGACTTCAGACAATCCATCGCTCACATCAACTCCACCCGAGTGGATGTGTCCTTGGCTGGTGGGCTGACAAGCTGGATTACTACCGTTGCTTCACGACTGAAAGAATGGGCGGGAATTGTCGGACTTGCCCTATGCCTGGTCCTCACTAGTTTCCTGGCCTTTTGGTGCATGTGCCGTTTGCGATTTTGTCAACATAATACGCAAGCCCTGTTAATACAGGCGTTCGCAGCAGTGGAGACAGGACAGTCTCCTCAAGTGTGGCTTAGCATGCTAGAGAAGTAGCCAAAGACGGGTAAGGCTCTCTGGGCATGCCACCAACCTAAGACAGGGAACAAACCAGTGCTGTTTGTCTCCCAATGACGGGTAAGGGGCATTGCTGCACGGGGCTACCTAAGACAGGCATTCTCTCTGCTAAAATAATAAAGAAGGGGAGATGTGGAGAGCGGGTTGTGGCGACAGTCCCAAGATGGCGCGGGACTTTAGCCACAGTCTTATGACTAACACCTGAGTCTTATGATCAACACCTGATTCCCTCCTACCTCAAAGTAAAGCCACGTCACCGTTCGAGCTGTGCAGGTGCACCCTGTATAAAGATCAGGCCAGATGATACCAATAATAGACGAGCCACACAACCTGGGGGGAGGGGGAGGGAGGAGGAGAGGGATAAATATAAGAGGGACTTCTGTTTCTGGGGGGGGGGGGGGGAAGAAGAACAAGAAGAAGAGAAAGAAGTAAAAATGCTGTAAAGGTCCTGAATAAACCGCTTTGAGAAGGACGAGCTAGAGGTGCTTGATTTCTGCTGGTCAGAACGTAAAGCATCACCCCTGTCTGCTCTGGCTGGGACCCCAATGCCCCATGCAGTCAGGGATCAGGAGTCCTCTAGGAGTTGCCCCTACATGGTTCTCTGGCTGTAATGGCTCAGTGCACTCCTCAGGGGACATGCAGCTGAGGGGCAGACCAGTCCCTCAATGGGCGTGTCAGAACGGCAGGGCTGGTGTGCTCACACAGCAGTGCACAGGTAGCGGCTGCCAGCCCAGCCCAGAGCCCTCGGACAGCAGTGCACAGGTAGCGGCTGCCAGCCCAGCCCAGCGCCCTCGGACAGCATCAAACCTGCTCAGAAACACGAACATCTGCACTTCACAGATTCCTTCCCTGTCAGCCTCGGCTGACCTCTGCCACACCACAAAACATACGTAAATAAAGTTAAAACAGACGGGGCTGGAGAGATGGCAGCATCTGCCCTTGCAGAGGACCTGGGTTTGATTCCCAGCACCCACATGGTGGCTAACACCCATCTATAACTTCAGTTCCAAGAAATCTGACGCCCTCTTCTGACCTCCTCTGGCACTGCATGACATGGGTGCACTTACACACATGCAGGCAACAAGGCACACAAACAAACCCAACAGGGGAGTAGGGAGATGACAGCAGGGCAAGAACGAGGACCGGCTTTGAGTCCCAGGTGAGAATCCAGGCATGGTGCTTCTAGTGCTATGGGCCAAGCAGGCAGGTCCTGGGCATCTGACCAGTAAGCCTGGTAAGCGTCGCTGAACCCTCATGTCCCAGTGAGAAACCGTCTAAAAGGTGGACAGCTCGTGAGGAATGGTACCCAAGGTTGAGCTCCACATGCACACATACCTACATGAGCACGCACATGCAAACCTTTAAGAAGGAAGAAGCAAGCTGGGGAGGAGGTCAGAAGGGGCCCCTACTGCTCGGCTGGCAGCAGTGGCTCAGCGCAACCCAAGAGCAAGCTGCTGCTTCCTCAACACAAACGCCCTGCAGCTCCAGGCCCAGGGATGTGGCGGAATGGAAACAGCTACCCCAGCAAGTGCTCGGCACAGTTATGCAGGGTCAGAGTGGAGGGAAGGTGAGGTCCAGGACAAAGGCCACGGCACTGAGCGGGAAGAAAGCAGACTCTGTGACATGGACGGACCTCAAACTTGTCACACTCCACCAAGGCTGCACGAAGGGCTGGAACAGGACAATCTGGGGTAGGAGGTGGGCGGAGGCTGCTGAGCGGTGAGAGGCCGCACTGTAGAGGGACTCCACAATGTGGAGTAGCACAGCCACACACTGAAGCTGCGAGGGCTGCTCCACGGTGGCTAATTTTGTTCCATGCCATCCACCTCCACACATTATATGCCTGCCTGCACCATGTCCCGAGTAGGGGTGTGCAGGAGAGGACCGGCACTGTCACCCACATGGCCCACAGAGGCCATGGCCCAGGCAGCTGGAGTCTCCACTGCCTTGAGGTCTGAAACTAACTGCAAAGTTGGGGACCAAGATGGAAACCAACAAGGGGGTGGCAGGAGGGGCTGTTCTGTGCTGGGGGCGGGGTGTGTGTGTGTGTGTGTGTGTGTGTGTGTGTGTCAGCAGCCAGCAGTGTTCCTGCCCAGAGAAACAAGCCACTTTGTAATCAGAGTGTCACCCAATAGAGGCAACTGGGCCTTCCCTAGGTAAGCTTCCCAGACGGATGCCTTCTGGGGACACCGGTGCCAACAGTAGGCAACTCCCAGGAGCATCTGGCACATGACACTATGGCTCTCGCCACCTTCAGAGTCCTCTCCCAGACACCTCATGCTGGCACTCCATGTTTGTCAGGAAGGCCCGCTCACAGAGCGCAGGTGCAGCACTGGGCAGAGGGCAGAGGGCAGAGGGCGGAGGGCGGAGGGCGGAGGGCGGAGGGCACAGGTGGCCACTATAAGCAAAGAAGGGAAGAGGGCAGACAGTACATGATACCACGAGGAAGTCACAAAGGGAAACAGACTCAGGAAAAGATGCAGAGGCAATGGTACCCATGACAGTGAACAGGCAGAGGCAATGGTACCCGTGACGGGTGAACAGGCAGAGGCAATGGTACCCATGACGGGTGAACAGGCAGAGGCAATGGTACTGGTGACGGTAAACAAGCAGAGGCAATGGTACCGGTGACGGTGAACAGGCAGAGGCAATGGTACTACTAGTGACGGGTGAACAGGCAGAGGCAATGGTACTACTAGTGATGGGTGAACAGGCAGAGGCAATGGTACTACTAGTGAAGGTGAACAGGCAGAGGCAATGGTACCCACGACAGGTGAACAGGCAGAGGCAATGGTACACATGATGGGTGAACAGGCAGAGGCAATGGTACTGGTGACGGTAAACAAGCAGAGGCAATGATACCGGTAACGGTGAACAGGCAGAGGCAATGGTACCCGTGACAGGTGAACAGGCAGAGGCAATGGTACTACTAGTGAAGGTGAACAGGCAGAGGCAATGGTACTACTAGTGAAGGTGAACAGGCAGAGGCAATGGTACCGGTGACAGTGGGGCTGCAGGTGCTCGCTGCACATGCCTGGGCTCAGTCCCATCCTGGAACCCAGGCAGAAAATCCCAGAGCTGTGCACTCCTCCAAGCTGATGAGACCTCATCCCCAAAACAAGGTGTACTGTTCCTGAGAAACCATACCCAAGGTTGACCTCTAGTCTCCACATGCAGTACACATGTGCATGTGTGCATGTGCGTGTGTACACACTGGAATACTGTCCTGCCTCATGGAGGAGGAAACGTGTGACACCTGCTACCACGTGCAGAGACTGTGATGACAATGCAGTGAGTAAGTAAGCCACTCGGGAAGACAGGGGTGGTGTGAGCCCATGCCCGAGAGGTTCTCAGAATCATCAGCTCCACAGGGACAGAAGGAGGAGGGAATTCCAGGGACTGCGGAGGGGCTGTTTAATGGAGAATGTTCTGTAGATGCGTAGCTCGTCACAGTGCACACATATTCAACCAACTGAGCTGTGCACTTCACCGGGGTGGGGGGGAGGGGGGACAGATGGATGGATAGACAGAGAAATGGCCCAGGGATAAAGGACTGCCTACCCTGCTTGCTCTTTTTCTTTCTTTTTCTTTCTTTTTTTTTTTTTTGCTGTTTTTGAGACAGAGTCTCCCTGAAGTCCCAGCTGTCCTGGAACTCGCTCTGTAGACCAGGCTGGCCTTGAACTCACAAAGATCCGCCTGCCTCTGCCTCCTGAGTGCTAGGATTAAAGGCGTGCACCACCACGCCTGGCCACCACTTGCTCTTTCTAACTTCTGTTCCTTGCCCCCAGTGTCCGCAGACCAGGGAGCTGCCCACCTGGCCTCTTTCTTCCCACCAGTCTTTGGACACCTGGTCTGGTGGGGCAGCTCCAGACCACCCCTGGGCTGTTGGCGTGCTCTACAAATGGCCAACAGAAAGTCAACATTTGTTGCCATAGCTGGGAAAAAGGCGCTGGGCAGAGCCTGTCTCCAGGGCTGCTGCAGCACGAGGGCTCTCAGGCAGAATAACTGCGAGCCCCAGGTCTGGAGGTAAAGTGACCTCTTGCCCACTGTAATACAGGACGTGCTGCACGCGGACAGCGCCATGCAGGTAGTAGACAGGTGGCAACCTCCATACCCTGATGTGGCCCCCGCACCCTGATGTGGCCCCACACCTGTTTTGTCCACTTACTCTGAGGAACAAAACCAAACCAAGGAAAAGGCACCAGACAGAAGCCAAAGCTAAGACACTCCTGATGCTTGAGGCACAAGCCAGCCCCTGCCCTGGCTGGTCCCTGCCCTGGCCAGCCCCTGCCCTGGCCGGCCCCTGCCCTGGTCGGCCCCTGCCCTAGCCGGCCCCAATATAAGAGCTGGAGCCCCACCAGCCTCTTTTGTAGTCCTGCCTGCCCAACTCCTCCTGGGGCTGCAGCAGGCCAGGGAAGATAAGGCCACATGCACTGTGCCTTAGTGACCTGGGGCTGAAGTGAATGTCCCCAGGGGTAAGATGGAAACGGTCAGGCTGCTTCTGAGAATGGCCACCCCAAGTCCATGAGCCAGTGATGTAGGTGCTGGTGCTATTGAAATGGGAAGAGCGGCATAGGTCCCAAGGGGCCCACTGGGCTCTGAAGTTTCAGTTTGGCTCAAGTGGTTTACTCTGACAGATGATGCCCACCACTGAGCCCAAGCTACTGGCCCAGCACACCCCAGCACACTCTCTTTCTGCATAGCTGCAGCTTGGTCTTTGAGACTCACACTGGGGATTAGGTTCTGCAGGGCCCTTAGGACTTCTCCTGCCCTCCAGGTGAGCTGCTCCACCTGGCCTGGCCTGTGTTCCCTGTGGTCCGAGCCCTCTGCCTACACCGTCAGCACTCACTGTGGGATGCGGCCCCATCAGGATGCCACCCTGCTGTGACAAGCACAAAGCTCTGTGCTTAGGGCTGGCTGAGTCCTACAGGCGACTTCACACCACCAAAGAACACTCTCACTGACCTAGGGTGACACCAGGCAAGAGCCCGAAGTCCCTGAGGCCCAGCGTCTTTTCTGTGAGGTCTGGAGGAAAGCAGCTGCCTGTGTTAGCAATGGTGCTTTGCTGGGTCAGAACTACTGGGGCAGGACGATCACCGCTCACCATTAACCCCAACATTTAAAACTGGTCAAAAATGCACCATGCCAATGCAACACCTGCTGTATCTCAAGCCATGTCCCTTAGAACGCCGGAGGGTGAAGGAACGGATATGCCTAGGCACTGCCAGGACCGAGTGCTGGGCCTCCATCGCTGTGCCCTGAGCAGGGCAGTATTAAGGTGATCTCCAGCTCCTGCACCAGCAGGAGGCACTCGAAGCATTGGGAGTCTGTGCAGCAAGAGCACTCTAGAGCACAGAGAAGACCCAGTGCCAACGAGAGGCCTCTCTTCTGCTTCTGCTCAGAACCAGAGCTGGGCACGCACCTGACCCTCAGGCCCAAGGCCCAGCCCAGACGCCCTCAGTTCCAAATCAGTGCTGCTCTGAGAGGCCATGGGATAAGGCACGTCCAGCCACACTACAGAGCGTGGGCAGTGTACAGGTGAGCAGCGGCGTGATGTGCCGAGCAGGGAGAGCCACTGCCCTCCCACAGAGACGGACCTCACCTTTCTTCTCTCGGGCTATCCTGCGCACACCTTCTCTGAACTCTGACAGCACCTGCAGGTAGGGCATGACTGTGGACTCGAGCTGCGGAAGAACGGGTTTGATTCATGAGAGCTGCCATTTAGAGAGAACACCATGCCACAGGGTGTGCTGCTGTGCCCAGAGTCCTGGTGACCATACATCCTTACCATGACAGGTGACATGTGTCTAAAACGGGACTGGGGCCACGGGACAGAAAGCCTGCATTCAACAGCCACTGTCCACTGTGACAGACATGGCTGCCAGACACCTGTCTTCATCCTTCCAAATGGGCCACTGGGATGTTTGTGACCTGAGTCACATGTGGGCCCACGGAGGACTAGTCACATGCATTAATTAACTTAACTTACACGCATGTGACAGCAGCACATGGGGTAACTACTGATAGTAACCTGGAGATGAGCCACACTGAGTGAGACCCACACAGGAGCTGAAGCCGTGAATTACTGCTTACAGCGTATTCTCTACATCCCAACAGGACCCCAAAAGGTTTGGGTCTTCTAAGCACGGTCTCCCTGGGCCTCAATTACATAGTAATAAGGGAGTGGTAGGCACACTGGCCAAGAGCCCTGCAGGGTGAGCTAGCTGTCCTGGGCCTTCTACCAGATGGACAGAAGAAAGCTGTCTCCCTTGTAGTGGAGGCTCCAGACTTCCAGAGTAGAACTAGACACCTCTCTCCAGCTTCACCCGGATAGCCTGAACGAGCTAGTCATTTTATCACTAGCCCTGGTCCCCAGATCCTGGAGGGAGGAGGGATGACTCTTGATAAGAGGGCAGGGTCTGCCTCCAGGAGACCTGGGGCTGGTACCTGATGCCCAGCTTCCAGTTGACTGCAGCAAGGCACAAGACCATACCAAGGAGGGTTAGGCCCAGGTCTGCTTTTGGGGTCTAGGGCACTTTGAAGTGGAAGTCATCCTGAACATCACACTAAGAGCTGTGGTTCAGTGGACCCAGCCTCACAGGCTGATCATGTTCACCTATGGCTGCTACTTCCTGCGAGCAGACTTGAAGGGACTAAATGAGGCCACCTGAGAGTATACGACGTGATGTGTTTAACACACCCCAAGACCACATGTAATTACACTCATGGATCTATGAGCTGGGTTTTGGGTTTTGTTTTTTTTGGGGGGGTCTTTTTGAGACAGGGTCTCCCTGTAGCCCCAGCTGTCCTGGAACTCACTCTGTAGACCAGGCTGGCCTTAAACTCACAAAGATCCGCCTGCCTCTGCCTCCCAAGTGCTAGGATTAAAGGCGTGTGCCACCACGCCCGGCTTGGTTTTTGTTTTAAAAGGAAAATAAACAGCTAGCAGCATTTGTGTAGAGAACAGAGAAGTCATGAATGTTTTCTAAAAAGCACATGGGCGGGACATGGTGATGCACACCTTTAATCCCAGCATTCAGGAAACAGAGGCAGGTGGATCTCTGTGAGATAGAGGCCAGCCTGGTCTACATAGTGAGTTCCAGGCTAGCTGGGGCTACAGGGAGACCCTGTCTCAAGCCAACAGCTTGCTCTGAGGATGACAGATAGCTTTTTCCCATCAGGAGTGGAATCCGGGCCCTCACAGCAGGCAGCGTAGGCAGCTTTCGGCAGCACTCAGCCACTGTTTTCATTAGTACAGCAGATGCTGCCTCCAAATATTTATATACACTTTCCAGCCAAATAACTAGAGTGTTCTGTGCAGAAGGGTGGGGGGGCGTCCTTTAGGAGCTGTCCACATGTCGTAGAGGAACATAACTGACGTGTGTCAGCCTACTTCTACTGTAAATGTTGATGCCAAACAGTGGGTGTGTTCTGATGGGTTTCCCCGTGTGCTTGGACTGGTACACAGATGCCTTCCCGGCAGTAGCTGCTGGACTCTGGGCTGGTGTCTGAACCAGACCCAGCCTGGCATGGGATGCTGCACCTGCTCTGTGGAACAGAGGCAGACAGTGGGAATTCCCCTAGTGTGAGCACTGTGCTGTGCACAGTACACAGGCAAGACCACTCGTGAACTGTCCACAGAGTCCTCCCTGTTTTCAGGCTCCACGTCCAAGAATTCAACCAACCACAGGTTGAAAACATTTGAGGAAAAACAAACTGTGTGTGTAATGGATGCACAACCATTATTACCAAACCATGAGGTCTAACAACCATCTGCACAGCATTTACGCAGCAGAATTAGATAAAAGTTGAGTTACAATTTACAGCGGAAACTAGGGGACAATGTTGGTAGAGAGCTAGCTGTGTGGCAGGGCCTCACCTCAGTCCCAGTACCCATATAAAAAGCCGGGTGAAGGGGATGGAGAGATGGTACTGGCTGCTCTTGCAGAGGACCTGGGTTTGATTCCCAGCACGCGTATGGTAGCTAACAGCCATCCCTAATTCCAGTTCCAGGAGATGTGACACCCTCCTCTGACCTCTGTGGACACTGCATAACACAGGTGCACTTACATATAAGCAGGCAAAACACTCAGACACATCTTTTAAAAATTATAAAAAGTCAGGCATGGTGACATACACCTTGAATCCCAGCATTCAGGAGGCGGGGGGGGGTGGATCTCTGTGAGTTCAAGGCCAGCCTGGTCTACATAGTGAATTCCAGGACAGCTGGGGCTACAGGGAGACCCTAATAAATAAATAAAATAAAAAATAAATTAAAAAGTAAAAAAAAATATCCGGGCGTGGTGGCGCACGCCTTTAATCCTAGCACTTGGGAGGCAGAGGCAGGTGGATCTTTGTGAGTTCAAGGCCAGTCTGGTCTACAGAGTGAGTTCCAGGACAGCTGAGGCTACAGGGAGACCCTGTCTCAAAAAGACCAAAAAAAAAAAAAAAAAGTAAAAAACAAGGTAGGCAGTTCCTGAGGGTGTCTTGTGTTCTCTACATGTGGCACAGACATGAGCACCTGCACACACAGCCTACAGAGAAAGGGCATAGGGTGGATACAAGCACGCTATTCTATGTGTGAGATCTGAGCACCTGTAGGCTTTGGTCTTCTCATAGGGTCCTGGCACTAAGGCATCACATACAACCCAAGAACTCAAAATGGAAGGAGTTCATGATGCTACATGGCTGAGGTATAACCCGGGCTGAGAACAACCCTTCCAGCTGGGGTCTCGAATCAGCATGAAGGACAGTGGAACAGCAGAGTCACCCTGAAACAGCCAAGGCCACTGGCCGCCCACACTGAGGCCAACCCAACCAGCCAAGGACACTGACCCTGCAGGGCTGGGCGCAGCACGGCCACAGCAGGAGCAGGAGAGTGAGACTTCTGTGGGACCTAGAGGGACCGTGGGGAGGGATGGGAAGGCCCAAGGGCACGCAGACCCAATGGTGTCAGAGGCTGGCAGCAGCAGACCGCAGGAGCCCAGGGGCAGGTTGTGCTCTACTCACGCTCAAGCTGGTCCCGGGCCCTCCAACCGGGAAACCCAGGGAGCACTCCTCCTCTATGGCGCCAAAGATCTGAGGATGAAACGGACAGAACTCAGTGTGCGGTGGGTGAGGGGTGAGGTGCCATCCAAGGCCAGCAGCTCAAGAACTGGCCTGACCTCTTTGGGGAAACCCTTCCAGGCGGGTCCCCACAACTGGCCATGGAGGGGCAATAAAGAGCAGTGAGAGCGGAACCCTGTCCCAGGTGCCTGAATCCGGCCAGTGTGCCCTGGCCGAACCGCTGCTCTGGCCTCTTCTAGTTGGGAGCCACTGGGGCCACCAGCAAGGACAAAAGGATGAGTCCCACTGGCTGGCGGGAGTGCCGCCCTGGGCTAGGCACGGCGTGGGAAGCACAGTGCTCTGCACAGGACTGCTGGGTCAAGGCCTGGGTGCTCTGCACAGGACTGCTTGGTCAAGGCCTTGGGTGCTCTGCACAGGACTGCTGGGTCAAGGCCTGGGTGCTCTGCACAGGACTGCTGGGTCAAGGCCTGGGTGCTCTGCACAGGACTGCTGGGTCAAGGCCTTGGGTGCTCTGCACAGGACTGCTGGGTCAAGGCCTGGGTGCTCTGCACAGGACTGCT
>VZQC01012659.1:4958763-4981145 GCA_009823505.1 Rhizomys pruinosus
ATGATGGTGATAATTATATCAGCAATGATGATGATGGTGATAATGATGATGTCAGCGATGTTGGTGATGAGGTCAGTGATGATGGTGATGATGTCAGTGATGATGGTGATGTCTGTGATGATGGTGATGAAGATATGGAAGAGTAGCATGTTGATGCTGTCAGTGATGAAGGCGGTGACGAAGTGGAAGAGGAGGATGGTGATGATGTCAGTGATGATGGTGATGACGATGTGGAAGAGGAAGATGGTGGTGTCAGTGATGATGGTGATAACGATGTGGATGCTGGGTCAAGGCCTTGGGTGCTCTGCACAGGACTGCTCGGTCAAGGCCTTGGGTGCTCTGCACAGGACTGCTGGGTCAAGGCCTGGGTGCTCTGCACAGGACTGCTCGGTCAAGGCCTTGGGTGCTCTGCACAGGACTGCTGGGTCAAGGCCTGGGTGCTCTGCACAGGACTGCTCGGTCAAGGCCTTGGGTGCTCTGCACAGGACTGCTGGGTCAAGGCCTGGGTGCTCCGCACAGGGCTGGGTCAAGGCCTTGGGGCTGGTTTTGCTTTCTGAACTCCCAGATGAGAGCACAGTCAAATGGACACAAAGAAAACAGCTGCCACAGACCAGACAGGGCGGCCCCGGATGGCCTGAGGCAAGCAGGGTCCAGCACCCCAAGGCCAAAGTCACCACCCCAAGCCTGTTGCCTGGACCCATACAGGTGCAGGGAAGGCCGGGCTTACCTTCAGCATGTGGGTGAGGTACCTAGCAATGTTCTCCAGCAGAGCCCGGTTGGGCCTCCGTCTTTGGGCCTTCCGGGTCGCCATGTAAAGGTTGCACTGACTGACTAGAGCCCGCATCTCTTCTATGACGGTGCGAGTGTCCACATTGTCACAGAGGGCTTCATGAACTGCTGTCTTCTTGTCATAAAAACTGGGCAGGGAAAAGGGACAGGAACTGACGTCACCCTGTGGAAGTTCTCCACACAGTTCAGCAAGAGAGCCACCAGCAGAGACACGGGTGCTGACCCATGGCAGGCCACCAGCAGACACAAGCACTGACCCGTGGCAGGTCACCAGCAGAGACACGGGCGCAGACCCGTGGCAGGCCACCAGCAGACACGGGCGCTGACCCGTGGCAGGCCACCAGCAGACACGGGCGCTGACCAGTGGCAGGCCACCAGCAGACACGGGCGCTGACCCTTGGCAGGCCACCAGCAGACACGGGCGCTGACCTGTGGCAGGCCACCAGCAGACACGAGCACTGACCCGTGGCAGACCCATCGCTTCCTCAGACAAGCAGGACAGGCTGTGGGGTGTGTGTGTCTGGCTGGACCAGAACACACACATGTTCACAGACCCCAAGAAAAGGCTCCCACTTACTTCTTATTCAGCTCCGCCTCTTCAGCCTCCCACTTTTCAAACTGGCCGGTGATGTCGACAGGTGCTCGGAGGATGTCTTTCACATTTAAGAAAAACTCCTGAAATTATAGAAGTTGGGTTAACAGCATTTGGGCAACTTTCTACCTAGAGACACCCGACTGTGATTTTACTCGAGGCAAGACCTGTCAGGGCAGTGTGCAGACATTACACGAGGGTCCATGATGGAGGCCCCCCCTTCCTTACGGCAGAGACGTGAGACACTCCGTGGGTGGGAAGCCAAGTCAGGATGGTATGTCCCACTTGGGAACACGGCTTCCTTAACTTTGCCAAACTACCAGTTTCAGAAGTGGTGTCAAACATATCTGCCTGCAGCACCAAGTGGCCATTACTCCCCCCTGGCCTGGCTAATACCCACATTTCCACCATGCCCCCAGCTCTGCCAAGCCGAGCACTCACGTTCATGAATCTCTCATACTGAAGGGCAGACTCCATGGTGTTGCCGGAATAATCCAGGGTGTCTTTCCAAGAGTGCATGAGGAAGGCCAGGCGCAGCTGCCTCGCTGGGAAGCAAGCGACACAGCCACCCTCACTCCCTGTGCGACAGCTAATACCCCACTAATGGGAGTGTGGGGCAAAGCTGTGCGTACCTGAGTGTTTCTTCAAGGCGTCTTTGATGGTGATGAAGTTCTTCAGTGACTTGGACATCTTGCAGCCTGCTATCGTCAGGTGGCCTGTGTGTAGGAAGTACCTGACCCAGCAGTCATTTTCAAAGTAGGCCTGAGTACAAAGAGACAGGAGGACGTTTACCAGTGTGGCCTGGGCCTCACCTGCAGGAAGGTGCCAGATGCTACACGTACCACTGTCTTGCCTGTGCACACCTCACCCGGGGATAGAGGGACTGCGCTGGGTACCCGCTGGCTGGTGACAACCGCTTTGAATCCAAGCCTGTCCGTTATCACAGGCTAAGCTGCTAGCAGTGGAATTCAGACAAAACCACTGCAGCCCAAACCTCCCTTAGCTCCTCTAATCAGGATTCAAAGTTCATCATGAGGCCTCGCGTGAGGGCACTGCTGACTCTCTCCAGCAGGAAGGACGCCATGTCTTGTCTCTAGGAAGGCGACCTGTCTTCACCCACCTCTGACTGTGCCAGCTCGTTGTCATGGTGGGGGAACCGCAGGTCAAACCCTCCACCATGAATGTCCATCGAGGCTCCCAGGAGAGTGCCTGCCATGGCGGAGCACTCAATGTGCCATCCTGGACGACCCTAGGGAGATGCAAAGGGGCCCTGCTGACCAGGCCGAACCAAACCAAACCAGGCCTTTATTGCTTCAGGCCTTTAAGTCCTCTGAACTTCACTGCAACAGCTTAAACTCCTTACAGGAACAGGCTAGGTTTGTTTACATAATTCGAAGCCAGTCTTGTCTGGCTGTGGCTCAGCTAAAGCCTGAGCATTACTTCTGGATCCTCCCAGCATTCAGCAAGTGGCAGACAGCCGCATCCCCTGCAGCAGAGATGGCCGACACACGCCACCTGCACCTCCAAAGCCAAGAACATCAACTTACAGGCACAGGAGCACAGACAAGAGGCCTCAGAGGTGACCAGTCTGGCTGCACCCCCCTTACAGACCAGGGAACAGCATCCCAAGGAGAGAGGCTGGTTATTAGAGACCTTGGGTCCCTGGGCCCTACAGCTCCTCACTGCTCCAGAGTCAGGTTCTGGCCCCAGCAGCACTGTCTGCCCTTCCTCCCACTGCCTTTTAGAGGAACCAGAGACCGCGGCCTCCTGGGACACCCCTTCTTACTGTCCCAACTCTGCACCTTCACGGTGGTGGCTCACTCACTTTTCCCCAGGGGCAAGGCCAGGATGGCTCTCCCGGCTTGGAAGCCTTCCACAGGGCAAAGTCGTTGGGAGAACGCTTCTCACTCAGGCGGTCGGCAGACACACTCAGGTCACCTATGAGCAGGTGAGGGGAGCAGGCAGGTTATCCAGTGGCAGGTGACAACAGGCAAGCTGCGCCTCACCTCAACGCTGCTCTGGGTGCCCATGGCCAGCCCTTCTCGTTAGCTTGTCAACTTCCTCAGGCAGCCTTGGGTCTGCTCTGACAGACGTGGCCATTTTCTCTGTGAGGAGCCAGCTTTGGCTGGAGCCACACAACAGCTGCCTTTGCCCTCCGTCCTCTGCCCTGCGCTCTGCCTGTCCCAACTGCTCTTCTTATCCCTTTCCTTTGGCTTATTCACAACCATGTGTGGTGCTCAGCGTTAAGTCGCCGTCTCGTGTCTCTGCATGATTGGGAGTAGAAACCTCCGGGAGGCTTGCCAGTCTCCCATCCCTGGAGTGTGGACGTGGACTCCTTCAGGGCTGCACTGTGGTCAGATAAGGACCAGGCTGACTTCCTTCTGCACTTGGCCTACAGTATGGCTCCGGAGGCCCTCTTGGGGACTTGATCACCACAAACTCACCCTTCTAAGCCTCCCAACACTGTAGCCCTGAGCCCAAAATGAACACTGACGTGGCTTAGTTCCTCTCTGCAGTGTTTCTGTGTTGTCCTGTTGAGTTTTCAATTCTGGTATTTCCTTTTTTTAAAGATTGTATTAAAATATTTTATTATTTTAAGTTTATTTGTATGAGTGTTTTGCCTGCATGTATGTAAGTGTACCCTATGCATGAATGCCTGCAAAGCCCAGAAGAGGGCATCTCTCAGGGCCAGGTCCTCTGTGAGAACAGCCATCTCTCCAGCCACTATATTCATTACTTTTTTTTTTTTTTTTAATCTTTGTATGTGTATGAATGTACTGTCTGCATGCAGGTCTGTGCACCCGTGTCATGCAATGCCGTGGAGGTCAGAAGAGGGTCTCGGATTCCCCTGGAACTGGAGTTCTCCTGGAATTGGAGTTACAGACGGTTCTTAGCCGCCATGTGGGTGCTGGGGATCGAACCCGGGTCCTCTGCAAGAGTGTCGGTGCTCTTAACCGCTAGGCTATCTCTCCAGTCCCCTCATTACTTTTAATCATATTTATGGTGTGATCCCCTGAAGCTTGAGTTACAGAATTTATGAGCCACATGACACAAACATTGGGAAGTGAACTTGGGTCTTCTGGAAGAAGAGTACACATTCTTAACTGCTGAGCCATCTCTCCAGAACCTGATATATCATTACATGGAGCCCCACAGGTGATATTTCTATACAAAGCCTCCATTTTTATGGCTAGACTGTCTTCCAGAAACATGCAGGTCAGTAGGAGATGTGTCCAGTGTGACAGTGACTCCTCAGCTGAACTACTGTGTGCCTTCCCACCCTGGATTCTATGGGTCTGACCTCAGCTCCACTACAGAACAAGCACTTCTAAAAGGGGCTCAATGTGATTCTGTCCGTTCTGCTAGGAAAATGCTGATGTCAGTGTTTAAAATACCTGGAAGAAGACTACCAAACACATACAAGACAGAACCACATGTTCCTTCATGGCAGCAAAGCCCAGGACCAGGGTCCCTGTGTCAGCATGGCACAGTGGTGACTTACTTGTTTCTTAAGCAATGCCACCATGTGGAAAGCTCCTGGCGAGCCTGGCAGCAGGCGCAGGCGCCCGCCATGACCAGGAGTGCCCAGCTTCGCCTTCCTTTCACCATGTGCTCCGTTCTATTTTTACCTTCCCCTTCCTGAAGAGCTTTCTGGTCCCCAACAGCCTCAGGCACCAGCTTCCCATAGGAGTGCTTCTCACTTGCAGCAAACTTGGCTGTGTCGAAGTAGACAGACCCATGTGAAGCATAGCTGGGAACAAGAGGAAAGGGGACTAAGACACAGCTCGACACCACTAACAGGAGTGCAGAGGCCACGCCGAGGGCAGGTCACCAAGCCCAGGCTCTCTGCTCTCTCTGCAGCCCATCAGAAGCTACGTGGGCATGGACTGAGAGGGGGCCACACCTGTGGCCCTATGAGACACAGCCTCTCCCCCTGGGACAGCACTCCACCTTGTGATCCTGTCATGATTTTCCAACCGTAGTAAGCATTTTCTAACAGGGAAGAGTGTCCTTCCGACCCAGGTTTGCCTGTGCCTCTCGCTGGGCCAGTCCCCTGCTGCCCCCACAACTGTCGGTACCATGTGGGATAAGGTGGCACTGCCACTGTGGAGGCGGCGCTGTAGCAGGCGCTGAGCATGGGTCCTCACTTCTCACCCCTGTGTAGCCCATGGCAGGACTTGATCTACCACAGGTCTGGGAGAGCAGTAGGCAGTGCCGAGCACCTCCCACAGGCACCCATGTCCCGGCCGTCACTCCTTCTGTGGCTCCTCTGAGAGGCTAATTCCGCCACGTGGGAAATGTTTCCAGCAGTCAGACAGAACAGACTGAGCCTGGCTGCATCCATACCTAGACCATGGCCAGGCAACAGGACACACCCTCAAAGGGTCTCAGTGGCAGTACTGTCCCCAGAGGCCCTGCAGCATCCACACTCACCATCACACTACTCTGGCCCCATAACCTACAGTCTTCACTGTCAAACTTCAAAGCACACTCTGGACCAGGCCCTTCTGCCCACACCCAGCCAGGCCACTGGACCATTTCAGAAAGGCTGGTCAGCCAGCATGATGCTCCCTAGCCTGGCTGGCCCAGAGTTCCAAGAGGACAGTTGCTGGGGCTGGCTTGTGGGCAGCTCTGCCTCTCCCTCTTCCTCTTCCTGCCTGAATTAACAAAGTACCATCTGTCCAGTTACAGGCCTGTCACAGTGGCATGTGCAGTGCCACGAGCCACCCAGAACACTTATCCTATAAGTCCCAAAGTGCTAGCAGCAGAGCTGAGCCCAGAACAAGGTGCTGGGATGGGGGTGAGAAGGGGCTGGGTTGTGCAGTCATCGCCATCTCCTGCTCCCTGGACCTGGAGTCCAGAGCTGTGTGCCTGGGACAGGTATCTTGTGTGTCTGGGACAGGCGTCTCGTGCTTACCCATAACCATTGTCCACAATCCTCTGGACGAAGCTCACAATTTCTGGCACATACTCGCTAACTCGGGTCAAGACATCGGGAGGGAGAACCTGTGGGACAGAGAATGTCTGGGTATTTCCTCTCTGAGAGCTCTGAACACTTCGGCCTCTGCCACATGACTCCCGAGACACATCACTGGCGGAAATGAAAGCACAGGGCCAGAGGCAGGAGGGTCACATGCCAAAGGCCTGTACAACTGAGACCGTGTCTCAAAGTAACAAGGGCTGGAGAGATGGTTCATCAGGTAGAAGTACTTGCTACCAACCCAATGACCCAAGTTCAACCTCCAGTACCCACAATCAACTCCCACAGATCATCACATGTGCACCCTGGCAGCCCCCCAGGTGTGTGCTCACCCACACTATTAATAAATGTTAAAACAAAACAAAACAAAACAAAAAAACATCAGGAGTGGTGGTGCTGCCTTTAATCCCAGCCCTCGGGAGGCAGAGGCAAGGGGATTTCTGTTAGACTGAGGGCAGCCTGGTCTACAGAGTGAATTCCAGGTGGGGCTGAGACAGGAAGAACCTGTCAAAAAAATGAAATGAAATGAAATGAAATGAAATAAAGTAAAGGGGCGGGAGAGATGGCCTAGCGGTTAAGGGTGCCAACTGCTCTTGCAGAGGACCTGGGTTCGATTCCCGGCACCCACATGGCAGCTGAGAACCATCTTTAACTCCAGTTCCAGAGGAATCCAACGCCCTCTTCTGACCTCCACCGCACTGCACGGCACGGGTGCACAGACAGTACATTCATACACATAAAAATAAATAATTAAAAAAAAAAAAGATTAGAAATGAACTTGAGCTGGGCGTGGGGGCACACGCCTTTAATCCTAGCACTTGGGAGGCAGAGGCAGGTGGATCTTTGTGAAGACAGCTGGGTCTACAGGGAGAGCCTGTCTCAAAAAGACAAAAAAAAAAAAAAAAAAAGAACTTGATGTGTAAGAAAAAAAAAGTAAGTAAAATAAAATAAAATGGTAGAGAGGACTGGGAATAGTTTGGTGGTAAATCGCTTGTATAGCATGCACAAGACCCTGGGTTCAATCCTTAATTCTAAACAAAACAGAAAGAAGGAAAAAAGATGCAGACTATGACACCAATTCATAAACCAAGAAGCTCTGAGTGGGCTGGCTGGATGGCTCAGCAGGTAAAGGTGCTTGTCGTGCAAGCTTGGAGGCCCATGATCAATACCCAAAACCCACGTAAAGGCAGAAGAAAAGAACTCCATAAACTTGTCTGACCTCGATCCACAGGTGTATACCTGTGCATGAGTGTGCAACACATGCACGTGCACACACACACACGTAATTTTTTTCTTTTGAGACGGTCTCACTGCACAGCCCTGGCTGGCCTGGAACCCTCTATGTAGACCAGGCTGGCCTCAAACTCAGAGATCCACCTACCTCGGCCTCTAAAGTGCTGGGATTAAAAGCCTGCCTATGTGACCATACCTGGCTATAGTTCTCTTTTTTTAATTTAAAATTTTGTTTTAATTTTACATGCATATTTTGCAGGCATGTATGTAAGTGCACCACATGTGTGCAATGCCGGGAGGCATGTATGTAAGTGCACCACGTGTGCAATGCCGGGAGGCATGTATGTAAGTGCACCACATGTGTGCAATGCCGGGAGGCATGTATGTAAGTGCACCACATGTGTGCAATGCCGGGAGGCATGTATGTATGTGCACATCTGTGCAATGCCAGGACGCAGAAAAGGGCATCAGATTTTCTGAAACTGGAGCTATGGACAGTTGTTAGCCCCAAATTTAAATAAAAATTAGAAACAAGCTAGGTGTGGTAGTGCACGCCTTTAATTCCAGCACTCCAGGCAAAGGCAGGTAGAGCTCCATGAGATCAAGTCCACCTGTTCGACATAGCAAGTTCCAAGTCAGCTGGGACTGACTACAGGGAGACCCTATCTCAAAAACAACAAAAAAATTATAGGGGTAGAGAAGATGGATCAGTGGGTTCAGAACACTGTTCTTGCAGAAGACCTGGGTTTGAATCCCAGTACCCACATGACAGCTAAAAACTGTAACTCTAGTTCCAGAGGATCTGACACCCTCTTCTGTCCTCTGCAGACATTGCATGACACAGGTGCACTTATGCACATGCAGGCAACACTCATACACATCAACTAATAATAAAATATTGGGCTGGAGAGATGGCTCAGTGGTTAGGAGTGCAGACTGCTCTTGCAGAGGACTTGGGTTCAATTGCCGGCACCCACATGTCAGCTAAGAACTGTCTTTAACTCTAGTTCCAGGGGAATCCGATGCTCTCTTCTAACCTCTGCAGCACTGCACAACATGGGTGCACCTACCTACATGCAGACAATACCCTCATACACATTAAAAAAATTAAAAAATAAAACAAAACAAAAAAATAAAATATTTAAAAAATTTCTCTTTCTCCCCCCCCCCCCAAAAGAGAAGGTCTGTATGATATGAGGGATGGCTGGGCTCACTGTGCCCATGCCATAAAGGCTCATCATACCATGACCGTTCCTGTGTAGAGCTCTATGTTCCTGCTCCACTAGCTGTCCTGACCCAGGCCAGTGCCTTGGTCCCTTGTTTGCAAAGTGTGATTGCTAAGGCCTGTGCGTGACAGTGAAGACCCAGCCTGTGCGTGAGACAGCAACAACCTGGCCCTTCACTTCTGGGGCCCATGTGGAGGTGACCAAGTGTGTGAGGGTTGACCTGGCCGACTCACTGCCTTGTGCTTCCTCCCCACAGGGTCCTCTGGTCAGTCCTGAGGAGAGGGTCCTCTACCACTTCCTCCACCAGACTGCTGCCTGCCTGGTTTCTATTCACTTTTATTCTCTCTTCATGGTCCAGGTGGCCATGTGGTGGTCTCACCCCTGCCACCTGAGCACTGGGATTTCAGGATCTCGTCATTCTAACTGGCTTTTGCTGTGAGTTTCTCATTTTTTTTCTGGGCAGTCATATGTGCCAGGTGTTGGAAACAATAAAGGTGAAGTAGCTCAGAAGTCAAGGCTCCTCTGAATTCAAGGTTCACTTAGCCACTTAACTGGGCTTGAAAATGAAGACCTTTGAGGTGTGGAAACCAGAGAGCAGCCCAGCACTCACGTTCAGGGCTTCCATGTCTTGGTGGAACTCTTCTTCCCAGAACTTGGGCAGTTTGGAGAAGATAGAATTATCTGTCACCTCACTGCCTGCTGTGGAATCCAGCCAGTCAGAAAGCAAGTCCTTTGCCTCTTCCAGCAATACCTGAAAAGAGAGGACACCAACATGTGGATTAGGTTCCGTGTAAGTACTCCCAGCAAGGGGGTGCGAGCCAGTCAGCGCCCCGAAGTCAGACCCAAGCCTCACACACAGGAACTACGAGGAGCTGCTGTCCCCACTGCTGGTGTGAAACACGACTGTCCTTGTCCTCACAGGACGAAGCTGGTGTGAAACAGGACTGTCCTTGCCCTCATAGGACAAAACTGGTATGAAACAAGACTGTCCTTGCCCTCACAGGATGAAGCTGGTGTCAAACAGGACTGTCCTTGCCCTCACAGGATGAAGCTGGTGTCAAACAGGACTGTCCTTGCCCTCACAGGACGAAACTGGTGTCAAACAGGACTGTCCTTGCCCTCACAGGATGAAACTGGTGTTTGAGCATGTGATCTTCAGCAGTGTCAGACTGTGGGTCACACAGGAAGTCTGCACTCCACCAGGGGAGCCGGAGGCAAAGGTGGGATGTGCAGGAAGATGACGTGGAAGAGCAAGGCCCCAGTGGGCACTGCTTGCTGTTCGCCACTCTCAAAGAGAAGAACACAGACTTGATTCCTGGCATGGTCCGGCGTGCAGTTGTCAAGGCAGTATGCTCCTGTCTCTCGTCACCATGGCAGTGGGAGCACAGTGCACAGAGAAAAGCAGAAGGAAGCCACATATGATGGCACACACCTTTAATCTGAGCACTCAGGAGACTGAGGCAGGAAGATTGCTCTGAGTTTGAGGCCAAGGTGAGCTACACTGCAAAATCCTTTTTCAAAAAGAGAAAGGCAAAAGGTATGGTGGGCACCTCTGGGACACAGAAACCAAGCCCGGAGTCTGGGCCAAGTGTGGGACAGAGGCTCTGGCAGTGGCCCGTGCAGGTGCACCATGGCTCTCAGGATTGCCAGACCATGACCTAGGAGAGCGAGGTGCTAGTTAAGGCCACCAAGAGCCTGAAGATGAGCAACCGGGGAACTAGCAAAGACGGTACACACGAGATTCACTGTTGCGTGGACTTGTCCTCTACCTGTGAGTGGTGGGCAGATGCCTTTCCCCAGGCTTGGGTTTACCCAGTTGCTCAGATCATCCTAAACAAACCTGTTGACACTCGCAGACGGGAGGGGCAGAGAGTATGAGCACAGAAAGCTGGAGAGAGGCTGGTGCCTTTGCCATCTTGGGTGAAAGGTCCTTGCTGGGACCAAGACTTTCTTGTATGGCCCCAGGGCAGGGAGTGGCCACATTTTGGTACATAGCCCCATCACCCCTTGCTGTTAGTAATCCCCCAAAAACTCACTAGAATGTTCTAAACGGTGGTTTGGGGAATCTGTACCTTGCTTGGTACTTAGGGGGCTGGAAGCTGCTCGTGTCTCCCAGAAGGAATTTTAGCTACACGGACACACACAAGGGTTCAGGTGTGAGGGTTCAAGTGTCTGCAAGTGTTTTGTTCAGAGAAATACAACCTTAGAGGGCCAAGCAGCAGAAACGCGATGCCATCGAAATGGCTCAAGCAGATGTGAAAAGAGAAACAAATACAACTTTGAGATGAAGTTCACTAACTGCTGAAAAGCAAACAAAACTCACCAGAGGGCCGGACAGGTGGCTGTGACTGGAGTGGAGGAGAGAGTGACAGACAGAGACAAAACAACAGAGGGAAGTCACCCAAGACGTAGGAGAGACAGAAAGATGGAAGTACGGCCAGGCTGGGAGCTGATGGACAGGAGAGTGGCCCTTCTCATAGGAATCCCAGAGGCAGGGTGGGGACGACTGGGGACACCCACTGACCATGACGAACAGGCAACAGCTCACAGGCTGGATGCATATCTGACAAGTGAAAAGTCCCTCCCTGTGTTTTATGAAACAGTAGGGGCTGCAAAGAGCATCTTTAGAAGCCAGACAAGAAACCAGGGGTGACATACAGGACAGCCTACTGTCCCAGTCACTGCCAACCACGGGAGCTAGCAGCTAACAGCTTGGAGAAAAGCGTCTTACAAACCACCTCTAAAAGCATGGTGAACTGTACACTCTTCTAAAAACATGGTGAACGTACACTCTTCCTGGCAATCCATGACAGAGCTTCCTGCCAATAGTTTTAACAGTGGAATCTCATCCTCAGGAAAACAGGTGTCACCCCAATCTCCGCCACTCAAATGTCAAGATAATGAAGCCACAGTTAGGCCTGAAGCCTGCTCTGTGGGTGTTTTCAGGAGCTCTGGAAAGGAAGGTTGTCTGCCCTGGCCAGCACCCACCAGCAGGGGCTCACCACAACCAGGAGTTTTTTAAGATTTATTTTCATTCATTCATTCATTCGTTCGTTTGTTCATTCGTTCGTGTGTGTGTGTGTGTGTGTGTGTGTGTGTATCTGCCATGAATGTGCAGGTGTTAACAGGGGAAAGAGAACATGAGATACCCTGGAGGTGGAAATATAGGTGGTTGTGATCTGCCTGACACGGGTGTTGGGAACTGTACTCAGATCCCCTGGAAGAGCAGTAAGTCCTCCGAAAGCGCTCTTAACCACGAAGCCACCACTAGTTCCAGGTGATGTGATCAGTGGATGATTCTCAGGAATGCGGGTCTAGAGGATGCAAGTCAGGAAAGTGACTACACCAAGGTGAAGAAACTCGGGCCTCAGGCCTTCTGCCAGCTAGAGTGAGTTTGAGGCAGTCTGGCCACCTCCCAGAGCCAGTCCTGCTCAAGTACAGGCAGAAAAGTCTGCACTGGAAATGCAGGGGGCACCTCTGAAATGAAAGCATGTCCACCCGACCTGCTAGACACAGCAGTCCAAGAGTCTGCGGACTCAAACATCCAGGTCACAGCGGAGGAGGTGGGAACTCATGGGGGAGATCGCGAGCTCCTTCCATGAAGCCAGTGATGTGCACTATGGGAGCCCACGCAGGCCTCTCCTGCCCTGCTGTCCTCCGTGGAAGCTCACACGGGCCTCTCCTGCCCTGCTGTGCTCCGTGGAAGCCCACACAGGCCTCTTCTGCCCTCCTGTCCCCGTGGAAGTCCACATGGGCCTCTCCTGCCCTGCTGTCCCCCGTGGAAGTCCACACGGGCCTCTCCTGCCTTCCTGTCCCCTGTGGAAGTGCACGCGGGCCTCTCCTGCCCTGCTGTCCCCCGTGGAAGTCTACACGGGCCTCTCCTGACCTCCTGTCCTCCGTGGAAGTCCACACGGGCCTCTCCTGACCTCCTGTCCTCCGTGGAAGTCCACACGGGCTTCTCCTGTCCTCCGTGGAAGTCCACACGGGCCTCTCCTGCCCTCCTGTCCTCCGTGGAAGTCCACACGGGCCTCTCCTGACCTCCTGTCCTCCGTGGAAGTCCACACGGGCTTCTCCTGTCCTCCGTGGAAGTCCACACGGGCCTCTCCTGCCCTCCTGTCCTCCGTGGAAGTCCACACGGGCCTCTCCTGACCTCCTGTCCTCTGTGGAAGTCCACACAGGCCTCTCCTGCCCTCCTGTCCTCCGTGGAAGTCCACATGGGCCTCTTCTGCCCTGCTGTCCTCCGTGGAAGTCCACACGTGCCTCTCCTGACCTCCTGTCCTCCATGGAAGTCCACACGGGCCTCTTCTGCCCTCCTGTCCTCCGGGGAAATCCACACGGGCCTCTCCTGCCCTGCTGTCCCCCGTGGAAGTCCACACAGGCCTCTCCTGCCCTCCTGTCCTCTGACACTAGACTTCTCAAAGCTCTACAACAATATAAATAGATTTCTAGACTTGAAAGCTCATCCAAGCTCATGTGTCCTGGGCATCACAACAGCCCCAAGACACGGCCCCCAGGAGCTTCTTTAACCAGCACAGAACGGCAGATTAACCAGAGTAGAGAGCGAGGGTCACAGTGCAGTCAGAGACGTCAGAGCGAGGGTGACAGTGCAGACAGAGACGTCAGAGCGAGGGTAACAGTGCAGACAGAGACATCAGAGGGAGGGTGACAGTGCAGACAGAGACGTCAGAGCAAGGGTCACTGTGCAGAGACGTCAGAGCGAGGGTGACAGTGCAGACAGAGACATCAGAGGGAGGGTGATAGTGCAGACAGAGACATCAGAGGGAGGGTGACAGTGCAGACAGAGACGTCAGAGCGAGGGTCACAGTGCAGACAGAGACGTCAGAGGGAGGGTCACGGTGCAGACAGAGACGTCAGAGCGAGGGTCACGGTGCAGACAGAGACGTCAGAGCGAGGGTCACGGTGCAGATAGACGTCAGAGAGAGGGTCACGGTGCAGATAGACGTCAGAGCGAGGGTCACGGTGCAGACAGACGTCAGAGCGAGGGTCACGGTGCAGATAGACATCAGAGCGAGCAAAGAACAGGGCTGGGTTTGACCTGAGCAGCTGTGAAGCGGACAGAGGTCAGTAGGGAGACACGGCTCCTAGGTAGCTCGTCCTCCCAGGAGCAGCACGTGCTCGGACCTGGAAGTTGGTGAATATGGAGCTCTCTGTGGACTCCTGCAGGACCCTTTGGCTTCTACCATGCTGGGTGTCCTACCTGTGTCACTGTGACAAACTCAGACGACAGTACGACTCCATGCCAAGTCCCCAGAGTCCTTCAGAGAGCCCAAGGATGTGTGGCTGCTGTTGAGGGCTTTCCAAGAGCACTCAAATTCCAGTCTGTGGCATATGGCTGAAAGAAATGCGTAGAAACGCCCAGCAGAGAGGACATAGATGCTCAACAGCACTGGCCACGGGGAATGCAAAGACCACAGGAGACACTGCTTCTATGAGCTACCGCGAAGGATGGAGACAATCAGCCCTGCGTGCCCAGCACCAACGCTAAGCCAGAGGGATGGCACTCCTCAGCACACTAGCGACAGAATTAAAGTAGGACCCAGCCGTTCCACTCCTGGTATCATGCAACAACTGAAAGATCTTGAACAGACAGCTGCTCACTCAGTCTTAGCATCAGTCTCTGCAGCTAACAGCAGAATGCAAATGTGCACAGGCTCACAATGGATAACCCAAGTGGCCACAGATGAGGGAAGGCCAGTCGGTCTAAAAAGGAACTCCAAGACATGGTGTGGTGAGGGGTTACAGGCCTTCAGCTCTTCAAGGTGCCCAGAACAATCAGATCCACAGAGACAGAAGTAGGGCGAAGTTCCAGAGTCCAGGGAAGGGGCTGGGGAGCCAGCACTGCCTTCGAGGTTTCAGTTTGAGAAGAAAGAAAGCTCTCGGAGTGGACAGTGGGCAGCTGCAATCAGTGCAGGTCAGTTTGGTCTGAGCTGTACACTTACCGGTTAAGATGGTATACAGGGCTGGGCATGGTGGTGCACACCTTTAATCCCAGCACTCGAGAGGCAGAGACAGGCAGATCTCTATGAGTTCAAGGTCAGCCTGGTCTACAGAGCGAGCTCCAGGATAGCTGGGACTAAAGGGAGACGCTGTCTCAAAGATACCAAAAAAAAAAAAGGATGGTGTACAGATATTATCTCAGTGTCATGTGTGGGCACGTGCCTGCGAATAGGTATGTTTGAGACTGGGTCTCGATATGCTACCCAGGCTGACCTTGAACTTGCTGCAATCTTCTTGCCTCTACCTACCATGTGCTGGAATCACAGGCATGTGACACCTTACCCAGCTCTACTTCAAAAAAATTTTTTTTGCTTTACTTTTATTTTATGTGTGTGTACTGCCAGCAGAGGACAGAAGAAGGCCTCAGACCCCTGGAACTGGAGTTACAGATGGTTGTAGCTGCCATGTGGATGCTGGGATTCTTCTTAAGAGCAGCCAGTGCTCTTAACCACTTAAACCATCTCTCCAACCCCAGCTCTATATTTTTTAAAGGATGTTAGTGGAACAACTGGGGGAAGACTTCACGGGAGAATTGTTGGTCACAAGGACACCTGGCTGCAGCCCAGAGCACAGGAGAGTAGCCTGCCCAAGAAGCTTGGCAGTGGGCTGCGAGTCACCTGCCTCAGACACGGGTGGTCAGTAGACACACACCCTGCAAGCTATCAAGATGGACTGTTGTGGATGTCAGGATCTGCGGTGTGGGGACACAGAAGAGCTACTCCTGAGCAGAGAGTGAGCGAACGGGTGGTAGGCTGAGGTGGAGGCCCAAAGGTCAGGGCGAGGCATGATGCAGCATTGCAGCTCGGAGCTGGGCCTCTCCACAGCAGACTTCTGGGTACTGTTTCACAACTGACTGCCTTGTTCCATGTTTCTGACTAACTTGAGCTTAAGGGTGGCCAGCAGGGGGCGCAAGCAGACAGGGAAAGAGTCATGTGTGTTCAGAGCGCCCTGGCAGTGGAAGCACAGGCAGAAAGGACCATGAAGAAGGCCTTCAGTAGAACTGGCCAGTGGGAAGGTCCCAGCTCCCTTCACCTTCAATTGCTGGCTACATTTTCTCCAATTTCTGGTACAAGAAATGCTGGGGCGGGGACACACCAGTGTCCAGTCACCAAAGGGGACAGAGGCTGTCCCTGTATTCCAAGAGCAGTGGTAGGAGGAAAAAATGGAAACACTCGGAATGCCAGCTCCCACTCCAGTAGTGTGCCCAGGAAATGGGACTACAGAGATCGATGTTCCCAGATGAGCTGGGGTACTAGCTCAGTGACCCAAGAATGGGACCATCAGTCAGGGCAGAGCCACTGGGCCACGGGCCTGGGATGAGTGACTTTAAACACCGACCAGTCCAGTGTAGCGTGCTATTGCATACAAACATGCCAGTCAGGACATGAAGAGCTCACCTGCGCAAGGCTGTCGACAGCCTCTCCAGAGAGGCCGGACTGCACGGCTTTCTCGAGAGGCTCTGTGGCGAGCTTCACTGCCTGCTGGGTCCGCTCAAGCATCTGTCTCTTGTCAGGATCTGTCGTCTCACTTAACTTTACCAAAAATGACTAGGAGCAGAAAAACATATCGAACCTGTCAGACTCAGCGTATAAATGCCGACTCAAGGCACCAGAGCTGAGATCCCTACCACCCGCCCCCCCACCTGCCCCCCCACCTGCCCACCCGCCCCAGGCAGACTATCCTCGTGTGAGGCTGGGCAGGGTGTTTAACCTCACTGGACAGGAGTTCTCCCATGCACAATGAGCGTGAGGGCTGTTCTGGTAAGCAAAGTGTGTATCCAGCAAACACCAAGAAAGCTGGAGGTCACCTCCATGTCAAAGTGCCCAGAGCACAGCAGATCCAGCCCAGGCAACTCTAAGCATGGTGGTAACTCTTACTGGAATCATTAAGCAAGGCTGTGATTATGCAGGAAACAACAGAACTCGTTGTCATCACACTATATGACAAGGATAGTTACACTTTGAATGATGCTTGTTTAGACTGAAATATGCAACTGTACAGTACTCACATTCAATTAAAGTTGACGGTCCTGTGACTGGGATGTGGGCTTAGGGTATCTGAACTTGGTCAGAATTGGGCATCAGATCGCTTGTAACCCTGATACTGAGGACTAGATACCAACTGTGTCATCCACCGTCAAGAGCAAATTCAGAACTCTGTCCTCTGAGCCTGGCAGGGCCACATCGGCCATGGTTTTGGTGCCCCATAGGCAGCTGGCTGGACTACTGCCTTGGGAAAATCTACCAGGACAGACGCCAGCCTAGCACAGACACCTGGATAGGCCTGAGAGGCACAAGTGGGAGGGGAGGGGAGCAGCAGACACAGGGTGTGTCCAGGGCCCACCTCCAGGGCAGCACGGACATCCTTTAGGAGCTGGGCTTCTGGGGGCTTCTGTTCCTGATACTTCTCAAACAAGTAGTTCTGTCTCGCCCGCCGGATGATCTGCAGAGGGGAGAGACACTGGTCGTGATCAGAGGCCACTCCCTCCCTGTGCAGCACACCACGCACACTGTGGGTACAGGGGTGTGGGGACAACCATAGTTCCCAAACAGTGTGGCACTGTTGGACACTATCACTACTTCCATCTCTACCTGAAAAGTGGGTGAATGTTTGGGTACCTGAGCCAGGTCACTGCGGCCCCACCTTCCTCAGCTAGTCAGACACAGAACAGGCCTTCCTCCACAGAGAACTAGGGGTTAGGGCACTTAACCTAGCCCTGAATATGCACGTAGCATCTACACAGCTATGCAAATGACTGCATTTGCATAAACTATAATTCAGTTCATGGGAAGGACTTAATATTTATTAGGCCAGGCTTAAACCTATCCATCCCTCCACCCACTCACCATCCGTCCATCTACCCACCCATCTACCCATCCATCCATCCACCTACTCAGCATCCCTCCCTCCTTCCTTCCCCTCACCATCCATCCATCCATCCATCCATTCATCCGTCCATCTATCCATCCATCCATCCATCCACCCACATACTCACCATCCCTCCCTCCCTCCCTCCCTTCCTCCCTCCCTCCCTCCTTCCCTCCCCTCACCATCCATCCAGCCACCCACCCATATACCCACCCATCCATCCATCCACCCATCCATCTACCCATCCATCCATCTACCTACTCACCATCCCTCCCTTCCTCCCTCCCCTCACCATCCATCCATCCATCCATTCATCCGTCCATCCATCCATCCACCCACCCACCTACTCACCATCCCTCCCTCCCCTCACCATCCATCCATCCATCCATCCATCCATCCATCCATCCACCCACCCACCCATCCATCCATCCATCCATCCATCCATCCACCTACTCACCATCTTTCCCTCCCTCCCTCCCCTCACCATCCATCCATCCATCCACCCACCCATCCATCCATCCACCCATCCATCCATCCACCCGCCTACCCATCCATCCATTCATCCATCCATCTATCCATCCACCCACCCATCTACCCATCCATCGATCCATCATCCATCCACCATAATCCATCCATTCCAAACTATACTATGACTCCCTATGTAGTCCAGACTGGCCTGAAACTCACACTTCTGCCTCAGCCTCTCAGGGAAATGTCCTGCTTTATCTCCTTATCTGAAAGACTTGCTTCCTCTCACATCACCTGCAGTCTTGAATCCCAGGGTGGGTGCTGTTTCCTTTACCTTATCATCAATGTCCGTGATGTTCATGCAGTAAAAGACGTCATACTGGAAGTAATCCCTCAGCACTCTTCTCAAGATGTCAAAAGAGATGTAGGACCTAAAGCAACAGGAAGCAGGCATTTCCAAGTGCACAGCTAAAGCAATAGGAAGCAGGCACTTCCAGGTGGCACAGCTGCCCACCCCAATCAAAAGACCAGAAACACGCCAATCCAAAGCTTTCTGAGCAACGAAATGATGCCACAGTGGAAACTTCCACACCATGAAATTGTCAAGAATTAAAATTTCCAGGGCTAGAGAGATGGCTCAATGGTTAAGAGCACTGGCTGCTCTTGAGAGGACCCAGGTTTGATTCCCAGCACCCACATGGTAGCTGACACCCATCAGTAACTTCGGTTCCAGGGGAATCCAACACCGTCTTCTGATGGCCACAGGCACTGCATGACATGGGTGCACTTACACATGTGCAGGCAATATACTCATATACATAAAATAAAGAGTAAATAAATTTTTTTTTGTCTTTTTGAGACAGGGTCTCCCTATAGCCCCAGCTGGCCTGGAACTCTCTCTTTAGACCAGGCTGGCCTTGAACTCCCAGAGATCCACCTGCCTCTGCCTCCTAAGTGCAGGGATTAAAGGCATGTGTCACCATGCCGGGCCATAAATTTTTTTTTTTTTTGGTCTTTTCAAGACATGGACTCCCTGTAGCCCCAGCTGTTCTGGAACTCACTCTGTAGACCAGGCTGGCCTTGAACTCACAAAGATCCACCTGCCTCTGCCTCCGGAGTGCTACGATTAAAGGCGTGCGCCACCACGCCCAGCTAAATATTTTTTTAAATAATTAAAATTACCTTTAGGCTCTATGTATAAGGTGCACATAAATAAACGAACACCACGTTTAGGGTGTAAGTTCCATCCCTAAGATCTCTTACAGAAACACAAATATTTCAAAATCTGAAAAGATCTAAAACCCACATTTTTGTGCTGGGCATTTGGGCTATGGGAAACTCAGCCGTGAAAGAAGATTCCGTGGCCATCACCACACCCGCCCCCAACTCTGGAAGTCACACTCATGAGCATAGCGAGGGTCAGGGCCCACTGGCCTCAGGTCATAACGATCTACATGCCCACTCGGGTGGCAGCTCGCTGAGTTGGAGGCCCACATGGGGACAGTGTTGGTGGACTCCCGGAGGCCAGCCATGGGCGCTGGCACTTCCCCTTTGGCTGCTTTTCACGCTCCTGCAGCATGTATGGCCTCTTACCTGGCATGTCCCATGTGAGATGCATCATAGACGGTTGGCCCGCAGCAGTACCACGTCACCCTTTTCCCGTCTTGAGGTATAAATACATCCTTGTTAAAAATGGAGGAATGACATCACAAGAAACTCAAGAATCTGCACAGGCACCCAGAGGATCAGCCAACATCACACCGATGACGGAGCACAGACCACCTGGGGCCACTTTGAACTCACAATCCTCCTACCTCTACCCCAAGCACTGGGATGGCAGGCCTGTGCCACCACCACCACCAGCAAGACTCGCCTGTTTTATTGATAAAGTTGTGGCACTTGGGCAAGCTGTCCAGTGGGAGCCTGGTGAGGTGTCCTCTGGAGCCTGGTGAGGTGTCCTGAGCCCCCTCCTCCCTGGGGTCTTTACTCAGGTGGTAGTAAAAGGAATAATGTTTCTATCAGTCATGGAAGAGCTACTTTAATAATAAGTGCAGCTGGCAGTTACCAGCCTGACGATCACTGCTGCACGTAACCCCTCAGGAGCTCAGCCCTGCTGCTCTCTTCTCCAGATGAGAAGTCTGAGCTGAGAGTAGTTGGTAAGGTCTGTCCCTCTGGGAAGATCTTGCTTATAAGGCCAGACACTCTCAGACCTCCCTAGGGACGTCCTCAGGGAGTTCCGTAAGGAGATGAGTCCAGCCCCACATGCATCTCCCTGCTTGCTAAGTATATGTGCTGATAAAACAACCCTAGAAGCCCCCAGCTGTGGTCTTTATGAAGTTCCTGACACAGCCCGTGTCCTAACCAGAGTAAACCTGCCAGACCTACCAGGCCAGACGCCGTGCTGGCTTCTGGCACAAGCTGGGTGCTGTAGCACCTGGCAGGCGGGCCACTTGGTCTAATCTGCTTGGCTTGTGGTGATGCTGCTGTAGCCACGATCCTCCTGAAAGCATGCCAGCACTTGGCTCGGCTGTGAATGACCTCGGGCTCTCATGCCTGGGCCACGCCAGGAGCCAGCAGGCAGGCTTCCCAAAGCATTGTGTACAAGGATTCTGTGCCCCAGTTTCAGAGCCCAGCTCTGTCCAGCCTGCAGAGGCCACAGCACAGGGCTAGCAGAAGGACCCTGGCCTGGACCAGGAGAACCTGGAAGCCCACACAGCAGACAGGCTACAGCTTGCTCTCCAGAGGTGCGGGGCACCTCGCCCTGCTTACCTTGTTCCTGGTGAGACTGTTGTATAGGCGCAGTTTGCACAGACCGGTTCCAGCTGGAGGGGACCAGTGAGGCTGCGCTCGCCGGCCTTTACCTGGGGGCAAAAGAATAGATACATCACACAGCTGCAGCAGAAGTGTAGACAGGTCACCACCTCATCTTGACACCTGCTTTTGACAATAGAACTGTGTTTTTGAGACAGGTTCTCACTTTATAGCCCAGATTTGCCTCAAACTCAGGAGCCTCCTGCCTCAGCCTCCCCAGTGCTGGGGTCAGTGGCATGCGGCTTGTAGCTTTCTGCAGAAGAACATTGAGTAATACAGGTTTTGTGCTTTGTTTACATCTTGCACAGCATTGTGTCCTAACAAACTGAACCACCAACATTATTAAAGGAGGCCCACTCTGCACACCGGCCTGGCCATACAATGCTGTCCACAGGCTGCGACTGCAGTGTGAGCAGAGCTGCTGGGCTGCGGCTGCCTCCAGCTATCAGAATTCCTTGCTGGACAAGATAAGTTGTGGGGACTTTGTGAGGCACAGACCACCTCCAAGTTTCCAGACACAATGAAGGCCAGGGGTCAGGGCACAAACCTGGCCATGGCAGGTCAGAGTTAGAATGGCTTCTAGCCCCTCCTTATCTAGCCCCTCCTTATCTCTGTCCTACAGTCCAGTGGACTCTGACCTCTGGATATAAACCTGTGGGTCCCACCCCACTACACCCCAGGCTGGTCCTTACTGGCCCAGCAGGCTCCCACTCCAGTCCACTTCTAAGCAGTCCATTGCTCCTGGGCCATCACATGGCACAGTCCCTTCTTGGCATGTGTCTGGGACTGTGGGTCCCTTTCCAAAGACAGACCCGCTTCCAGTTCTGAAAAATCTGCATACCTGGGAACTCTGGAGGCATAGCCATCCCTGGGGCCAGGAGATATCACAAGGATGACACTTCACAGCCCACAATCTCAGTCCAGCCAAGCCAACCAGAGTCTTCCTGGAAATCACGTGATCACTCACAGCCTGCTCCTGTGCTCCATGAGGGCACGCCTGTCCTTCCCTTCGGCCCTGCCTAGCCAGGCCCCATGGTATACCGCCCTGTGCAGACCTGTGTGTATGCATCTTACTGGGACACTTTGGAATGATGCTGGCCCTACCAGTTCTCTCTCTACTAAGCTGCAGATGACGGTTTCAAGCTACTGGCCCTGTCCTCCTTCAAGGCTGTCTGGCTGAGGATATTTTTTTTTTCACATAATTTATTTATTTTTAACAAATCTAGACCCGTGTTCCCGCTCATTCCCCCACCCCGCCAGAGCTCATGCATTCTGCCAAACATGCTTTCCATCTCTCAGTCTTTCTCAGTATTTTCCATGGGGAAGTTGACTGTTTTGAGCAGAAGTTCACCGTCTCAGTCAGTTCTTTGATGCAGTCTTTTCTGTTGTTGTTGTT
>VZQC01012659.1:4986624-5028960 GCA_009823505.1 Rhizomys pruinosus
TATGTTCCCAATTGTGTTTCTGATGTCTGTGTCCTGGGGCATCCCCAGAGGGATCCCACTGCAGGAGTCTTCCATAGGGTTGGTAAAGCTTGGCGTGGGATTATCCTGCCCCTTTCCAGTGTAGTCTCTTCTTCGTGATCCTGGCATATGGGCTTCTCCTTGCCTGTATTCCAATGTGAGTCCTAAATGCCTCTTCACTGTGTTGAAGGCTTGCTTTGCTTGCCTCCTTCAGATGCTTCTTCGTAATTTCAGTTGGCGGTGGGGGGCGGGGGGGGGGAGCTCTTCAGCCCGCGCCCCAGCACCTGCCGCTGGGCTCAGGAGATCTCAAATCTCGAGGATATTCTTTTCCTGCCTCCTCTGGCTACCTCTGACTCCCATGTCCAGGAGGAGGCGAGGCAATTGCTTACAGCTGAAATCCCACTTGAGTCTGTCTGCCTACTAATTCCCACCACAAAGACACAGAGAGATCCACTGGGGGCAACAGCTACTTCCACGTTCCCACCCTGGAGGCTGTCATTGTGTTTGTCTCCTCAGGAACATCCTAACAGACACTAAACTGAGCAGGCGCTGCTACCATCTCAGGGGAGAAGGGGCCCCACACGAAGGTCAAAAGGCCAGTCCCCTGGAAGCTAGCTACATCCAGCCTTCAGCTTCCGAGGCCTGCCACTGCCCCGTGTGTGGGTGACGGGTTTCAAGGACATCTGGCAGAGGCAAGTTCAAATGTGAAAACGGGCATGGCTGGGCAAGGTTACACAACATGACTTTCACAACCATTTCCTCCCTAGATCAACAGAGCTCACGCAGGTGCAGGTGAGGCTCCTGGGCCCTACCTGACACTCCGCCACTCACAGCAGCGTCTCCACTGCCACCAAGGCTTCCTGTTGGCCTCTGCTTGGGTTTCTTCTGCAACAGTGTCACTCCACACACATAAACAGCCCCACCCTGGACATGCACTGTGGAGCCATGCTGACAGGGTCCCTGTCTAACTGACAGCTTCACAGCCCTGAGAGCCACACTCTTTGACCCTGCTTAAGAGGGTCAAAGACAGGAGCTGTTGGAAAGTGACAGCCAGCTCAGAGCAGGGGTAGCACAGAGAGCTTGAGCAGTTGGCTGCAGAGGCCCCTGGAGGAAGAGCAACGTGGAACTTCCCTCAGTCGGTATGCCTGATGCCTCCCTGAGAGCTGGGCGAAGCAACAGCCAAATATGCTGAGCCCCAGCCCTTCCCAGGTCTCTGATCTCATTCAGTTCCTATGACTAGGAACTGAGGCACAGTGTGGGGACAATCTGACCCCTGCGCCCTTTACAGAAGGCATCTGACACTGTAGATGACCCCAGGTCACCATGCTGTACACAGTGGGGACCACTTCAGCAGCCAGGCCTCCCCTGTAGGGTGGATGAGAGTCTTTACTAGGGATGATCCAGAAAAATCAAGACACATTCCCATCCCTAGGAGATGCAGAGTCCCTCTGAATGCTCCAAGTTCTACATCCCAAGTCTGCAGAGCCCTCAGGAGGCTGCCAGTGGGGAGCACCGGAAGTCAGCACTTCGCTCTGGGCTGAGGAAGGAGTGTACCACAGCCACCAGGAAGAAGCGGTGGCTCAAGGGCCTCAGGCAGTTTTGGAACGGGGCACCCTCCTTTGGTTACAGAAAAGCAATAAACCGGGGGCTGGAGAGATGGCCTAGCGGTTAAGAGCGCCGACCGCTCTTACAGAGGACCCGGGTTCGATCCCCAGCACCCACATGGCGGCCGAAAACCGTCTGAAACTCCAATTCCAGGAGAACTCCAGTTCCAGGGGAATCTGATACCCTCTTCTGACCTCCGCGGCGTTGCACGACACGGGTGCACAAACCTGCATGCAGAAAGTACATTCATACACATACAGAAATAAATAAAATTAAAAAAAAAAATTAAAAAAAAATAAAAAAAAAGAAAAGCAATAAACCAGTAGGGCCCCAAGCTGGAGCCTCTGCATCACCATGACTCCAACCTGACCAAGCTGTGCTGGGGACACAGCAGTACCCACAGGTGCAGCCGATGCCTCAGAGCACAGAAAAGACACGTTCAATGTCAGTAAATGCGGCTTTAACATTTAGTGATGTTGTATTTGGAGAAAGACACAAACAATCCACAGAAAGGATAAAGAACCTAGTGGAATCAAAGCCAGGCAAAGCACTGGCTGAACCCCAAGACCAGCCTGCAGAGGCTGAACCCCAAGACCAGCCTGCAGAGGCTGGGGGGCCTTGGTCACGGCAGCTCCGAGCCCTGCCACTCTGGGCAGCTATGTTACACAAAACCAACTTGACAGGACATGAGTTTACCCTGGCCTTCGCCCAGTGAGCACAGCTTCTGTCCCACCAGGACACTTGGTTGAAACATGGTGGCGAGCCCCTACAGGATATCCACTGCCCTGCAGCACCATGTGCACAGGATGATGGAAAAAGCCGTTGGCCTTGAAGCTGAGGTCGCTGCTGTTACTCACTTGCTTGGGGCCCGCAGGGCTCCTTGCCTCTGCCATGGGAGCCACCCAGGAGCGCTTCTATGTGCCTGAACCACCGAGCCACGTGGAAGAGCCTTGAGTCAGCTGGAGGGGCCGAGAGCTGCCTGAACACGTCCACGTCTGCCTGGGTCAGGGAGTACCCCTGCACATAGCTACGAGTGCTGAGGTGCTGGTCCAGGGCCTGCGCCCTGGCTGCCTCGTCACTAATGCTCAGAATGAACCTGTAGTCAGCAGCTGCAAAGACAGAGGGCAGAGGACATCAGCCAGAGATCAGAAGACATGGAGTGCAGGTAGGCAAGCAGAGGACACATGTCATCAGGAGGTGGAGAGGAGAGGTAACGCCAGGCAGGTGGGCAGGACCTGAAGCCCAAAGAGCAAGACTGCACAGGACGTCAGACATGCACACATAGAGCTGTCCAGATGCAAAAGAACCAGAAAGATGCTCAGTCAAAGCACTTTCCCAGACATCATGCGTCCAGAAGAGCAGTCGCACAGAGTGGGCCTGCAGAAGGGCAGTCGCACAGAGTGGGCCTGCAGAAGGGCAGTCGCACAGAGTGGGCCTGCAGAAGGGCAGTCGCACAGAGTGGGCCTGCAGAAGAGCAGTCACACAGAGTGGGCCTGCAGAAGGGCAGTCGCACAGAGTGGGCCTGCAGAAGAGCAGTCGCACAGAGTGGGCCTGCAGAAGAGCAGTCACACAGAGTGGGCCTGCAGATGACAGCAAAGAGGTCAGGTTTCCCAGAGGTGATGGAAATGTTTTAGAACTACATAGAACATACACACAGATGTCTGCACAACATCATGAAATGTCAGTAAATCAGTGCTTCAGAATTGGGTCAGTAGGAGAGCACTCGATAGCAGTGCAAGGCCCTGGGTTTGATCCCCAGCACACAAAAGAAAAATAAATAAATGACATGGATAGTTTTATGCTATGTGAATCCCTCTTTGATCTGGGCAGCTGCAGACTCTCTCCAGATGCTGAGGTGGGATGGACTGCATGGGGGAGATGGGGTGGATCAGGTGGCAGCTGCAGAGCTCTGCCATGTACGTAACAACGCCATGTATAGCCTACAGAGACCCCAGAGCGAGCACAGCTTCTCGCAGCAAAGCACGCAGCCCCAGACTGCCCCAGCACACTGGAGAACACTCAGGGCCACCGGCAGTGCTGTTCTAAGGACACCTAACCAGGGCTGGCTCCTGACCATGGTGCCTGCTATCATGGGCACACAGCTATGACTACCACTGCCCACAGCCCTCCCGGTGTCCTTACCCGGGCCCCACCTCAGCTGGCAGATGCTACAGCTGACAGTCACACCACCAGCCCCGTGTTTTTTTTTTCCACTAGAGTATCTCGCCAACTGCTAGATGGGAACAGGGCAGAGCCCTGGGCTCTTTCCCTGAGGTGGTAGTCAGTGAGAAACGGTCTGCTGCTTTGACAAGTGTCTGGCTGTGTGCATGGGAGGTTAGGGTTAGACGCTGCTGCCCCAGACTCGGCCTCTCTAAGCAGCAGCAGAGCAGGCGAGTGGCCCCAGGCCTTTGATAATGAAGCCTGGCTTCAGACCATGAACGTGAGCTGAACCCAAGCCTGGCTGTCCCAGGGATTTCAAGTGCTGAGGGAGCTGCAGAGGACCAGGCTCAACCCCTCCGACAGCTCCGCATCCTGGCAGCAGTGCAGGGGGGCTATCAAGTGCCCAGTCACCTCTCACAATGCTGAGAGCACCTGCCATACCCCAAGTCACCTGGGTTGCTCCTGCGAGGAGATGATGAACCCCAAGTAGCCATGCATGCTTTCTGGGCCCACCCCTCTCTGCTCTACCTAGTGCTTCCTGCCTGGCCCAGACCAAGTCCTGCAAAGACAGCAGAGAGGGTGTGTGTGTGTGTGTGTGTGTGTGTGCTTCTTCCCAAAGTGATCTAAACTTCATGGACAGTGGCGGTGCCGGAGAACGACCAAGAAGCTGCAGCAACGAGACCAGGCCAGGCCAGGCCAGGCCAGGCAGACCCAGAGCAGGAGCACAATGGCCACCGCAGGGCTCCCTCAACTCTCCAATGGACGCTGCTCAACACAGGCTCCCCAGATACCCCAGCCGGTGGCCTGATGAGCTATGACAGGTCCCCATCCATCCTGCTTCCCTCAAACATACAGAGCCACTTTTCCAGGTGACCCCAAGTGGCCAGGTGCTCTATGGGACCACAGTGCTCAAAGCTTCAGCACACCTTCAGACCACACCCAAACTGCAGCCTTGTCCTGACACCACAGCCTGCCCATTGGACCCAGACGCCCGCCACAACGCCCAGCCCACCTCTCACCTGCAGGCCTGCTTCACAGGCCTTCCCTGCTGAGAAAGGCCGCCCACTGAACCTCTCCTCACCAGGAGCAGAGTCCAGACCTCACACTGCCACCCCCCCCCAGCTCTTTTCAGGGATACACGCACCCCAGACACAGCCAAGCTCCCTGCTTCTTGTCCCTGATTCAGTGCTGACTACCAGGCAACCTTGCCCTTCCCCCCCAGCCCTGCCTTCTTCCCAGCGGTGTAGTGTGCTTTGTTCCTGGCTGTCTTCAGCACCAGAACTCATCCCAGACTTCTCCAGACACTTGGAGCTGCTGAGAGGGCAATGTGCGTCTACTCAGGGCAGCCAGCGTTCACCCGTGGTGTCCAGGCTCTTGAGTCTGTCTCGGGAACCCCAGCATGGAGCCAGCATGGGGTGGCTACCCTTTGCCTCCATAGATGGCTCGGGTGGAGCCCCCTGCCCAAAGATAGGGAGGCTACTTTTAACTCAGACCTTCCAGATGCCAAGTTACTCAGAGCAAAAGCAGACTCTGTCCCTGCAAAGGCTGCTGGGGACTCCAAGAGCCTTTGGGTCCCCACCCCCTCCTCAAGCACGTGGCTCTCAGGACCCAGCTGTGGGCTCTGAAGAGCAGACCCTCTGCAATACTGCTGATACCTGTGGCTGTTGGTCTGCAAGGGACTGCCAGCCCCGTTCTGACCCTGCCTCACAGCCACTTGGCTGGGGATTAATGGGACGTCCCTCTCCAGAGCTGAAGAGGCCACTCAGGGAGGAAGAAGGCAGCGCCTGCTTGGTAGTCCTGAGCACCGCCATGCCAGGCCCAGAGAAACCTGACTCACAGTAAACGTGAACCTTCTCAAAACCTCTAAGCTGGGCTGGAGAGATGGCCTAGCGGTTAAGAGCGCCGACCACTCTTACAGAGGACCCGGGTTCGATCCCCAGCACCCACATGGCAGCCAAGAGCCATCTGAAACTCCAATTCCAGGAGAACTCCAGTTCCAGGGGAGTCTGACTGAGACCCTCTTCTGACCTCCGCGGCATTGCACGACACAGGTGCACAAACTTGCATGCAGACAGTACATTCATACACATACACAGAAATAAATAAAATTAAAAAAAAAAACAACCCTCTAAGCTGGAGCAGCTCCCCTCCAGCAGAACCTCGCTCCCCACAGCCTGGCAGCCAGCAGCAGCCCTGCTAAAGGTGAGATGCAGCTCACCAGAGATGCATTAGATGACCCAACTGAGCCACAGCTGGGCCAGGTCCCTGCTGGGCTAGGCTGGCTGCTAACCTTTTATGCTTTTATGGTCATGGTGAAGTAGGCCAGGGCCGGCTCAAATGTGCACGGGGAGTGGGCAGAGTACAATGCGCTCTCGGCAACAGTGACACAGGGTCAGCTTCAGGGTCCTGCCTGCTGTCGTCCCAAAGAAGGCTGACTGACCCAAGCCCACAGTGACGCCTGTGGGTACCAGAGGCCAAACTGATCGCCCAGCCACGTTTCGTGGTGTTCAGTTCTGAGTCTGGAGACAGGGCCTTGCTGATCCAAGACCAGCTTCGTATTCCCTCTGTAGCCAAGAATGACCTTGAACTTCCAATCCTCCTGCCTCACCTCCCTACGGCTGGTGCAGGTATGCCACACCACATCCGGTTTTATGTGGTGCTGGGTATCAAACCCAGGGCCTGGCTAGGCACATATCCTATCACTGAGCCCCTCGCCCAAACCCTCACTGCCTCTGTCCTCGCTGCCCGTTTTCTACACCAAACACCTGTTACTCTTGTGAGAAAAGCATCCACAGCATCAAAATTGCAATGGCTTTCCCACTGCAAGGGAAGGAACACAGAAGGGTGCAGCTGCAGGAGCCAAGGGAGACAGGTCCAGCCCCCAGGCTGCGCACCTGTCTTCTTCATGTGTAACCCACACTTGTAACAACAGCCACCTTGTAAAGCTGTACAGCACTAAATGAAATTACACTTATAAAATGCTTTAAAAGGCTGTGGCTCAAAGCCAGCGCCCGCGTACCATAATCACTATAATTGCTCCCGCACTGCAATGATGGTCATAATCACCGCCTAACTCCAGAGACTCCCTGGAGGAATGTGCCAGACCACACAGATCCCAAAGGCACTGTGTGGGGAGCCCAGACCACCATGAGGGAACAAAGTCTGGGTGAGGGCTCCCTCGGGTGGGCCAGGGAGGCTGGAAAAGTGTGAGGCGGTCCTTAAGTAACTGTAGTGTGTGTAGATACCTGAGGATGAAATGGAGAACAGATCAGCTGGCAGATGACAGGTTCAACCACTCACTAGGACCTGACTTGAGGGGACCCTGTACAGACCATGGCCACAGAACAGCAGGTCACCACCAGGCAGCCCTGTGGCTCCTCCCACGGTGGGAATGTCTCAGGCTGCTACAGTCTGCAATGCTGGAGTCTTTGCTAAATGTCTGCTGAGACTGCTTGCCTGCCCCAGGACTGGCCCGCAGCCCACAGGACTGGCCCATACCGCTTCAGGACTGGCCCATACCCCCTCAGGACTGGTCCACAGCTGTGCTCCCACATTCTTGGGCTACTTGAGATCTGCCAGTCAGAATCTCTAGGGACAGCCCCAGCAAGCGGGTGGAGGGATTCCTGTGCTTACACCAGGATTTCAGACTCCAGTGTGCTGAGAATTTGTACAGGCACAGGCAAGCATGCTGCTAAAAAGGCACAGTCCTGAGTCTCATCTGCATGGGAAAAGAGACCAGTGCCTTTCAGAGCTACTCCGAGGTTTGGGGAGAACAGACGGGTCTGTAGCAGTGCTGAGAGGCTGCTGTTTATGTGGAGATAGGAAGACCCTCTGGTTAAACTACAGTCCCTAAAGTGGCATCTGACAAAGTGAGTTCTGCCTCCCAGAGGTCAGGAACTGAGCTTGTCCCACTGTGGCTGAGTGTCACCTGTCCCACTGTGGCCACATGTCACCCAGCCTGCACAAAGACTAGCGACAAGAGACTGGGACCACTGAGATACCAAGGGAGAGGTACAAGTTCTAAGTCAACTCAGTGAAGGGGGTGGGTCCTGACCGGAGCTCCTTGGAAATCTGGGAAGATGGTGGCTTCAACAAATCCAAGCAGGCTGACAAAGGCCCTGACCTGGATGTGGGGCGTTCACCAGCAATCCTCACACTCTGGGAGGTGAAAGCAAAAGGGTCCCCAGTTTGAGGTCAGCCTGGACCATATCATGAGATCCTGTCTCAAAACAACCAAAAGTCACTGGAAACTGGAAACCCACAGCACGACTGTCCCTGGGAGAGGCGTGAGGGCGTGGCGACTGTCCCTGGGAGAGGCGTGAGGGCGTGGCGACTGTCCCTGGGAGAGGCATGAGGGTGTCTGGGGATTGCTTTTTGCTTCCTGTTTCTTTCTCTTTTTTTGGTCTTTTTGAGACAGTCTCTCCCTGTAGCTCCAGCTGTCCTAGAACTTGCCAGGATTAAAGGCGTGCGCCACCACGCCTTTAAGTTAAAGATGGTTCTCAGCCGCCATGTGGGTGCTGGGGTTTGAACCCGGGTCCTCTGCAAGGGCAGTCAGAGCTCTTAACCGCTAGGCCATCTTTCCAGCCCCTGCTTCCTGTTTCTTTAGAGGATGTCCAAGCACTTATCTCCAAGGGTCAGCCTAGGGACAATGTCTGTGTACAAGTAAGAGATGGCCAGACTGTGACACCTGTCCACTAACTGAACATCTCGACTTACAGTCTCCTCAAGAAGTCAATTCCTACAAGGTTCCTATAGTCTAAAACTTTTTTTTTTGGTCTTTTTCAAGATAGGGTCTCCCCATAGCCCCAGCTGTCCTGGAACTCGCTCTGTAGTCCAGGCTGGCCTTGAATTCCCAAGGATCCACCTGCCTCTGTCTCCTGAGTGCTAGGATTAAAGGCATGTGCTACCACACCTGGCTAAAACTCTTAAGTAATTAAAAACAAACCAGATGGATGCAGCAGGTGCATGACTTTTTTTTTTTTTTAAACAAAGCTCAGCATACTTCCTTTTTTTAAATTTTTTTTTTTTTTTGTATGTGTATGAATGTACTGTCTGTATGTAGGTTCGTGCACCCGTGTCATGCAATGCCGCGGAGGTCAGAAGAGGGTCTCGGATTCCCCTGGAACTGGAGTTCTCCTGGAATTGGAGTTACAGACGGTTCTTAGCCGCCATGTGGGTGCTGGGGCTCGAACCTGGGTCCTCTGCAAGAGCAGTCTGTGCTCTTAACCGCTAGCTATCTCTCCAGCCCGGGTGCATGACTTTAATCTCAGCACTTGGGAGGAAGGCAGAGGAATGTAGATTTCTCTGAGTTAGAAGCCAGGTATAGCAGGCTCCACACTGGGGGGAAGCACAGAGTGAGACCCTGCCTCCCCAAACAAATAAACCAAATAAAACAAGCAAACAAACAAAACAAAAATCCCTACCATGTCATAACAAATGAGCCATACATACATGTTTATTTAAAAGCCAAAAGGATGCTCAAGGTGCTTATCCAGTTCAAAACCAGTCTAGGCTACATGAGACCCAGTCTCTAAAAACTTAAATAAATAAAAGCCACTGATTCTCATGTTTGGCAGGATATGGTACTCAGACACACCAGGCACCGTGTCCTTTTAATTGAACTCTTTTAATGCCCACAGCACCTCAGCAGGAGGAACCATTCCCCATGCTGCTGTGAGAGTGGGCAGAATTTCCACCAGAGCCCTGCCAGGCAGCTCAGGGTGAGGCTGCTGGCCACACTGCTGTGTCACAGGAGACTGGGTGGACGTCTAAGAGCTACCTGGCTCTGGGGTGGGTGAAGACGGCTGGAATCCTGGCACACCAGTTGAGTGGAATGCAAAGGGCTCGGCCACCTGGCACAGCCTGTCACCTGCCCCCATCACTGGGTGCCCCAGGTGGTCAGAACCATCTACCTACAACCTTGAGAGCCTTAGGAGCAACAGGGCACCACAGGGCACTGTGGTGCACCAACAATGGAGGCCAAGAGGGGAGAGGTCAGATCACACACCTAACTTCTGCCGCATGGGGACTAAAAGCAACACTGAACCTGCTTCTTTGAAGGCCATCAGAGATCTGGGCGATGGCCTCTGGCTCTTTCTAGAGCCTACTTGCTGCAGGGACACTGAGAGGGCACTGCCGTTCAGAAGTCTGATGGCCAAGGCTCAGGTGTACCCTGGTGTGACATGACTGAGTGCTTGAGGAAACCTTCTAATTGGCAATAAAGTGGGCAGTGATGCTCTGATGAGGCAGGTCCCTGTGGTGACAGCTGGTCACACAGGAGATGAAAGCCTCCATCAAGCCCCAAGCCCTTTCATCTATGTGTACATGGAGCCCTGGCTTCCTGTGTCTCACTTCCCTAAACGCCAGCCTCAAGTGCCCTTCCACCTACCTGGCTTGGCAAAAAACCAAACAATCTTTGGGCTTTTGCCTCACCCCCAAAGTCCAGCAGAGGCAGAAGGGGAGTGAGGTCCCATCTAGGCACTAGCTGGGGACAGACTGCTTCACACAGGCCCATCTCCCCCACTGTGTATCCAAGGGGACCTTGGCCTCAACCCAATAAGAAACTGAGGCCAGGGAAAGGATGGCCTTCCAGAACAGGGGTCAGGGAATGGTAGGAGCCACCAACAGCCCTGCCTTGCCACCGCCCACACGGCTCCTGCTGTTCCCCACCCCCACCCCCACCCGACTCTGTCTGCCCTTGGCTGAGGCCCTCACTGCCAACCTTAGATACCTGGACTGCCAACGCCTAATTGAACCATCACTGCCCCAGGGTTCCCAGCTTGGCCACTGCCCATTTGGGCCCACACTGTCCCCAGTGCTTGGCCTAAGCCTTGCCTGGATCCAGGACCCACTGTGTCAGACCCTGGACTCCCACGTTCTGCTTGGACCTCCACTGCCCTGGCCTTCCCACTGCCTGTGGGACTGGATAAATCCAGTATGGCTGAATATAAGAAGGCCGGCAGGAGATGGGGCCTGCTCCCACTCATCATATTGGACACCTGGCACCTGCAGTGCACCCCCAAGGGAGTGTAGCTTGAAGTGTAACATTCCTAAGCTTAGCCCCCCTGAGGCATGTCTGCCCCATTCTCTGGAGGCAAATGTGGTAAGCCATAAGCTTATGGAGGGTGGGGGTGGGGTGGGGGTGGTATGGTATTCCTGCTGAAAAACTTAGCTGTTATAGAACACACGGTAGGCTTCCCCTCTGTCCCGCCCACCTCCTGGTCAAAGAGCCCACCAAAACTCTATGGAAGTGCTTAAAACCCCTGCAATAAGTGAGTTTTATTCACTGACATAACTCCCAGATCTTCCTTCGGATCCATCTGCTGATTGGGGACGTCCTCTGTTCCCTCCTTAGCCTCCCCAACCCCTGCAGTGGCACCAAGGCTGGCACGACTGCCACACCTAGGGAGAGGTTGGTGACCTGGGAGACAAGAACCTCACAACACGGAGGAAACCAACAACTGCCCGCTGTCCACTCATACATATCACTGCCAACCTTAGAGCCCTGGGCTGCCCACTGCCCACTGGGACCCCATAACCCTGGGCTGCCCACTGCACACTTGGCCCCCATAACCCTGGGCTGCCCACTGACCACTTGGCCCATAACCCTGGGCTGCCCACTGCACACTTGGCCCCCATAACCCTGGACTGCCCACTGCACACTTGGCCCCCATAACCCTGGACTGCTCACTGCACACTTGGCCCCCATAACCCTGGGCTGCCCACTCTCCGCTTGGCCCCCATAACCCTAGGCTGCCCACTGACCACTTGGCCCCCATAACCCTGGGTTGCCCACTGACCACTTGGCCCCATAACCGTGGGCTGCTCACTGCATACTTGGGCCTCTGCTGTCCGTAGCACCGTGTGCGGGCCCTGCGGCCCTGGCAGTCCCCGCGCCCCGTCCTCCCGCGTTTCCCAGCGCTCCCCGCGCTCCCCAGGCTGGCGGGCGTGCCCACTCACTCACCCTGCTCCCCCGAACCTGCCATCGCTGGGAATCCCGACCCGGGGCCAATGCCACTGACGCTTCCCAGAATCTGATGCAACCTTGGCCCCGGAAGTCCCGCCCGGCCGCCGTCTTCCGGGCACGTCCGTCGCTAGGCAACAAAGGTTCCGACGCCAGCGCAGAGCATGATGGGAGAAATACGCTGGGCTTTGCTGCTGAAGTGAGCCGGCAGGGGAGAAGCGCTGGGTTCCCACTCTGCGGGGCGGGGCGAGGGAAAGGTTGGGCGAAGAGGGGCGGGGGGAGTGGGCGGTGCGAAGGAGGAAGGGGCGGGGCAGGCAGGGACGAGCGGAGAAGGGGCGGGCCTATAGGAGCGGAGGTAGGGGACGAAAGGGGCTATCCTGGAGGGGCAGGCGAGCGAAGGAATGGTAGGCAGATGGGCGTGGTTACGGGGTGGGGCTTCGTGATGTGGGGGCGGGGCTTAAAGCAGGGTTTTGCTTAGGGAGCGTTTGGACCGATTAGTGAAGACTGAGGTGCCAGCACTCCAGATGCTGGACCGCCACGAGCTCCAGGACAACCCCGGTAAAAGGGAACCCCGGGTCCAAAGGAGCAGAAAGGAAAAAGGTCCAGGCGAGAAAGTGATGGCCCGGGCTTCGAGGTCGGGAGAGTGAACAGTGTGCAAGCCCGCGGCACGCCTGTGGGCTGAGTTGAAGGTGCTTGTCCTGGGTGGGAGTAGAGTGGTTGTTGAGTATTTCCCAGGATTGGTGTCGGATTGATGCCTGACGGAGCAGGAGGAAGACTCAGGCTGGACCGGACAGTCTCCCAGTAGGCCGCCCCGCTGGGAGCAGCCCACCGCCTGGCTGTTAGCGCTGGACCGCGAACAGGAGGGGGATTTGTACACCCAGGAAAGAAAGCGAGAAGTACTGTTTTATTTTATTTATTTATTTAGTTAGTTAGTTCGTTAGTTATTTGTCTTTTTTTGAGATGTCCTGGAACTCACAGAGAGTCCGCCTAGCTCTGCCTCCTAAAGGCGTGCGCAAGTATGAATGTACTGTCTGCATGCAGGTCTGTGCACCCGTGTTGTGCAATGCCGCGGAGGTCAGAAGAGGGTCTCGGATTCTCCTGGAACTGGAGTTCTCCTGGAATTGGAGTTACAGACGGTTCTTAGCCTCTATGTGGGTGGGTGCTGGGGATTGAACCCGAGTCCTCTGCAAGAGCAGTCAGCGCTTTTAATCGCTAGGCTATCTCTCCAGCCCAGAGAAATACTGTTTTAAAAACAACCATTGGGAGCCGGGCATGGTGGCACACGCCTTTAATCCTAGCACTTGGCAGGCAGAGGCAGGCGGATCTTTGTGAATTCAAAGCCAGCCTGATCTACAGAGTGAGTTCCAGGACAGCTGGAGCTACAGGGAGACCCTGTCTCGAAACCACAAAACAACCACCACCACCACAACAACAAAAAAAAAACCATTGGACTGCATGTGGTGATGCATGCCTTTAATCCCAGCATTTGGGAGGCAGCTGCAGAACCATCTCTGTAAGATCATGGCCAGCCTGGTCTACATAGTAAGTTCCAGGCTAGCTGGGGTTACAGGGAGACCCTGTCTCAAAACGACAAAAAAAGTGGATAAACTTTTGGGGCTGGAGGTACGGCTCAGTGATTAAGAGCACTGGCGGTTCTTTTTTTTCCACTGGCAGTTCTTGCAGGGTACTCAGGATTCTTCCCAATACCCACGTGGCAGGTAACAACCTTCCTTCCATAACACCAGCTCCAGGGGACCCTATGCCCTCTTCTGGACTCTATAGGCATAGCATGACAGGGGTACACTTACATACATGCAGGCAAAGCACTCATACAGTAAAATTAAAATAAACAAATCATCTGGGCATGGTGGTGCACGCCTTAAATCCTAGCAGAGGTGGAGGCAGGCCGATCTTTGTGAGTTCAAGGCCAGCCTGGTCTACAGAGTAAGTTCCAGGACAGCTGGGGCTATAGGGAGACCCTGTCTCAAAAAGACAAAAAAAAAAAAAATTAAAAAACAAACAAAAAAAAAATCAGAGTAGGGACCCAGTCCTTTGAAGATGGCTTGAGAGTGCCTCACTCACACCTGACTTGGGCCTCTGTGGGACAAGTATGCCAGTCACCACTCATCAAAGAAGTTTCTTTGGCCACAGAGACTATCCCAGAGTTCCACAACTGATCACACACAGAGATTAAGTGTCTGTGAACTGCCCAACCCTAAGTGACACATCTACAATGGAACCTCTACACGTAAGGCTCACGGAACCTAGTGGAACAAGGTGTAGAGAGAACACTAATGCATCTCTCAACTCTCCTCAACAAAGCCCCCTCATGTAACAGGACAATGAACACCAAGGCCACAAATGGCCAAAATGTGGAGATTAGGAGTCTGCAGAGCATGAGTCCTTGGACAGGAATCCTATATTAAACTTCACCCACCCAGGGCTCAGGGACCATTGTAGAAGAGGGGTCAGAAAAATTGCAGAAGCCAGGGAGGAGGTACAAGACCATATGGAAATAGTCATACAGTCTCCTGGGACCCTGCTCACATGAACCTACAGCAATGGTGTCAGCATGCACAAGTCCTATGCAAACTGAACCAGACAAAACCCCAGCACAGAAGTAGGAAATGGGAAGCAGGCCCCAATCTTAGTCAATTATTGGCAGCTGATCACTGCTGGGTGTCCAGCCCCAAAAATATATGTTAAAATAAAAAACTTTTAAAAGCAACCCCCCCCCCAAAAACCCATAATGATCATGTAATGAAAAATATTAAAATTGTTAAAATTACCAGAGTACATATTGCTAAATTCTGAAGGTTTGTGGATGAACATCATAGCTTTAGCATCAACAGTTTAAAAAGTATAGCCCTTGGGGGGCAGGAGAGATGGCTCAATAGTTAAGAGCACTGACTGCTCTTGCAGAAGACCTGGGTTTGATTTCCAGCACCCACATGGCTACTAAGAACCTTCTTTAGTGCCAGGTGTGGTGGCACATGCCTTTAATCTCAGCACTTGGAGGCTGAGGCAGGCGGATCTCTGTGAGTTCAAGGCCAGCTGGTCTACAGAGCAAGCTCCAGGCCAGCTGGGACTAAAAGGGAGACCCTGTCTCAAAAATACAAAAAAAAAAAAAAAAAAAAAAAGTTCAGCCCAGAGCTAAACAGTGCTACATGCTTGTAATTCTAGCACTCAGGATGCTGAGAACTCAGGATGCTGAGACAGAAGCATTGCTGCAAGTTGGAGAACAGCCTGGGCTACATAGTTCCAGGCTAGCCTGTTGTTCTAGTTTGTTTGTTTGTTTGTTTTTTTGTTGCTAATGATAAACACCATGACTAGAAGTGGCCATGACTGGAAGTTACTTGGGGAAGAATGGTTTATTTATTTTTTTATCTTTTTTCAGTCAGGGTCACCCTGTAGCCCCAGTTGGCCTGGAACTTACTATGTGGACCAGGCTGGCCTCAAACTCACAGAGCTCTGTGCGGCTCTGCTCCTGAGTGCTGGGATTAAAGGTGTGTACCACCATGCCTGTTTGGTTTATTTCAGGTTACAGTCCATCATCATCAAGGGAAGCCAAGGTGGGAACTCGTGGCAGGAGCTTGGCTCAGAAAGCAGAGGATCACTGCTTGCTAGCTTGCTCCTGGTTCAGACTCTGCTACCTTTCTTATAAGCCCCAGGCCCACCTGGGTAAAATGGCACTGCTCACAGTGGGCTGGGACCTCTCATATCAGTTAGCTATCAAGAAAATGACACCCCCCCATGCACATACCCACAGGCAACTCTTATAGAAGTAATTCTTCAACTGAGGTTCCCACATTTGTCACATTGACAACTAGTCATCAGGGACTGGAGAGATGGCTCAGTGGTTAACTGCATGGCTGTTATTGCAGAAGACCTGGGTTTGGTTCCCAGCATGCACATGGCAGCTAAAAACTGTCTGGAATCCTAGTTCTCTGATAGCCTCTCTGGCCTCTGTGGGCACTGCATGACACGGGTGCACTTACATAAATGCAGGCAAAACACATATGAAAATATTTTTAATTATTTAAAATAGTTAATCATCAGGAGCCCACCCATCGTCAACCTGACACACAAGCACATCAATTCTAAACCATAACCTTGCCTTTTCCCCAAGAACATATGTTAATATCATAATATAAAACACAGTCCAACTTTAAAAATCACAGTCTTACTGGGTGTGGTGGTACACACATTAGATCCAGCAAGAAGCAGGTGGATCTCTGAGTTTGAAGCCAGCCTTGTCCTCTTAGGGAATTCCAGGCCAGCCAGTGCTGCGTAGTGAGACTCTGTCTCAAAAAAATAAAAACAAAAACAAAACAAAAGCAAACAAAAAAGTTTCACAGTCTTTAACAAACAAGTAAAATGGGGGTATTTAGATGGGAGGAGGAGGGGAAGGAACCATGGGGGCGAAGGAGAAAGAAGGAGCTGGGAGGGGTTGACCACAGGAGGCAGGTATTATCAAGGGAGAAAGGGAGAAAATGCAGTATTCAAGGGAGGGAGATGGGAGGGTTAGACAGGGAGACAGAAGAGAGAGAATGCTTAGCTGGTAGAAAAAAAAAGAGGGAATCATGTTACTTCAAAACCCTATGAACAAATTACACATACAGTATATCTACATAAGTTCATGAGTATAGCTGAAGGCTACATAACAAGAAACAGTACCAGACAGGAGAAGCCTCCCTTCGAGCTGTTGGCCAGGATAGGCCAAATGACTCCCAGAATTACACAGGCTATTGCCATAGCCCTTGATTGCCTCCCAGAACTTGAAGTGAAACCCTACTACTAAGGATACATAGTTTGACATAGGATTTGAAGCTGTGAAGCTGGAACTGACCTGGAAGCCACTGTCCCTGAAGGTTAGATCTCATAGCTTTAGATAACACTATGCAAGTTGGCAAGGGAGAACATCAACTGAAGGTCCAACCCCAGCTTTAAGGCCTACCCACATCAGCAAACAACACAGCAAACTATATTGGGGCAGTCATTAGTGGCATTTTTATCTTAGGGGTAATCAACAGCTACCTAATTGGGCCTAAAGGCCACTCAATGGGAGGAAACTCATGTGTGGTACTGTAAACATAGCCAAATACACATAGCTGTAGAGGTCACAGATCTTAGAGAAAACCCCCAAGGCTGTCACATCTCTAGACAAATGCAATTTAAAAAAAATTTTTTTATTAATTTTATTTATTTCTGTATGTGTATGAATGTACTGCCTGCGTGCAAGTCTGTGCACCCATGTCGTGCAATGCCGCGGAGGTCAGAAGAGGGTCTCGGATTCCCCTGGAATTGGAGCTCTCCTGGAACTGGAGTCTCAGACGGCTCTTGGCCGCCATGTGGGTGCTGGGGATCGAACCCGGGTCCTCTGTAAGAGCGGTCGGCGCTCTTAACCGCTAGGCCATCTCTCCAGCCCGACAAATGCAATTTCTTACCACATACAAAATATGGAGCCTTATATTTACATATAAGTATGCCAGTCACCATTCATCAAAGAAGCTTCTTTTGAAACAGATGGAGACTATAGAGTTCCACTACTGGTCACACAGAGATTGTGAGATGCTCAACCCTAAGTGACACGTCATCTACAGTGGAATCTCTACACTTAAGATTCATGGAATCTAGTGTAACAAGCTGTAGAGAGAATACTAATGGATCTCTCAACTCTCATCAACAAAGCTCCCTCAGGTAACAGGGCAATGAACTCAGGGCTCGGGGGACCATTGTGAAGGGGGGTGGATGGAAAGATTGTAGCCAGGGGAAGAGGTACATGACCATATCAAAGTAAGAGTCTTGGGGCTGGAGAGATGGCCTAGCGGTTGAGAGCACCGACTGCTCTTTCAGAGGACCCGGGTTCGATCCCCAGCGTCCACATGGCGGCCGAGAACCATCTGAAACTCCAGTTCCAGGGGAATCCGACGCCCTCTTCTGACCTCCGTGGCATTGCACGACATAGGTGCACAGACTTGCATGCAGGCAGTACATTCATACACATACAGAAATAAATAAAATAAAATAAAGATCAGTGCTCATTAAAAAAAAAAAGTAAGAGTCTTCCAGATTCCTGGGACCTTGTTCATATGAACCTACACCAGTGGTGTCAGCATGCACAAGACCCATACAAACTCAAGCAGACAAAAACCCGGCATAGAACTGGGAAAGTAGGCAGCAGGTCCCAGTATTAGCTGGAGAACTATTGGGCTGCTGATGAGGAAGAGCTGATCTTCTTTAAGGGAATGACTCTAGATAGGCTGACTCGACCTATCTGACTGACTCCAGTGGGTGAACTTGCACTGAGGAATGTCTGGGATTTGACTTGATAGGCCTTAACATAAATGACAGAATGGCTGAAATCGGGGGGCGGGGGGTATGGGGGAGTGTCAGTGGGGAAGCAGGTATAAAGAGGATGTTTTTTATGAAATGCACAAAAAATATTTAAAAACAAAAGTCCAACATTTTAAAAGTAGACATTTTCTTAAAAATCCAGGCTCTCCTTAGAAATCTAAGTCTCTTTAGGTATGGGCTCCTGTTAAATAAAAAACTAGGGCACAGTTATGATCTGATTAGAACAAAACAAAAAATCCAATAGTGTAAAAAGCTCAGTGTCCAACATCTGTGAGTCATGATATTCTGGGCTCCAAAGGGCTTGGGTAGCTCTGGTAAGGAGCAAGTCGCTGTTGCGACAACAGACCACCAACCAACAACAAAAAGTGTATGCCTTTGCAGGCGTGATGGTGCACACCGGTAATCTGGAAGATTGGAGGACCAGGAGTCCAAGGTGACCATTGGTTATGCAGTGCATTTGAGGCCAGTCAGGAATAAGAAAGACCCTGTGCTCAAAACAAGCAAACAAAAATTTTACTGTAAAGAAAAGTTACTAAAATTATGAAGGCACATATTGCTAAGTCATACAACTTTTGGTGGAATTGGTACATATAGTACCAATAATTTAGAAAACTTAATGCAAGTATGCCTTTAATCCCAGCACTCTGGAGGCAGAGGCAGGTGGAGCTCTGTGAGTTCCAGGCCAGCTGGAGCTGTGTGGTGCACCTGCAATCCTAGCACCTGGGAGGCTGAGGCAGGAAGATTGCCCTGAGTTTAGAAACAGCTATTAAATGTATTAGTTACTTTTCTTGTTGCTGTGACAAAATATCTCTTTTCTTGTGCTGTGAGGAAAGCTACTTAAGGCAAGATTTAGGTTCTCAAGATAAGCTGAAGCAATGTGCCATAAAGAAGAGGGCCATAAACTTCTCCAAAGTGCCTGACCCTCAGGCAGCTGGCCACAGCTGTATGATCGAGCAAAACTCCTCTGTTGGTAGTGTTGCCTCCCGAAAGCCCCCTAGGGATGGCTTGAAAGCACAGACTCCGTGCCCAGTGCCTGGCGTGTGCTCAGGGCTGCCTGCCGGGGTCCTTGCTGTGGACATAGATGTCACCTATTACAGAGCGTCTAGTCTGGACCACACGTTGATGTAGATCACAGCAGCGTCACCGACCCAAAGGGCAGCACCTGGAACCTCCGACCCTCATGTCCTAGGGAAGAGACTTTGGGTACCATGAGCCCAATCTAGTTCCTGACATCTTGGCAGCTCACCTCAGGCCACGGGGGCTGCTGGTAGGAGTCCTGGGGCACAACACAGCACCACTGGCCACCCACTGAGCTTTATCTAGATGTTACCCAGAGAACACACAGCAAGGTCTTCACAAAGTGTCCAGCAGGGCCAGATCCCAAGGGAAGAAGACAGATTCATTTAGGACAGTGCACCACTCAGTCCTATAGGAAAAGACACTTGATTCTAGCTTGGGGTACCCAGAGAACACATTTCTTTTTTTTTTTTTTTTTTTTTTTTTTTGAGACAGGGTCTCCCTGTAGCCCCAGCTTTCTTGGAATTCACTATGTAGACCAGGCTGGTCTTGAACTCACAAAGATCTGCCTGCCTCTGCCTCCCAAATGCTAGGATTAAAGGCATGTGTCACCACACCTGGCGTTTTATTTTATTTTTTGAGTCAGCATCTCCGTATATCCCCAGCTGGCCTGGAACTCACTCTGTAGATGAGGCTGACCTCGTATTCACAGAAATCCTCCTGCCTCTGCCTCCTGAGTGATAGGATTAAAGGCATGCGCCGCTATGCATGGCTTAAAGATGGTTCTTAGCTGCCATGTGGGTGCTGGGAATCGAACCTGGGTCCTCCGCAAGAGCAGTCAGTGCTCTTAACCACTGAGCCATCTTTCCAGCCCCAGCAATAATACATTTTAATAACTACTGTAGATGGTTCTAATGTACACCAAGTCTTATAAGTTTATAGTTTTCTTTATATTACATATATTATACATATGTTTAAACTTATTTCTGGATATTTTATGTATTTGTTAAGTTATTCCGAATCAAGTCCCTCTCCCTAAAGACGAGGTCTTGCTATTTTGCCCAGGCTGGCCCTGAACCCCGAGGCTTAATCCTCCTGCCTCAGTCTTCCATGTGGTTGGAAATTAAAGGTATGTATCTCTGTGTCTGGCTTGATTTTTACCAACTATTTGTAATTGGATGATTTTAAATTATTTTTATTATTTTAATGTGTGTGAGTGTATTGCTTGCATTTAGGTTGTACAGTGCCCTCAGAGAGGGTGTTGGATTCCCCTGGAACTAGAGTTATAGACAACTGTTAGCCATCATGTGGGTGCTGAGAACCAAACACAGGTCTTTTGCAAGAGTAGTCAGTGCTGTTAACCACTGAGCCATTTCTCTCTCTCTCTCTCTCTCTCTCTCTCTCTCTCTCTCTCTCTCTCTCTNATTCATCAAGAAGCTTCTTTTGAAACAAAAGGTTATTACAGAGTTCCAAAACAGAGATGGTGAGTTGTCCAAGCCTAACTGACACATCTACAAAGCAACACATCTGCAATGCAACCTCTACACTTAAGATTCATGGAATCTAGTGTAACAAGCTGTAGAGAGCATACTAATGGATCTCTCAAACTCTCATCAAACAAAGCTCCCCAGGTCAACAGGGCAATGAACTACCAGGCTCGGGGACCACTTGTGAAGGCGGTGGAGGAAACATTGTGAGCCAGAGGAAGAGTGTACATGACCATATAAAGTAGTAAGAGGTCTTGGGGCTGGAGAGTGGCCCTAGCGTTTGAGAGCACCCGACTGCTCTTCAAGGAACAACCAGGTTCCAGACCGACATGTGGCTAACCTGCATAACTATTGCAGGGATCCGAAACCACTCGACCTCCAGTTCCAGGGGAATCCTACACGCCCTCTTCCTGACACCTCCGTGGCATTGCAAGACATAGGTGCACAGACTTGCATGCATAGCAGTACATTCATACACATACAGAAATAAATAAAAGATAAAATAAGATCATTATTTTTTTTGGTAAAAAAAAAAGAGCTAGAGTCTTCCAGATTCCTGGGCACCTTGCTCATATGAACTAACACCAGTGGTGTCAGCATGCCACAGGACCCATACAAACTCAAAGCAGACAAAAACCGGCATATAGGCGAACATGGGAAAAGAGGCAGCAGGTCCCAGTATTAGCTGGAGAACTATTGGGCTGCTGATGAGGAATAGCTGACTCTTTTAAGGGAATGACTCTAGATAGCCTGAACTCGACCTATCTGACTGACTCCAGTGGGTGAACTCTTGCACTGAGGAATGTCCCTGGGAATTTGACTTGTAGGCTCTAACATAAATGACAGAATGGCTGAAAGGGGCGGGCGGGGGGTGGGGGGGGGTATGGTGGTACAGAGGTATGGAGAAGCAGGTATAAGAGGCATTTAATTAGATTGATTGAAATGCCACAAGAAAAAAAAAAATATTAAACAACCAAAAGTCCTCACATTTTTTAAAAGTAGGGACATTTCTTAAAAATCCAGGCTCTCCTTAGAAATCTAAGTCTCTTTAGGTATGGGCTCCTGTTAAATAAAAAACTAGGGCACAGTTATGATCTGATTAAAACAAACACAAACCCTTCATAGCTTTAAAAAGCTCAGTGTCCAACATCGTAGGTTCATGATCATTCTGGGCTCACAAAAGGGCTTGGTAGGCTCTGGTAAGGAAGCAAAGTCGCATGTTGCGACAACAGACCACCAAACCAACAACAATAAAAAGTGTATGCTTTTGCAGGCGTGATGGTGCACACCGGTTCAATCTGGAAGTAACAATTGGAGGACCAGGAGTCCAAGGTGACCATTGGTTATGCAGTGCATTTGAGGCCAGTCAGGAATAAGACCAAGACCCGTGCTCAACAAGCAACAAAAAATTTACTGGTTAAGGAAAAGGATTTACTAAACATTCATGAAGGCACATAGATTGCTATGTGCTAACAAACTTTTGGGTGGAATTTGGTACATATTAACCAAATTAGAAAACTTAATGCAGTTATGCCTTTAATCCCACACTCTGGGGCAAGAGGCAGTTGGAGCTCGGAGTTACCGGCCAGTCCTGAGCTGTTGGTGGCACCGGCATCAATAGCCGCACCTGGGAGGCGGAGGCAGGAAGATTGCCTGAGTTTAGAAAGCAGCTATTAAAATTGATTAGTTACTTGCTTTTGTTGTTGTGCACAAAATATTCCTTTTCTTGTGTTGTGAGGAAAGCTACTTAAGGCAAGATTTAGGTTCTCAAGATAAGCTGAAGCAATGTGCCATAAAGAAGAGGGCCATAAACTTCTCCAAAGTGCCTGACCCTCAGGCAGCTGGCCACAGCTGTATGATCGGCGAAAACTTCCTCTGTATGGTAGTTGTTGCCTCCCGAAAGCTCCCATAGAGGGATTGGCTTGTGAAAGCACCGGACTCCGTGCCCAGTGCCTGGCGTGTGCTCAGGGCTGCCTGCCGGGGTCCTTGCTGTGGACATAGATGTCACCTATTACAGAGCGTCTAGTCTGGACCACACGTTGATGTAGATCACAGCAGCGTCACCGACCCAAAGGGCAGCACCTGGAACCTCCGACCCTCATGTCCTAGGGAAGAGACTTTGGGTACCATGAGCCCAATCTAGTTCCTGACATCTTGGCAGCTCACCTCAGGCCACGGGGGCTGCTGGTAGGAGTCCTGGGGCCCACAACACAGCCACCACTGGCCCACCCACTGAGCTCTATCTAGATGTTTACCAGAGAAACACAGCAATGGGTCTTACAAAGTGTACTCAGACAGGGCCAGAACCAAGGGATAGAGGACAGATTCATTTAGGACAGTGCACCACTCAGTCTATAGGAAAAGACACTTGATTCTAGCATTGGGTACCCAGAGAACACATTTCTTTTTTTTTTTTTTTTTTTGTTCTTTTTGAGACAGCGGTCTCCCGTAAGCCCCACTGTCCTGGAATTCACTACTCGTAGACCAGGCTGGCCTTGAACTCACAAAGATTCCACCTCCTCTTGTTTCCCCCCCCCCCTCTTTTTCCTTTCTCCCGCTTTCTCTTTATGTGTCCTTCTCTTCGTTTTTCCCCTTCACTTTTCCTCTTCTCTCTCCCCCCCCCCCGGTTCTGCCCCTCCCCCTTTCCCTTCCCCCCCCCCCCCCTCCCCCCCTCCCCCCCCTTTCTTCTCTTTCCTTTCCTTTCTCCCCCCCCCCCACTTCCCCCCCCCCCCCCCGCCCCACCACCCCCCCCCTCTTCTACCCCCCCCCCCCCCCTTTTGTTTTCTTTTTTTCCCCTCCCTGTCCTTCTTGCCTCTCCTCCGCTCTCCCCATCCTGTGTTGCCTTTTGTCTCTCTTCCCATCCTCCACCTTGTGTCCCCCTCTCCACTCCCCGCCTTACCCCCCTGCCCTCCCCTTTCTCTCCCTTTTTTGGTTGTTTTGTTTTCTCTTTTTGATTTTTGCTTTTTTGTTTCTTCCCCCACTCTCCCCCCCACCCCCACCCCCCCTCCCCCCCCTTGCCTGGACTGCTCTTGCAGAGAACCTGAATGCGAGACACTCGATTCGCTTCCCAGCACTCACATGCCAGCTGAGAGCCCGTCTATTGAGCACAGATCAGTTCCACAGGCAATCCGCGAGCCTTTCCTGACTTCGTACCGGCCATTCGCCACGACCCGCACAGACTGCTACTACCTACATGCAGACATTACACTCAATACACATAAAAAAATACAGAGTGAGATAAATCTGTCCCACGGCCTTCGCAGAGATGGGAACCCATCCCCTAGCTGTTAGAGCCATTTTATCTAGACCAACACCGATTGCTTTTGCACAGGACCCGGGTTTGACCCCAGCACCCACCACGGCCGGCTCCCCTGAGAACTGCCTCTGAAACTCCAATCGCGACCGGAGATACTCCAGTTCAGGAATCCTGACCCCTCTTCCATGATCTCCGCGGCATTGCCTGACATGGGTGCACCAAACTTGCAGAAGACCGTACATTTATACACATACCGAAAATAAAAAATTATTAAAAAAAATAAGATTTTTAATAATAAGGACGCACATCGGCTAGATTTCAGTCCCCAGAATCGGTACTCCTTTCTGTCGCCTGTCGCTCCTCTTCTTTTTTCCACACCATTACGCCCCCCCCCTGGTTGTACATAAACTGCTGTGCCACTATATTATCACTTAACGTTCACAGGAGAGTATCCAGACAGAAGGTTCTTACAGAGATCCCAGTCAGAGAGGGACGTACACGCAGACGCGGAAGGATGGAAAGTATCAATGACTCCGAGAAACTCATGTCAAGGCTTGCCGTCCCCGCTTTCTACGCCCCCCTATTTGCCCTGCCGCCAGCCCCTTGAGTGGTAGCAGTACCTGGTCAACGATCCAGTGGACAAGACGGTGGAAACATCACAGCGAGGACAATCATGCCCAATACTTAGAAGCCCGGAGTGGGGGCACTTCATTGTGTTGATGATGAAAAAAACCAAATGGAATCTTTTTTTTTTTTTTTTTTTGGTCTCTTTTCAAGATAGGGTCTCCATGTAGCCCCAGGTGGCCTGGAACTCACTCTGTAGACCATGCTGTCCTTGAACTCACAAAGATCCGCCTGCCTCTGCCTCCCAAGTGCTAGGATTAAAGGCATGTGCCACCATGCCTGGCTAACAAATAGGAATCTTTTTATGAAATATTCTGGAAAGCTATAGTTCTTGCTGCGACTCCATGGCTCAGGATATGAGAGGTTCTCAGTGACCCCAAGTTATCTCAGAGATCAGGGGCTAAGGTTGGGCTGGAACAAGTCATGGCCCCCAGTATATTTATTGTACAGGGCCTGGGGTGAGTGACTGGTCTGTGGATGTTAGCCCTGCCTCTCCTCTCTCTACTGAGGCCTCCAGCATCCAGAGTGGCAAGGCCTGACTGGCTTTATAAAGGATAGTCCTTTCTTGTGGTGACAGTCTCTGCCTAAGGCATGCTTAGAGGAAGGGCAAAACACTCATACACATTAAAAAAAATAAATAAAATCTAAGCCAGATGTGGTGGTGCATGCCTTTAGTCCCAGCACTCAGGAGGCAGAGGCAGGTGTGTCTCTCTCTGTGAGATCAAGTCCAGCCTGGTCTGCATAGTGAGTTCCAGGACAGCTGAGGCTACAGGGAGACCCTGTCTCAAAAAATAAAATAAATTAAATTGATAGCCGGGCGTGGTGGTGCACGTCATTAATCCTAGCACTTGGAAGGTAGAGGCAGGCGGATCTTTGTGAGTTCAAGGCCAGCCTGGTCTACACAGTGAGTTCCAGGACAGCTGGGGCTACAGGGAGACCCTGTCTCAAAAAAGACAAAAAAAAAAAATTAAATTGATAAAAAAATAAATAATTAAAAAGGGAATTCCCAGAAGAAACCACCCCAAATACCAGTACAATACTTACGGAGCTGAATCTCTGATCCTGAAATCAGAAGAAAAAAAAAAAAAAGGACGAGTGAATTTAGATTCTCTAGGGCAGTGATTTCTACCAGGGGGAGGAAATGCCTTGAACTCAAAGCAAACTGTTATTTGTGCTTCCTGAACTTGCCTACACACTGCTGAACCTGGGGTGTGTGTGTGGGGGTTGGGGAGGGTGGAGGGGAGCAGGTAAGAGAAGCTCCCCTTCCCCCTCCCTCTGTCCCTTGCCCCCTGCTGGGTACCTTGCAAGGTGCTGGCTGGCACTGTGCCCTACTGACCTGATGCACTGCTGTTGGCACTGTCCTTGGGATGTCTAGATACAGACAGGAACGGCACCCCTGCAGGGACAACACAGCAAGACCTCCTCAGAACACCTTTCTGACCGATAGGGGCCGCCATTCATTTCTTTCTCACAGATCTTCAGGTCGCTCTAGCTTCCACCTACCTCTGTTAGGATAGCACTTAACGATGATGATGATGATGACCATGACAGCCCCAAGGATCACGCCAACAAGGAAAACAACAATAGTCAGAGGCGTAGAGAGGCAGAGACAGCAGCTCGGTGTCCCCGGAACAAGGTAGAGCGGTACTGAGGCGGAGCTGAGCACAGCTGTCCTTATCAGAGTGGCAGACCAAAGGAGTCCCTGTCACTGTCCAGACTCAGAGCCAGGGAGAGCCCTTGAGGTCCCTGTGTAGAAGGGGCGGGCCTTGCCAGCGCAGGAGGACGCCTTCCCCACAGCTGCCGACCCCACCCAGGAGTCCTGGCCCCGTGGCCTGTGAAATCACAGCCCAGGCAGAGCCCAGGTGCAGACACATGGGCAGAACACAAGCCAGGGAGAGCTGTGGAGTGCAGGCGTGGTCAGCAGATGCATAAGCGATGCAGGGTTTGCAGAACCTGGCTTTCACTCAAAAGGCTTTCCTCAAAAGTCGGGCGTGGTGGCGCACGCCTTTAATCCTAGCACTTGGGAGGCAGAGGCTGGCGGATCTCTGTGAGTTCAAGGCCAGCCTGGAGCCTGGTCTACAGAGTGAGTTCCAGGACAGCCAGAGCTACAGGGAGACCCTGTCTCAAAAAGACCAAAAAAAAAAAAAAAAAAAAAAAAAGCTTTCCTCAGCCACTTATGTATGTATGAGTGTAGCTTTTCTTTCTTAGACAGGGTCTCCCTGTAGCCCCTGCTGGCCTGGAACTCACTATGTAGACCAGGCTGACCTCCATCTCACAGAAATCTGCCTGCCTCAGAATCTGGTAGGGCACTTGGTATTTTTATTTAAATTTATTCTGTGTATATGTGTGGTATATGTGCATGTGTGTGTACCTCTTGGCATACACGCAGAGGCCAGAGGAACATGTCCAAGGGTCCTCCTCTATCCCTCTCCCTTGAGGCAGGGTCTTTTATTGACCCTGGAACTAGGCTGGGGGCCAGCAAGTCCTAGAGAGGCCCACGTCTCAGCACCGGCACTCCTGGGGTCACAAGCCTGCATTGCCATACCGGCTTTGTTCGTGGGTGCTGGGGATCTGAACTCAGTTCATTCCTCTTGTGCAACAGAGCTCTCTCTCCTGGTTTATTTTACTGTGTGTTGGGTGGGGTGGGGGGCATTCACATCATGTGTGTGGAGGACAGAGGACAGCTCTGTGGAGTTGGTTCTCTCCTCCGCCTTTACATAGGCTCCCAGAATCGAACTCAGGTCCCTGGGCTCAAGTGGCAAGAGCTTTTATCCACTGAGCCATACTGATGGCTCCCTTCATGATTTATTTATTTATTTATTTATTTATTTATTTATTTATTTATTTATTTATTATGTCCTTTTTTGAGATAGGGTCTCCCTGTAGCTGGCCTGGAACTTGATATGTAGAGCAGGCTGGCCTTGAACTCACAGAGACCCACCTGACTCTGGGATTAAAGGTATGTATACACCACCAGGCCCAGCAATCTTTTTGTTATTTTTTAATCAAAACTGTCTGTAGGAGCTGGGGAGAGGGCTCAGGGAGTAAGGTTCTTGCCACACCCACCTAGTGTATGTGTGTACCCTCTGCACTCGGGTGACAGGCCAGAGACAGGCAGATCCCTAGAGCTTGCTGGCCAAGCCTGTCCAGTCAAACGGGTTATCTCCAGGTTCAGGTAAGAAGCCCTGTCTCAAAAAATAAGGTGGAGGAGCCAGAGAGATGGCTGAGCAGTTAGGGACACTTGTAGAAGAGGACCTGTGCTTGGCTCCCAGCACACACACTGGGCAGCTCACAACTAAGTGTAACTCCAGGTCCAGGAGCTCCAAGACCCTCTTCTGGCCTCCACAGGCAGCTGGACACACATAGCGCGCGCGCACACACACACACACACACACACATAAAAATAAATATAGGCCAGGTGTGGTGGTGCACAGCTTTAAGCCTAGCACTCTGGGAGGCAGGTGGATTTCTGTAAGTTCAAGGCCAGCCTGGTCTACATAGCGAGTTCCAGGCCAGCTGGGGCTACAGGGAGACCCTGTCTTGAAAAGACCAAAAAAAAATCTAAAAACAAAAACCTAGAGAGATTGAGAAAGATACCTAATGTTGACCTCTGGCATCCACATGCACTTACTTGTGAACTGCACACAACTTACATGTGACCTGCACACATGCACTTACTTGTGAACACACCCATACATATATATGTGCACTACAGACAAACAAGCAGAAGGCCCAGACTCATAGGGACCTTGACTTGCAACTAGGTGGGATCAAGCTAGGAGATCAGGAGCGAGGGAGCTTCAGCCAGCCTCTGGGTGGTTTGCTTACTGACACTGGAGTCTTGACCTCAAGCCCCTGGGCCAAATCCAGCCCACTGCTTTCTTCTGTAAATAAAGTCTTATTGCTGGGCGTGGTGGTGCACGCCTTTAATCCTAGCACTTGGGAGGCAGAGGCAGGTGGATCTTTGTGAGTTCAAGGCCAGCCTGGTCTACAGAGTGAGTTCCAGGACAGCTGGGACTATAGGGAGACCCTGTCTCGAAAAGACAAAAAAAAAAAAAAAAAAAAAAAAATAAAAAAATAAAAATAAAAAAAAAATAAATAAATAAAATAAATAAAGTCTTATTGGCACATGCCAAACACAGTTGTTTGCTTATAATCTTTAGCTATTCTCCTTTTTTTAAGTTTTTATTTATTTATTTATTTTTATGTGTATGAGTGTACTGTCTGCATGCAGGTCTGTGCACCTGTGTTGTGCAATGCCGCGGAAGTCAGAAGAGGGCGTTGGATACAGTTCTCAGCCACCATGTGGGTGCTGGGGATCGAACCCAAGTCCTCTGCAAGAGCAGTCGGCACTCTTAACCACTAGGCCATCTTTCCAGCCCAGCAGCCCAGCAGGCCAGCAGCGACTACAGATACCATTTACCTTCCCTGCGAACATCTGTTTGTGTGGGCTTAGGAGATCGACCGCCCTTACCTGGCTCTGATGCGCTGCACACTGTATCTGCCGTGGCATTGCATGGTCTGATGACTCTGTCACTAGGACACCTGAAAGCAAAGCCTCAGTGTGTTACTCATCACCACCAACAGGATGAGGGTTTGGAGGGAGCAGTCCCACCCCAGGATGGCCCTGGCACGCTTGGCTATTCCAGCCACAAGCACTCTAAAGACAGTAGAGTTGGGGGTATCTGTGATGTTTAGGGGAAGGACCCTTTCTCTCTCTTCCTGGATAGGACGTCTGTCTATGAAGATTGGACCTGCTGTCCGCAGACCAAGAGCGAGATCAGCCCAGAGACAAAGCCAGTCTGTGGAGGAGGCATGTCCAGAGAAGGGAGGGCCTTCACCAGACTGGACCTGAAGGCAGTCTTTCCCATGTCAGCCTCCTCAGCCAATAGTTGAACATGTTCTGAGTTGTGTATAACCTGCCTCACAGACACAAAGTTAGGCAAGTGGCCTTATCACTGTAGACATCTCTGAAAACTGTTGTGTCTTCCTAAACTCATGCCCCCTGAAGCCTTGGGATTTCACCTTGCTTGGAATCAGGGTCTTTGCAAGATGAGAGATGAGGTCAATTAGAGTGGACCTTAACCCTATGACTGAAGTCCTTATAAGAAGAGGGAAGTGTAGCCGGGTGTGGTGGCTGCACGCCTTTGATCCCAGCACTTGGGAGGCAGAGGCAGGCAGACTCTCTGTGAGTTTAAGGCCAGCCTCATCTACATAGCGAGCTCCAGGCTAGCTGGGACTAAAGGGAGACTCTATCTCAAAAAAAGACCCCCCCCCAAAAAAAATAGAAGAGGGAAGTGTGTACACAGACACAGAGAGAGACATCCACATGGAGAGGGAGGGGGCAAATGGAGGGATAAGTCCCCACACCAAGGAATGCTGGGATTGCTGCTATCTCTAGAAGCTGGAAGAGCCAGGGATTCTCCCCAGAGCCCGCCAGCACCTGACACTTTTGAGGGGGGGACCTCTGTTCTCCAGAACCATGTAAGAATAACTGTTGTTTCCAGCCCCCTGTTTGTGATCCCTGTTACAGTGACCACAGGATTATTTTTTTCTTTTGAGTCGGGGTCTCATGTACCCTAGGCTGTTCCTTGAACTCACTGTGTAGTCAAGGATGATCTTCAACTTCTGATCCTCCGGCCTCCAACTGCTGAGTGCTGAGATTACTACGTTCCTACAGTCCCACACCTGGCTGGTTAGGTGTTAGGCTTCCTTCGTACTGAGCGCACACTCTCCCAACTGAGTCACATCCCCATTCCCAGTGGCTTTTTTTTTTTTTTTAACTTTCTTTGGCTTATTTTATATGTGAATGTTATGCCTGCCTGTGTAGGTGCGTGTGCTTGTGTCATGCAATGCCAGTAGAGGCCACAAGAGGGCATCAGATCCCCTGGAAATAAAGTTATGGAAAGTGGTTAGCTGCCATATGGATGCTGGGAATTGAACCAGTCTTCTGCAAGAATGGCAGTGCCCTTAACCACTGAGCCATTTCTCCAGCCCCCTCCCACTGGCCTCTAAACACAGTGAAACAGTATTGTCACTAAACACAAACAGTATTGTCACCCTATGGCTTCCTCTCTTCCTTATTCCCTGGGCCACCACCCAAAGATGAGCTTGTCAGAGTGACCACCCCGACCACTGTGTGCGAGGTGGGCCCAGTGTCCATGAACTCACCTGTTACTAGCTGGGGGTTTTAATTCTTTTTTAGATAAGATCTCTAGCCCATGCTGCCCTTGACCTTGCTGTGTCGTCCACCTTCAACTCCTGAGCCCATCGCTAGGGGTCTTACCCTGTATACATATCTTTACTCTGTGTTCCCCACTGTTGGGAGCTCAAGGCCTTCCATGATGTCTGCAGGCCACAGTGGGGCTCAAGGGTTGTTTGTTGAATGAATGAACGAGCAAATGAATGAACAAATACCAACTCTGAGCAGCAGCCAGAGGGAAATACCCTCTATCTGTCTGATTTAATCCATATGGCAGATGCTATCCTGACAAACCCCTCTACTGATAGGGACCCAGAGGCTGGGAGCTGTAGGGCAGGAGTGAGGAGCCGGTACCTGCTACACAGGTAACACTGTTCCATGCAGTTTTGAGAGTTACAGAACATTCCTTGTTTGCACTGGCACTGGCGATCAGCTGACAGGGAGCATGGAGCCACTTCCTCCTGGTCTGCAGAAGAGGGAACGCTGAGGGTCAGTGGCCAGGGTAGTCTCTCCCAGCTGTAGACCAGGAAGGAATATGGCCAGGGCACCATCACAGGCTTTCCCCCTGGGCATACAGTCTGCCTGTATCCTGTCTCCCGACAGGGACCAAGCAAGCACAGCAACCAGCCTGGATTCCCTGCCATCAGAGACAGCTGTGGAGAGGCCCAGAGCTCTGTGGTCCCGGCTGAGGGACTGTAAGCCCCCACCCCACGTTGGGAATAGCCCCGAGTCCTTCCTGCCATCATACAGGCTTCACGATGCTGGGCCAGCACTCTACCCCTGAGCCACACTCGGGCTGTGTGACCTTCCTATTCCAACAGGCGTGTGTCTTTTACATCAAGTTCACACGGTCTGGGTGCCAACCTCACATGACCCGCCCATTATCATATCACACATATTCTTTCACATTGTGGCTGAGAATTTTTTTTTTTTTTTGGTCTTTTCGAGACAGGGTCTCTCTGTAGCCCCAGCTGTCCTGGAACTCACTCTGTAGACCAGGCTGGCCTTGAACTCACAAAGATCCGCCTGCCTCTGCCTCCCAAGTGCTAGGATTAAAGGCGTGCACCACCACGCCCAGCAATAAGACTTTATTTACAGAAGAAAGCAGTGGGCTGGATTTGGCCCAGGGGCTTGAGGTCAAGACTCCAGTGTCAGTAAGCAAACCACCCAGAGGCTGGCTGAAGCTCCCTCGCTCCTGATCTCCTAGCTTGATCCCACCTAGTTGCAAGTCAAGGTCCCTATGAGTCTGGGCCTTCTGCTTGTTTGTCTGTAGTGCACATATATATGTATGGGTGTGTTCACAAGTAAGTGCATGTGTGCAGGTCACATGTAAGTTGTGTGCAGTTCACAAGTAAGTGCATGTGGATGCCAGAGGTCAACATTAGGTATCTTTCTCAATCTCTCTAGGTTTTTGTTTTTAGATTTTTTTTTGNCTCCTTTCCCTCTCCTTTCCCTCTCCTTTCCCTCTCCTTTCCCTCTCCTTTCCCTCTCCTTTCCCTCTCCTTTCCCTCTCCTTTCCCTCTCCTTTCCCTCTCCTTTCCCTCTCCTTTCCCTCTCCTTTCCCTCTCCTTTCCCTCTCCTTTCCCTCTCCTTTCCCTCTCCTTTCCCTCTCCTTTCCCTCTCCTTTCCCTCTCCTTTCCCTCTCCTTTCCCTCTCCTTTCCCTCTCCTTTCCCTCTCCTTTCCCTCTCCTTTCCCTCTCCTTTCCCTCTCCTTTCCCTCTCCTTTCCCTCTCCTTTCCCTCTCCTTTCCCTCTCCTTTCCCTCTCCTTTCCCTCTCCTTTCCCTCTCCTTTCCCTCTCCTTTCCCTCTCCTTTCCCTCTCCTTTCCCTCTCCTTTCCCTCTCCTTTCCCTCTCCTTTCCCTCTCCTTTCCCTCTCCTTTCCCTCTCCTTTCCCTCTCCTTTCCCTCTCCTTTCCCTCTCCTTTCCCTCTCCTTTCCCTCTCCTTTCCCTCTCCTTTCCCTCTCCTTTCCCTCTCCTTTCCCTCTCCTTTCCCTCTCCTTTCCCTCTCCTTTCCCTCTCCTTTCCCTCTCCTTTCCCTCTCCTTTCCCTCTCCTTTCCCTCTCCTTTCCCTCTCCTTTCCCTCTCCTTTCCCTCTCCTTTCCCTCTCCTTTCCCTCTCCTTTCCCTCTCCTTTCCCTCTCCTTTCCCTCTCCTTTCCCTCTCCTTTCCCTCTCCTTTCCCTCTCCTTTCCCTCTCCTTTCCCTCTCCTTTCCCTCTCCTTTCCCTCTCCTTTCCCTCTCCTTTCCCTCTCCTTTCCCTCTCCTTTCCCTCTCCTTTCCCTCTCCTTTCCCTCTCCTTTCCCTCTCCTTTCCCTCTCCTTTCCCTCTCCTTTCCCTCTCCTTTCCCTCTCCTTTCCCTCTCCTTTCCCTCTCCTTTCCCTCTCCTTTCCCTCTCCTTTCCCTCTCCTTTCCCTCTCCTTTCCCTCTCCTTTCCCTCTCCTTTCCCTCTCCTTTCCCTCTCCTTTCCCTCTCCTTTCCCTCTCCTTTCCCTCTCCTTTCCCTCTCCTTTCCCTCTCCTTTCCCTCTCCTTTCCCTCTCCTTTCCCTCTCCTTTCCCTCTCCTTTCCCTCTCCTTTCCCTCTCCTTTCCCTCTCCTTTCCCTCTCCTTTCCCTCTCCTTTCCCTCTCCTTTCCCTCTCCTTTCCCTCTCCTTTCCCTCTCCTTTCCCTCTCCTTTCCCTCTCCTTTCCCTCTCCTTTCCCTCTCCTTTCCCTCTCCTTTCCCTCTCCTTTCCCTCTCCTTTCCCTCTCCTTTCCCTCTCCTTTCCCTCTCCTTTCCCTCTCCTTTCCCTCTCCTTTCCCTCTCCTTTCCCTCTCCTTTCCCTCTCCTTTCCCTCTCCTTTCCCTCTCCTTTCCCTCTCCTTTCCCTCTCCTTTCCCTCTCCTTTCCCTCTCCTTTCCCTCTCCTTTCCCTCTCCTTTCCCTCTCCTTTCCCTCTCCTTTCCCTCTCCTTTCCCTCTCCTTTCCCTCTCCTTTCCCTCTCCTTTCCCTCTCCTTTCCCTCTCCTTTCCCTCTCCTTTCCCTCTCCTTTCCCTCTCCTTTCCCTCTCCTTTCCCTCTCCTTTCCCTCTCCTTTCCCTCTCCTTTCCCTCTCCTTTCCCTCTCCTTTCCCTCTCCTTTCCCTCTCCTTTCCCTCTCCTTTCCCTCTCCTTTCCCTCTCCTTTCCCTCTCCTTTCCCTCTCCTTTCCCTCTCCTTTCCCTCTCCTTTCCCTCTCCTTTCCCTCTCCTTTCCCTCTCCTTTCCCTCTCCTTTCCCTCTCCTTTCCCTCTCCTTTCCCTCTCCTTTCCCTCTCCTTTCCCTCTCCTTTCCCTCTCCTTTCCCTCTCCTTTCCCTCTCCTTTCCCTCTCCTTTCCCTCTCCTTTCCCTCTCCTTTCCCTCTCCTTTCCCTCTCCTTTCCCTCTCCTTTCCCTCTCCTTTCCCTCTCCTTTCCCTCTCCTTTCCCTCTCCTTTCCCTCTCCTTTCCCTCTCCTTTCCCTCTCCTTTCCCTCTCCTTTCCCTCTCCTTTCCCTCTCCTTTCCCTCTCCTTTCCCTCTCCTTTCCCTCTCCTTTCCCTCTCCTTTCCCTCTCCTTTCCCTCTCCTTTCCCTCTCCTTTCCCTCTCCTTTCCCTCTCCTTTCCCTCTCCTTTCCCTCTCCTTTCCCTCTCCTTTCCCTCTCCTTTCCCTCTCCTTTCCCTCTCCTTTCCCTCTCCTTTCCCTCTCCTTTCCCTCTCCTTTCCCTCTCCTTTCCCTCTCCTTTCCCTCTCCTTTCCCTCTCCTTTCCCTCTCCTTTCCCTCTCCTTTCCCTCTCCTTTCCCTCTCCTTTCCCTCTCCTTTCCCTCTCCTTTCCCTCTCCTTTCCCTCTCCTTTCCCTCTCCTTTCCCTCTCCTTTCCCTCTCCTTTCCCTCTCCTTTCCCTCTCCTTTCCCTCTCCTTTCCCTCTCCTTTCCCTCTCCTTTCCCTCTCCTTTCCCTCTCCTTTCCCTCTCCTTTCCCTCTCCTTTCCCTCTCCTTTCCCTCTCCTTTCCCTCTCCTTTCCCTCTCCTTTCCCTCTCCTTTCCCTCTCCTTTCCCTCTCCTTTCCCTCTCCTTTCCCTCTCCTTTCCCTCTCCTTTCCCTCTCCTTTCCCTCTCCTTTCCCTCTCCTTTCCCTCTCCTTTCCCTCTCCTTTCCCTCTCCTTTCCCTCTCCTTTCCCTCTCCTTTCCCTCTCCTTTCCCTCTCCTTTCCCTCTCCTTTCCCTCTCCTTTCCCTCTCCTTTCCCTCTCCTTTCCCTCTCCTTTCCCTCTCCTTTCCCTCTCCTTTCCCTCTCCTTTCCTTTCCTTTCCTTTCCTTTCCTTTCCTTTCCTTTCCTTTCCTTTCCTTTCCTTTCTCCTTTCCTTTCCTTTCCTTTCCTTTCCTTTCCTTTCCTTTCCTTTCCTTTCCTTTCTTCTTTTTCTTTCTTCCGGGATGGCCTCGAACTCACTACTGATGACCTTGAGCTTTCTAGCTTTTTCTTTCTTTCTTTTCTGTCTTTTCTTTCTTTTCTTTCCTTTCTTTTTCTCCTTCCTTCCTTCTCTCTCTCTCTTTCTCTCTTTCTCTCTCTCTTTCTTTCTTCCAGGATGGCCTCGAACTCACTACTGATGACCTTGAGCTTTCTAGCTTTTTCCCCCTTTCCCCTCCTTTCCTCTCCTTTCCCTTCCCTTTCCCTTCCCTTTCCCTTCCCTTTCCCTTCCCTTTCCCTTCCCTTCCCCTTCCCTTTCCCTTTCCCTTTCCCTTCCTTCCCTTTCCTTTCCTGAACTCTACCACCTTGGCTGCACCCTCTCCCTTTGTAGGTATGCTTTGGCAACTCAGCTCCACGTTTGCAGAAATCCCTTCAGGGACATTTGTTGTTGTTGTTTCTGTTTTGGTCTCTTTGAGACAGGGTCTCCCTGTAGCCCCAGCTGGCCTGGAGCTCACTCTGTAGACCACACTGGCCTTGAACTCACAGTGATCCGCCTGCCTCTGCCTCCCAAGTGCTAGGATTAAAGGCGTGCGCCACCACAAACGGAGTTTTTTTTTTTTAAGGTGTGAGCCACCACGCCTAGCTTAAAGGCAGTTCTTAGCCGCCATGTGGGTGCTGGGAATTGAACCCAGGTCCTCTGCAAGAGCAGTTGGAGCTCTTAACCACTGAGCCATCTCTCCAGCCCCATGGAGTTGTTGTTTTTAAAGACAGAGTCTTACTATGTAGCCCTAGCTGGCCTGGAACTTGCTATGTAAACCAGGCTGGCCTAAAACTCACAGAGATCCTCCTGCCTCTGCCTCCTGAGTGGTGGGATTAAGGCAAGCGCTACCACGCCCGGGCACCACCACAGTTCTTTAGCTTGGTCTGTGCACAGTTATGGACAGAAGACACCCAGGAGTCTTCCACTCTTACCAGACGCCCAGTCAGTGTCCCTTGAAGACCCACCAGCAGCGGCAGGGGCCTGTTTTGCCCTCAGTGGAATGGCTGCCCCCCCCCAATCCCAGCTGCCCCACCCAGCCACACACTTACCCTTCCTGCACTGGGAACAGAGGCGGCATTGGGGCTCCCTGTTGGGGTGGGCTGTGAAGTGTCCCGGTTCACATTGGGCACACTGACTCCTACCGTGGTTCTCCTGGCAGGCCTTAAGAAGGTGAAATCCTGTGGGAGAGGGGAGAGACATGCTATGGGGCCCAGGGCTGACCCTGTGCTGAGGGCAACCCTGCCCCTGGCGCACACTACCTACTCCTTGATGGCCAGCTCGCTGCACACTACCCACTCCTTGATGGCCAGCTCGCTGCACACTACCCACTCCTTGATGGCCAGCTCGCTGCACACTACCCGCTCCTTGATGGCCAGCTCGCTGCACGCTACCCGCTCCTTGATGGCCAGCTCGCTGCACGCTACCCGCTCCTTGATGGCCAGCTCACTACACACTACCCGCTTCTTGGCCTTTGGCCTCCTTGCAACCTTCTGGATGGCTACCCAGCCTCATACTAAACTTAGTGTGTGCATCACCCCTTTACAGTGACTGGTGTCCTGCAGGGTGCCTGAGTTGGTATCCACTGCTGGGCTGCCCTATAGAGGCCGAGGTACCCATGCCCGCCTCTGCCAGGTTCCTGGCTGTCAATAGTGGGCTCACAAAAGAGCCCCAAAGTCTAAAGACAAGGCAGTTGGCCCAAGGTCCTTGCACTGTGCCCACTTCCTCAGGCTTCTGCAGAAACACAGACCAGATGGCTGCACATGCCTGATGACATGTGCCTTACATGTGTGCTGACCTCAGCAGAGCTCAGGTCATTCCCATCTCCCACATTCCTGAAGTGTGTTTGTGTGGGTGCACCCACATGCGGAAGCGTACCTGTGTGTGCAAGTGTATGTACACACCAGGTGGGGGGGCCTTTACAGACTCATGCAGGTGACTCTTGTGTATGTGTTTATAGATAGTGTTCACACAGATGTGGGTTCACAAATAGGCGGTGACTGTGCAGCTGTGTGTGTAGCTGCGTGGGGTGTGGGGCCCAGGTGTGCCCTTTACTGTTTCTATTTGCTGTTTGCTCCTGGGCCTCACCATCTCATTAGGGAGCACCCTGTGACCAGCCATGTCTGGGGTCCTCCAGATGGTAGGCAGGTGGGGTCCTCCAGATGGTAGGCAGGTGGGAACCTCCAGCCCAGGCCTGCACCCCTCACTTCCTGAAGAATGCACCCCACCACCTCCGGACAAGCACATAGCCCTCTGTTTTCTGTCCTCCAAAGCAGAGGCAGTGAGTGCCTAGGGGTGGGGGTGGGGTGGCAGCAGTGCGGGAGGAGAAGTAATGGGTGGCTGCCAAAGAGACACCTGCCCTCCCCTTGGTCAGATACACCCGGCCCAGGGCAGTCTGCAATCCTGCCTCCACTAAACTCCCTTTCCCAGTCAGAAGACCAGGCCTGTGCAAGCTCCAGAAGGCATCCTGGGACCCACCAGCAGGGCAGAACTGACAGCAGAGGTCAGAGGCAGACATGAATTCACCAGATCCACAAAGGTTCAGATGGCTTACACTGCTTGCTGCCTGCACTTTGAATCAGAAAGGGGAGACAGAATATGAAGAGACACTCCACCACTGGCAAACCCCCCCACCCCCACCCCCACCCCCCGTCTGCAACATGGGGAGTAGGCGCCACCCCGTGGACATGGTCATGGTCACTCCTCCATTTCCAAAAGTGGTGGTTCTGCTGATGGGGCTTCTGTGCATGTGATCAGGTCTCCATCCAGGACAGCCATGAGCCTTTGATTTCAGTGAACTGTGATTCCGGTGTATGATTTTTTTCAGTAGTTACATTTAACACTTTTTAAACTTTTATTTATTTTTTTTTTGTATGTGTATGAATGTGCTGTCTGCATGTAGGTTTGTGCACCCGAGTCGTGCAATGCCTCGGAGGTCAGAAGAGGGTGTTGGATTCCCCTGGAACTGGATTTCTCCTGGAATTGAGTTACAAACGGTTCATCGCGCCATGTTGGGTGCTGGGGATGGAACCCGGTCCTCTGCAAAGCCGGTCGGTTCTCTTAACCATCTATGCTCTCTCTCCAGCCCCACTTTTTTTTTTTTACTTTTTGTGTTTTTTTTTTTTTTTGGTCTTTTGTTGATCAGGGTCCTCCCTGTATCGCCCAGAGTCCTGGAATTCACTCTTTAAACCAGGCTGGGCCTTGAACTCACAAAGATCCACCTCCGTTACCCCAGTGCTAGGACTAAAGGCATGTGCCACTACACCCGGCAACACTTTTTGAATATGAAACACTTCACGAATTTGTGTGTCATCCATTACACAGGGAACATGCTAATCTTCTCTGTATCGTTCACTTAACACTTAAGAAAATGTGTTTGCGGGGCTGGAGAGATGGCCAAGCGGTTAAGAGCGCCGACCGCTCTTACAGAGGACCCGGGTTCGATCCCCAGCACCCACATGGCGACCAAGAACCGTCGGAAACCCCAATTCCAGGAGAACTCCAGTTCCAGGGGAATCTGACACCCTCTTCCGACCTCCGCGGTATTGCATGACACGGGTGCACAAACTTGCATGCAGACAGTACATTCATACACATACAGAAATAAATAAAAAAATAAAAAAAATAAAAAATAAAATAAAATAAAAAGAAAGAAAGAGTGTTTGCGGGGCTGGAGAGATGGCCTAGCAGTTAAGAGCGCCGACTACTCTTGCAGAGGACCTGGGTTCGATCCCCAGCATCCACATGGTGGCTGAGAACCATCTTTAAATCCAGTTCCAGGGGAATCTGACACCCTCTCTGACCTCCGCACATTGCACAACATGGGTGCACCAACCTACATGCAGACAGTACACTCATACACATAAAAAATAATAAATAAGCCAGGTGTGGTGGCACACCTTTAATCCTAGCACTCGGGAGGCAGAGGCAGGTGGATCTTTGTGAGTTCAAGGCCAGCCTGGTCTACAGAGTGAGTTCCAGGACAGCTGGGGCTACAGGGAGACCCTGTCTCCAAAAGACCAAAACAATAATAATAATAATAATAATAATAAATTAAAAAAAGAGAAGAAAGTGTGTTTGTAGCTGGGCATGGTGGCGCTTCAATCCTGGCACTTGGAAGGCAGAGGCAGGCAGATCTCTGAGTTCAAGGCTCACAAGGCCAGACTGGTCTAGATAGGGAGTTATAGACCAGCCAAGGCTACATAGTAAGATCCAGTCTCAAGAAAACAACAACAATGACAACAACAAGAAAGTTTATGAGCTTGTATGTGAATATTGTGCATCCATGGATGCACACAATGTGTTTCTGTGCTCTCAGTTTTGTATATCCTTACTGATTTTTGTCAGTTTGTGATGCTCTCTTCCTCCTCCACCCCTCTCTCCAGTGTGGAGAATGGAACCCAGGGTCTTAACTAAATAATCTTCTAACACTAAGTTATATCTGTAACCTCTGTTTTCTGTTTATTTGATTTTTTTTTTTTTTTTGGTCTTTTCAAGACAGGGTCTCCCTGTAGCCCCAGCTGTCCTGGAACACTCTCTGTAGACCAGGCTGGCCTTGAACTCACAAAGATCTGCCTGCCTCTGCCTCCCGAGTGCTAGGATTAAAGGCGTGCGCCACCACGCCCGGTGTGTTTGATTTTTTAAAATTGTTTTTATGCATATGAGTGTATTGCTTGCATGTATGTAAGTGTACCTGTGTCATGCAATGCCCATATAAGTCAGAAAAGGGCGTTGGATTCCCCTGGAAGGTTGTTAGCCATCATGTGGGTGCTGGGAATCGAACCCAGGTCCTCTGCAAGAGCAAGCCAGTGCTCTTAGCCATGGGACCATCTCTCCAGTCCCTTATTATTTTTTATACAGGGTCTTCCTGTAACCCCAGCTGGCCTTGAACTCACAGAGATCCACCTGCCTCTGCCTCCCAAGTGCTGGGACTAAAGGTGTGTACCATCACACATGGCTAGATTATTTTTATTTTATGTGTATGAGTACCCACAGAGGCCAGCAGAGGGCACCAAATTCCCCAGAACTGAAGTTACAGACAGTTGTTAGCCACCAGGGGGTGCTGGGAACAAAATCCAAGGTCCTCTGCAAGAGTTGTCAGTGCTCTTAACTGCTGAGCTGTCTCTGCAGCCCGTTTCCTGGGTTTTGATGATGTAAAGGTCTCCAGCTACATTTGTAGCCCTTACCTTATCATTGTGTCAGTTCTTATATGGTATGGGATTTTTACATTTGTGTGTGTGTGCGGTGTGTGGTATGTGTGTACCTGTGTACCCGTGCATGTACGTGTGGAGGCCAGAGCTCAATGCTCCATGTCTTCCTCTATTCCATCTGATTTTTCATTTTATGTATTATTTATTGTTTTTTTTTTTTTTTTTTTTTTTTTNGGTCACAGGACAACTTCAATGTGCGTGTGTGTGTGTGTGTACAGGAGAGTGTGCACCATGCATGTGTGTCGGTCAGAGGATAACTTCAGTGTGTGTGTGTGTGTGTGTGTGTACAGGAGAGTGTACACCATGCACATGGAGGTCAGAGGACAACTTTGTGCAGCTGGCCCTCCTCTCCCACCATTATGTGGGTTCCAGGGATTGAACTCAGGTCACCAGGCTTGAGCAACAAGTTCCTTTACCTGCTGAGCCATCTCACTGGTCTCTCCACCTTAATCTTTTAAATTTATTATTAAATGTCGACTATTTCTCCTTTTATCATATTTTCATTGAATTTGTGTGCATTTCATATAGAACATCTTTTTTTAAATTTTTTATTTATTTCTTTATGTGTATCAATGTATTGTCTGCAAGCAGGTTTGTGCACCCGTGTCGTGCAATGCCGCCGAGGTCAGAAGAGGGTGTCAGATTCCCCTGGAACTGGAGTTCTCCTGGAATTGGAGTTTCAGACGGTTCTCAGCCGCCATGTGGGTGCTGGGGATCGAACCCGGGTCCTCTGTAAGAGCAGTTGGCACTCTTAACTGCTAAGCCATCTCTCCAGCCCATATATAGAGCATCTTAATCAGCTTTATACCTCCTTCTCCACTGGACACCCATAGCCCCCCCCCCCCAACTGGATTTGATGTTAAGACCTATGGAGTCAAGTTAGTGTCCCCAAACATCCCTCACTGCAAGTTCATCCACTGAGATCTAGTCAGCCTATAGAGTCCCTCCCTTTAAGAAGATCAGCTGTTCCTCACGCAGTAGTAATCAGCTGTCAATAGTTCTTTGGCTAAGATTGGAGCCTTCTGCCTAAGCCTCACAAAATATAGTAGAACAAGGGATAGAAGGAGCACTACTGCATCTTTCTACTCTCATCAGGGAAGCTCCCCTCATGCATCAGAGGCCCTAACACAAATGGCCGAAGTGTAGAGAATAAGAGTCTGCAGAGTGTGGGTCCTTGGGCAGGACTCCTATATTAAACTCCCAGGAGGAACCCACATCTGGTGAGTCACAAGGAGCTGTAACCCCAGCTCCAGGGGAATCTAACACCCTCTTCTGAAACTCTGCAGGTGCTACACTCATATGCATAGACACATGTACATAAGTGAAAATAAAACAAAATAGGGGCTGGATAGATGACTCAGTGCTTACGAGCTCATCCTGTTTTTCCAAAGGACCCACGTCCAGTTCTCGGGATTAAGCCAAGCTACTGAGGAGTGCCTGTAACTCCACCTCCAGGTGATCTAATGCCACCTCTGCTCTCCATGGGCACCCGCACACTTGTGCCATACATTTGCACAGACACACACACACATAAATAAAACTAAATTTTTTAGAAAACTTTGTCACCTGACATGCACTCCAGCAAAGTGCAAGCAAGAAGACACGCCTTTTCATCACTTACTCTGCTTTATGGGCTATTAACTGACATTTGTTTTTGTACTTTTTTTTTTCCTTTTTTTATTTGTTTATTATATTTTAAGGAATTCTACAATATAAGAGCACAGTTGTTTTCAGATCACATTAACATTGCTCAGTTTGCCATACGATTAGGTAATAGGTGCTAGCATCCACAGATGAGGGATACCATTCGTCATTTTGTTTTTCTGGGACTGTGTTACTTCACTCAGCATGATATCTTCTAGCTCCAGCCATTTACCTGCAAAGCTCATGATGTCATCTTTCTTTACCACTGCATAGAACTCCATTGTGTAGATGTACCACATTTTCTCTATCCACTCGTCAGTTGAGGGGCACTTGGGTTGGTTCCAGCTCCTTGCTATTGTGAAGAGAGCTGC